>CM039508.1:13137634-13158181 GCA_022432975.1 Begonia masoniana | reverse complement strand
CCTACACCACGACACTGTCACGACCCCCACCGAGGGCAGTCACAGGACCTGACTTACATTGACATAACATTTACCTAAGCCTGTGTTTTCGAATAAAATTTTTATCTTTACTGAAACACTTTAAAAGAAAACTAACTAGCCAATTGTACACATATTTTGAGCGTAAAACATTTCGACTTTTAAAACATTTTAAAACTGAATAAAACCTTTTTAAAACAAGTAACAATAAGTAAGATCAATGTAAACACAAAACCCTAATATAACCTCCTACAATTTTTTTTTTTTTTTTTTTTTTTTTTTTTTTGTCCGCTCTGGGGATTGGGCCGTAGCACAATATCCTCCCCTCACGGCTTTGTTTGGCGAGAACTTCCCGAAAGGTCACCCAACCTGGGATTGCTCTCGCCGAAGCACTTTTAACTTCGGAGTTCTTATGGGATCCGTTGCCAATCGTGCTCCAAAACACGTCTTGCTATCTTGGGAGGGTCTCTTTACATATGTTTCATTTCCACATACTTCCCCAAGCGATGTGGGATTGTGACGACCCCCTTTTCTACGATCGAACCCTCCGGCCCAAGTCCAACCCGGGATCCGCGGAGTTTTAACCCAGCACGTCACCCTCCGGTCCCACTCGGGATTCGCGGAGCACTGGGTGGTTCCTCCTCATACGTGTCCATTTGGGTCATCACAATCACCCCCCCTCGGGGGCCCAACGTCCTCGTTGGCCACATTTCCGGTTGGGTACAGGCTCTGATACCATTTGTAACAACCCCGTTTCCCAGCAAGATATTGTCCGCTCTGGGGATTGGGCCGTAGCACAATATCCTCCCCTCACGGCTTTGTTTGGCGAGAACTTCCCGGAAGGTCACCCAACCTGGGATTGCTCTCGCCGAAGCACTTTTAACTTCGGAGTTCTTATGGGATCCGTTGCCAATCGTGCTCCAAAATGCGTCTTGCTATCTTGGGAGGGTCTCTTTACATATGTTTCATTTCCACATACTTCCCCAAGCGATGTGGGATTGTGACGACCCCCTTTTCTACGACCGAACCCTCCGGCCCAAGTCCAACCCGGGATCCGCGGAGTTTTAACCCAGCACGTCACCCTCCGGCCCAAGTCCCACTCGGGATTCGCGGAGCACTGGGTGGTTCCTCCTCATACGTGTCCATTTGGGTCATCACAAAGGTTATATAGTGTTTTGTTGCCATCAGGGAAGTCCCTACATTTAGAGCAGATTGTTAAGGGTGACGTCGTGTCCTTAGGGGATAAGAATCTCTATGCGGAATTAATCGTCATTGACATAAAAGGGTATGAAGTGATATTAGGGATGGATTGGTTATTTAGACATCATGCCACGATAAGTTGTCGATCTGGAATAGTTGATTTTAGACCCCCAAATGATAACCATTATTCCTTCCAAGCTATTCCTAAAATAAGTAAGATACCAATTATATCCTCACTAGAAATATACCGAATGCTGAGAGGTAGTTGTGAGAGCTACCTGGCTAGTGTAATAGATGACCGGGTGAAGAATAAAATTGAGCTACAGGATATTCCTATAGTCTGGGAGTTTCCCGAGGCATTCTTAGATGACTTACCGGGTATACCACCTGATAGGGAAATAGAATTTGTAATTGATACATACCCTGAGGCATCACCTGTATCCAAGAATCCTTACCGTATGGCACCTGTTGAGTTGAAAGAATTGAAGGTCCAATTGCAGGAATTGGTTGATAAGGGATTTATTCGCCCCAGTAGTTCTCCTTGGGGTGCACCAGTCTTATTTGTAAGGAAGTAGGATGGTTCTCTTAGAATGTGCATAGACTACAGGGAACTAAATAAGTTGACAATCAAGAATAGGTACCCCTTACCCAGGATTGACGATTTGTTTGACCAATTGCAAGGAGCTAAGGTGTTTTCAAAGATAGATTTACGTTCGGGTTATTACCAACTGAAGGTTAAAGAAGGAGATATACCAAAGACAGCCTTCAGAACCCGCTATGGACATTATGAATTCTTAGTCATGTCGTTTGGATTGACAAACGCCCCAGCCGCTTTTATGGATCTAATGAACCGTGTGTTTCGTGAGTATTTGGATAAGTTTGTGATTGTGTTCATAGATGATATCTTGATATATTCCCGAACTGTGGCTGACCATGAAGAACATTTGAAAGTAGTTTTGACGACATTGAATGAGCATCAACTTTATGCCAAGCTGTCTAAGTGTGAGTTTTGGTTAGATAAGGTTAATTTCCTTGGCCATGTAGTTTCTGCTAATGGCATATCTGTGGACCCGACCAAAATTCAGACAGTAAAGGATTGGCCTCAACCTAAGAATGCCAGCGAAGTCCGCAACTTCCTTGGACTGGCAGGCTATTACAGGAAGTTCATCAAGGGATTTTCCATGATAGCTAAACCCCTGACAGGTTTAACAAAGAAGGACATTAAGTATACTTGGACTGAAGCCTGTGAAGACAGCTTCCAGACGTTAAAACTGAAGTTAACAACAGCTCCTGTATTGACCCTCCCAACCGAAGAAGGAAAATTTAGTGTTTACTGTGATGTGTCTAAAGTTGGTTTAGGTTGTGTTTTGATGCAAGAGGGTAAAGTTATAGCGTATGCTTCTAGGCAGCTAAAGAGTTACGAGCAAAATTACCCCACTCATGATCTAGAATTAGCTGCCGTTGTTTTTGCCTTGAAGATTTGGAGACACTATTTATATGGACAGCAATGTGAGGTGTTTTCTGACCATAAAAGTCTAAAGTACCTCTTCACACAGAAGGAATTGAACATGAGACAGAGACGTTGGTTGGAATTTGTCAAGGACTACGATTTTGAGATCAAGTATCACCCCGGGAAGGCTAACTCTGTAGCTGATGCGTTGAGTAGGATGTCAACAACAATGCAGCCCGTGGTTTCAACCATGTCTATACCCTTAAGAACAGAAGTTCAGAAATTTGACTTGGAGATAGTTCCAGAGTTATCAGTCTTGCTCGCTGAGTTAACTATTCAACTAACAATTTTGGAAAAGATCAAGGATGCACAACAGAAGGATTCAGTGGAAAATATCAGCATGATGGATAAGTTGAAGGCACCACCTCCGAGTTCAGTCTCTCCAAGGATGGGATCCTGAGGTTTAGAAATCGGTGGTGCATTCCTAATGATGTGGAATTGCGTAAGTTGATCTTGGCTGAGGCGCACTCCTCTTCCTTTTCTGTACATCCTGGTTGCACCAAGATGTATCGAGACCTGAAGTTACAGTACTGGTGGCCTAACCTAAAAAGGGATGTTGCTAAGTATGTAGAGTCCTGCTTAGTATGCCAACAAGTCAAAGCCGAGCACCAACGTCCAGGAGGTACTCTTCAGCCGTTGCCTATTCCCGAGTGGAAGTGGGAACACATAGCTATGGATTTTGTTGTAGGACTACCTAAGACGACAAAAGGACATGATTGCATTTGGGTTGTGGTGGATAGACTGACGAAATCAGCTCATTTCTTACCTATAAGGACCACCTATACGATTGACCAATTTGCTGATCTTTATGTTCAGGAAATTATTAGGTTGCATGGGATCCCTGTATCCATTGTCTCTGACCGTGACCCCAGGTTCACCTCTCGATTCTGGAAAAGTTTGCAAGGTACATTAGGTACAAAGTTATCTTTCAGCACAGCTTTTCACCCACAGATCGATGGCCAGTCAGAAAGGACGATTCAAATACTCGAAGATATGTTGAGAGCATGTGTACTTGACTTTCAGACAACTTGGAGCAGACATTTACCACTAGTTGAGTTTTCCTACAATAACAGTTATCAGTCCACCATCGGTATGGCACCTTATGAAGCACTGTATGGAAGGAAATGTAGGTCACCCCTTTACTGGGACGAGGTTGGTGAAACAAAACTTCTTGGACCTGATATTCTGCAACAAATGTCAGATAAGATTGCCACTATTCGGAAAAGAATGATGACTGCACAAAGCCGGCAGAAGTGTTATGCAGATCAAAGGAGAAGGGAACTCGAGTTTTCAGTAGGAGATGAAGTATTCTTAAAGGTATCACCATTTAAAGGAGTCTTAAGATTTGGCAAGAAGGGAAAACTTAATCCTAGATTCATTGGACCCTTCCCTGTCTTGGCAAAAATCGGGAGTACAGCTTACAGACTGCAACTGCCTCCATCATTGGATAAAGTTCATAATGTCTTCCATGTGTCAATGTTAAGAAAGTGCATGCGTGATCCGATGCAGGTCATCCAGCCATCGGATATTAGTTTAGAACCGACACTGGAGTATAAGGAGAAACCGATACAGATATATTGGAATATGCAGTCAAGACTCTGAGAAACAAAGAGATCCCATTGGTGAAAGTTTTATGGACAAATCACGGCATTGAAGAAGCCACATGGGAAAGGCAGCAGGAGATGTTGGACAAATATCCTAAGTTATTTGCTTGAGCAATTTTCGAGGACGAAAATTTTGTTTAAGGAGGGGTGGATGTAACACCCGACATTTCGGCCAGGTGATTTTCTGACCATTTTCATTGTCACCCTCTTATTTAACCGTTATGATTTAAATTTAATGTTAAGACAAATTTATTACAAGTTGAGTAAAACTAGGTTGGGTGGCAGTTTAGTAATTAGAATTGATGGATTAGGTATAAATAGGAAATGGAAACCTTAAATCTCATTTTATTACCACTGTAGCCGACATTCCCTCTCGGCGATTTCTTCTCTCCTAAGTTCTTGCTCTCGGCTACCAGAACTTCCCTTTACCGACGGCTGGTTTCGAGCTTGCTCTTCTCTGCAATCCACACCCGAGGTACGAAATGGACAATGTAGTCATTCATTAGTAAATAGAGCTCTGTTTTCAGCTCGGCACTGAGTTCGGATTTTAGCAGTGGCCGAGTAGTTTATGACTTTTTAAAATCTGGGAGCAGAAATGTCATCCCGAATCGATTCTGAGCATTTTAAGTAACCAACTCAGGATTTAATCAATGGTAAAACCTGTCCACCTAGTTTCGGATTTCAGACTGCAGTGTGTCAAACAGAGGAATCGGAATGACTTTAGCTATTAGATCCTAGGATGGTTTATGATTAGGACTATTAGGACTTTGTTTTAACTACTGTAATGTACATGTTTTAGGTGAAGAAGTTTAAAGGAAAGAAGCTCGGATTGCTAAGGAATCCAGGTAAGTGAATGTGTTAAGATTTCCGGCCACTAGGGCCATACACCGCAAGGGTATTAGGAAATCACTGAGATGTTAGCTTATTGACTATGATTTGTTATTTCCACGATATGAAGAAGTTGTGTAAGTAAATGTAAAGTTACAGGATGTTTTACTTGTCCTCGTGATATGACTTCTCTCTATGAACTTTATGTCTATGCACTGTGTCCCTGTTATGATTAAGTTGAGAACATGAAAAGCAAATGTAACCAAGATTAAGTGCAGAGCGGGGAAAGACTATGTTATGTATGACTCGCGAATTCTCCCACTGGTGGAGGCCGAGTTAATGATATGTATGACTCGCGAAATCTCCCACTGGTGGAGGCCGAGTTAATGATATGTACGACTCGCGAAATCTCCCACTGGTGGAGGCCGAGTTAATGATATGTATGGCTCGCGAATTCTCCCACTAGGGAGGCCGAGTGATGTATCATGATTGCCGCGATAGGCAAATGATTATGTATGTCTGCCGCGATAGGCAAATGACTATGTACCCCTGTCTTCCTCCCTCGTCTCCTGCCTTAATACATGTTATGTAAATGATAAAGATGAACATGAATGAAGAATGGTTTATGAATTATGTCTCTTTAAATTGTGTACTCATGTATATCTGTCAGCATGCATTCCTTACTAAGCATTAGGCTTATAGTTAAACCTTATGGTGTAGGTGAAGAAGGTTCAGGTGAGGATGTTATGTTCAAAGAGGATGCTTAAGGCTGGTTGCTGGAGGATGCTCAAGGTGACAGTGCGGGACTGGAGAGGCGACTTATGACCCCTGGCTAAGACTCTTATGTTACAGTATGTTAAAGGATATGGTAGTTTAAGTAGGATGAGATTATTTTTAAAACGTTGAGCTTTGAAACTGTCTAGTGGATCACTGAGTCAGCGAATGATTATATAGATTATAAATGATATGTTGCATAAGTCTTCCGTTATATGCATTTGGATGAGTTGTGTTTTCTTCCAGTTGGAAGGAGTCCTTTGATGATTTAGTGTTCCCTACCGTAGGACGGAAGCTGGTTGAGGCAATCTTCCGGTTGACGTCATCGGCAGATGCCGAAAGAATAGTTGTTGATGGTTTAGTCTTCCGGCTGACGTCATCGGCAGATGCCGAAAGATTAGTTGTTTGATGGTTTAGTCTTCCGGTTGACGTCATCGGCAGATGCCGAGAGTTAGTTGTTGGTTGGTTTAGTCTTCCGGCTGACGTCATCGGTAGATGCCGAAAGAATAGTTGTTGATGGTTTAGTCTTCCGGTTGACGTCATTGGCAGATGCCGAAGGTGAATTGTTTGATGTTTTAATTTAGCACGCGAGACCCACGTGCTCACCGGAAGATGTAAAATGTGTGTTGTCGCTTAGCGACAGGAAGATGTAAAATGTGTTTTGTCGCTTAGCGACCGGAAGATGTAAAATGTGTTTTGTCGATTAGCGACCGGATGATGTTTTAATTTAGCACGCGAGACCCACGTGCCCACCGGAAGATGTCTCCTTTTAGGTGATGTTAAGCGAGTCACGCGTAATGCACGTGATGACCGGACGACTAAATTTCTGAGGGTTGTCAACGCATGCAACCCATGCAAACCCGAGTGGTATTAAGTTAAGAGAATTGAGGGCACCTCCTCTTTTCCCGAAATTGTCAAGAAGCCAATGACCGAGTCTAGTCGCTCGACTCTGTGAAGGTTGAGCCGACGAGGCGTGGGAAGTCGGGCACGAGTGGATTCGTCTTCCTTAATGGTTCTGCGTTTCTATTACCAGTTTAAAAAAAAAAATATATGTTAAATGTGAAAGTCTGTTGAGAGATAGTAAGTGAATGTAATAATAGTAAAAGTCAAGCAAACGATTAATGAAAGAATATGAACACGTGACGGCTCCTGGCCGGGGCCGTTACAACCACCGGACCGGGAGATTGAGTTCACTATTGATGTATATCCTAACTCCGCACCGAGGTTTAAGAACCCATATCGGTTGGCACCAGCCGAGTTGAGAGAGTTGAGGACTCAGCTTGATGAGTTATTAGAGAAAGGTTTCATTCGACCCAGTGTTTCACCCTGGGGTGCGCCTGTTCTATTCGTCAAGAAGAAAGACGGGACCCTCAGAATGTGCATTGATTACAGAGAGTTGAACAAATTGACGGTGAAGAATAAGTATCCACTGCCCCGGATTGATGACTTATTTGATCAGCTACAGGGTGCCCGAGTATTTTCCAGGATCGACCTGCGCTCGGGTTATTATCAGCTGAAAGTCCGGAGAGATGATATTCAGAAGACAGCATTCCGAACGAGGTATGGGCATTATGAGTTCCTTGTCATGTCTTTCGGACTTACTAATGCCCCTGCAGCGTTTATGGATCTGATGAACCGTGTCTTCAAGGAGTATCTGGATAAGTTCGTGGTGGTTTTCATCGATGACATCTTGATTTACTCTAAGACAAAGGAAGAACATGAGGACCATCTGAGGATCGTTTTACAGATTCTGAGTCAACGCCAGCTGTATCCAAAGTTTTCGAAGTGCGAGTTTTGGCTTGACAGAGTGAGCTTCCTTGGCCATATTATATCACAGGACGGAGTTTCTGTGGACCCGAGCAAGATTCAGGTGGTCAGAGATTGGCCAAAGCCGAAGAACGTACGTGAGGTGCGTGGATTTCTCAGATTGGCCGGTTATTATCGAAAGTTTATTGAGGGATTCTCGAAGATCGCACTTCCTCTTACACGATTGACTCGGAAGAACGAGAAGTTTATATGGTCGGCTGCTTGTGAAGATAGTTTTATGGAGTTAAAGCAGAGGTTGACCACCGCTCCAGTACTGGCACTACCTGTTGAAGGTGTCAGATACAGTATTTATTGCGATGCATCTGGTGTGGGACTCGGTTGTGTGTTGATGCAGGAGGGGAGAGTTATTGCATATGCTTCTCGGCAGTTGAAGCCGTACGAGCAGAATTACCCTACGCACGACCTTGAGTTAGCAGCTGTGGTCTTCGCACTGAAGATATGGAGACATTATTTATATGGGCAGCAGTGCGAGATATTTTCTGACCACAAGAGCCTGAAGTACTTATTTACGTAGAAGGAACTGAATATGCGACAGAGACGATGGCTCGAGTTCGTCAAAGATTATGATTTTGATATCAAGTACCATCCGGGGAAGGCGAACAAGGTTGCTGATGCCTTGAGAAGAGTGCCTTCTGCGAGTCAGCCTTCATTAGCAGCGATGTCAGTTACGCTGCGATCTGAGATTGAGAGATTCGATGTGGAGATAGTGGCAGAGTTGTCCAGTATGCTCGCCAACATTTTTCTCAGGCCGACTATTCTTGGTCGTATACGTGAGGCTCAGCAGAGTGATTCGGAGTGTATGGAGCTTCGATCGAGTATGACCTTGGGAGACTCGTCGGATTTCCATTTATCTGATGATGGTATTCTGAAGTTCAGGCATAGGTGGTACGTGCCTGGTGACGAGGATCTGAAGAAGGAGATATTGGCCGAGCCACATTCTTCGGCATATTCTGTGCACCCGGGGAGTACCAAGATGTACCGAGATTTGAAACAGCACTTCTGGTGGCCGAACATGAAGAGGGAGGTTGCCAAGTCGTTAAGACCTGTTTAGTATGTCAACAGGCGATGGCAGAGCACCAGAGATCGGCCGGAACGTTATTACCACTGCCGATTCCGGAGTGGAAGTGGGAGCAGATCTCCATGGATTTCATTGTGGGGCTCCCGAGGACTACGAGAGGCCATGACGACATTTGGGTTATTGTGGACCGATTGAAAAAGTCGGCTCACTTTTTGTCTGTAAAGATGGCATCATCTATGGATCAGCTCGCCGAGCTATATGTGCAGGAGATTGTCAGTTTGCACGGTGTACCAGTTTCTATTGTCTCAGATCGAGATCCGAGATTTACATCGAAGTTCTGGAAGAGCCTGCATAAAGCTATGGGGACTCAGCTTAATTTCAGCACGGCATTCCATCCTCAGACTGATGGTCAGACAGAGAGGACGAATCAGATTCTTGAGGATATACTCAGAGCTTGTGTGCTGGAGTTTCAGGGCTCGTGGAGCCGCTATTTACCTCTGATTGAGTTCTCGTACAACAACAGCTTCCAGGCTATGATTGGCATGGCTCCATATGAGGCTCTGTATGGTCGGAAGTGTAGGTCTCCGTTATATTGGGACGAGGTTGGCGAGGCCAGCATCGTTGGTCCAGAGATTCTACAGCAGACGGCAGAGAAGATTGCCGTTATTCGACAGCGTATCGAGATAGCTCAGAGTCGACAGAAGAGCTATGCTGACACACGACGGAGAGAGCTAGAGTTTGAAGAAGGTGATGAGGTGTATCTTAAAGTTTCTCCGTTCAAGGGCGTAGCGAGATTTGTAAGGAGGGGTAAGTTAAACCCTCGATATGTGGGACCCTTTCCTATTCTGAAGAGGATCGGGAAGATGGCGTATCGACTACAGCTTCTGGCTTCTATGGAGAGTATCCACGATGTATTCCACGTATCTATGCTTCGGAGATGTTTACGTGATCCATCGCACGTCGTGGAGGCTACAGAGATCGAGGTACAACCTACCTTGACGTATGAGGTGGGGCCGGTACGCATTTTGGAGTATTCCACCAAAGTCTTACGCAACAAAGAGATTCCTCTGGTCAAAGTCTTGTGGCGTAACCACGAGGTGGAAGAGGCTACGTGGGAGCGACAGCAGGATGTGATGACTAAATATTCTGAGCTATTTGTATGATTTAATTTTGTGGACAAAATTCTAAATAAGGTGGGTAGAATGTAATATCCGGCTTGTACGGATTTTTGGATTTAATATATTATATTCATATTTTATTATATAGTGACATTTTTGGTAAATATGTCAAATCAAATCGGTTTCGCAAACGGAAAGCTTTATAAGAGTCCTAACGATTAATTGAAATTTTAGGAAATTTACGGGATTTTTCGGAGATTAAACGCTATATTCCGAGTAATTACATTTCTCGTAATATGATAGATGTTCTCGTAAAAATAGCAAACGAGGTCCAAATTGCGAACGGACAATTTTATTAAATCCTAGATATTAAGTTGGACTCTTTGGTGAAATACGGAAATTTGGTGAACCCGAATAGTAGGACGATCAACGAACCGAAGGACGAAACAAAATAAAAATATGTGCTAAGGGCAAAATGGTAATTTGCGAAGTCAATTTTTATTAAAATCAACAAACTCCTTCTTCCTTTACCATTTCCACGCCAGAACCCCTTTTCTTCTTCTTTTTCTCTCGGCCTCCTCACTGCCCGCGCGACTTCCTCCTTTCTGACCTCCGATCTTCCTCCCGATCGTCTCGTCTTGTTCACGTTTTCTCCTCCAATCGACGTTCTAGGTATGAACCTACAATCTTAGAGCTTTTATTTCGATGAGTTTGAAGTTTTAAACAATTAGGTTCATTTAGGGTTTCGATTTAAAACGCGAAATAGGGTTCGTAATTAATAGGTTAGCCATGATTAAGTATATATTGGACGTATTTGACGTTATTGGACGAAGTTAAATCAATTTGTGAAAATGTTAAAAAGTTAGGGATTTTTGGGCTTTTGAGGAAAAACTCATTAATTGAAGTTTTGGATTATCGAGCTTTAAATTGACGTTATAAACGCTTCGATTAGCTAAGTTAAGAAATTGGGAAAATTCTTTAGTTAGGTTTGTAATTTGGACGTCAATAGTCTAAATTGGTTTTAACGATGAATATCGTGTTTGGCCACAGACACACGACTCCCGTGGACGAAGCTTGAGATTCAGTGCGCTCAAGGTAAGTTTTCGTGACTTACTCTGACCGATTGGTCTACACCGTACTTCGATTTAGCGTCGAGGATCTTGGAGGATTGATTGTTTAAACTGCTTTGGTTGGGTAGTTAGGTTTAAACGTTTTGTAGGTTATTTCATTTACAGTCTTGATGGTACGCATGCTTGTTTGTTTACTTTATATTGAACTGTCCATGCATTACGTATTTTAACTTGGCATGAAAACGAATTTCTGCACTGCACGATGTTTTCTGAAAACCATGTAGCCCAGAAATTGGGGGCTCTTGATCTATCGTGCGGGCCGATTAAGGGTCTGGCCGATAGCACATCTCATGTACTGTAATTAATGAATGTAATCTGTTATCTGGTCACGCGAGGTGGGGCTCAGGCACGGCTGTACGTGTTGTAAGCGTGTACCCCCCTCCTCTAACCGCACGGGGTAGTCCGACCGCTGGATGGGCCCCCTTCGGTTAGGGGGATGAGATCTCGGTGATATACTGTCTGCGACGCTCTGTTATGCATGATTTCTGAACTCCATATGCACTGCACGCACCTGCATTTACGTAGAATTTACTGAGCCTGTTAGCTCATAGGTGTCTGTATGGTGTAGGTGACGTTATAGGTGACATTGAGCCAGGTGAGGACAACGTTCCTCCTCCTGACGTATGATGCAGTTGACAGAGAATGGCCTGTGGGAGTGTGCTGAGCAGTCGGTGCGTTTTGACCCGTGGGGATGTCTGTGTCAGTATTTTGTGGGATTTAATAGATGATACGTATGTATAGAGGAACATGTTAGATTGTTTGGATATGGTTAGATATTAGGCTTATGTTTGATGTTTTAAACGTTTTTGGAAATCTTTTTATAATCAGTGTTTTGATAGTTTTTACTAGAACTGCTTGGAATTTGAAACAGGAGGATTAGACAACGTTTAAACGTATCCATGCAGTTCGTTTTTTTTTAAGAAGTTTTATCGCGTTTAAAATATTGTGTTATTTGAGGAATTGTTGCTCTCTGGAATCGGATTCCAGAGAGCAGATCAGATTGTGGTTTTGCCCTCTGGAGTTTCCAGAGAGCACTTGAAAAATAATGGCAGCAGAGAAATGATGAGAGAAAGCGATCGAAGGAACATGGATCGCTGCACATAGTGTGCAGCGATCGATCTCTGCAGCATGCAGAGATCAATCGTTACATGCTGCATGATCGCTGCATGCTGCATGCTGTGCAGCGACCAGTCGCTGCAGCAATGCAGCGACTGGTCGCTGCACGCTGCAGCATATGCAGCGATCAGTCGCTGCATGCTGCAGCGATCAGTCGCTGCCCCTGTGTTTTTATGTAACGACCCCGGCCAGGAGCCGTCACGTGTTCATATTCTTTCATTAAACGTTTGCTTGACTTTTACTATTATTACATTCACTTACTATCTCTCAACAGACTTTCACATTTTACATATACTTTTTTTTTAAACTGGTAATAGAAACGTAGAACCATTAAGGAAGACGAACCCTCTCGTGCCCGACTTCCCACGCCTCGTCGGCTCAACCTTCACAGAGTCGAGCGACTAGACTCGGTCATTGGCTTCTTGACAATTTCGGGAAAAGAGGAGGTGCCCTCAATTCTCTTAACTTAATACCACTCGGGTTTGCATGGGTTGCATGCGTTGACAACCCTCAGAAATTTAGTCGTCCGGTCATCACGTGCATTACGCGTGACTCGCTTAACATCGCCTTAAAGGAGACATCTTCCGGTGGGCACGTGGGTCTCGCGTGCTAAATTAAAACATCATCCGGTCGCTAATCGACAAAACACATTTTACATCTTCCGGTCGCTAAACGACAAAACACATTTTACATCTTCCGGTCGCTAAACGACAACACACATTTTACATCTTCCGGTCGCTAAACGACAAAACACATTTTACATCTTCCGGTCGCTAAACGACAACACACATTTTACATCTTCCGGTCGCTAAACGACAACACACATTTTACATCTTCCGGTGACGTCATCTGGAAGACTAAACCATCAAACAACTACCCTTCGGCCTCTGCCGATGACGTCAGCCGGAAGACTAAACCATCAAACAATTACTCTTCGGCATCTGCCGTTGACGTCAGCCGGAAGACTAAACCATCAACAACTATTCTTTCGGCATCTGCCGATGACGTCAGCCGGAAGACTAAACCATCAACAACTATTCTTTCGGCATCTGCCGATGACGTCAGCCGGAAGACTACCTCTTCCAGCTTCCGTCTTACGGTAGAGAACTCTAAATCATCAAATGACTCCTTCCAACAGAAAGAAAACACAACTCATTCAAATGCATATAGCGGAAGACTTAAGCAACAGACCATTTATAAATCTATATAATCATTCCCTAACTCAGTGATCCACTAGACAGTTTCAAAGCTCAACGTTTTAAAATAATCTCATCCTACTTAAACTACCATATTCTTTAACATACTGTAACATAAGAGTCTTAACCAGGGGTCATAAATCACCTCTCCAGTCCCGCACTGTCACCTTGAGCATCCTCCAGCAACCAGCCTTAAGCATCCTCTTTTCACATAACATCCTCACCTGAACCTTCTTCGCCTACACCATAAGGTTTAACTATAAGCCTAATGCTTAGTAAGGAATGCATGCTGACAGATATACATGAGTACACAATTTAAAGAGACATAAGTTCATAAACCACTCATCATTCGTGTTCATCTTTATCATTTACATGACATGTATTAAGGCAGGAGACGAGGGAGGAAGACAGGGTACATAGTCATTTGCCTATCGCGGCAGTCATACATAATCATTTGCCTATCGCGGCAATCATGATACATCACTCGGCCTCCCCAGTGGGAGAATTTGCGAGCCATACATATCATTACTCGGCCTCCACCAGTGGAGATTTCGCGAGTCATACATTATAGATTTCGCGAGTCATACATGTTATTAACTCGGCCTCCACCAGAGGGAGATTTCGCGAGTCATACATATCATTAACTCGGCCTCCACCAGTGGGAGAATTCGCGAGTCATACATAACATAGTCTTTCCCCGCTCTGCACTTAATCTTGATTACATTTGCTTTTCATATTCTCAACTTAATCATAACAGGGACACAGTGCATAGACATAAAGTTCATAGAGAGAAGTCATATCATGAGGACAAGTAAAACATCCTGTAACTTTACATTTACTTACACAACTTCTTCATATCGTAGAAATAACAAATCATAGTCAATAAGCTAACATCTCAGTGATTTCCTAATACCCTTGCGGTGTAGGGCCCTAGTGGCCGGAAATCTTAATACATTCACTTACCTGGATTCCTTAGCAATCCGAACTTCTTTCCTTTAAACTTCTTCACCTAAAACATGTACATTACAGTAGTTAAAACAAAGTCCTAATAGTCCTAATCATAAACCATCATAGGATCTAATAGCTAAAGTCATTCTGATTCCTCTGTTTGACACACTGCAGTCTGAAATCCGAAACTAGGTGGACAGGTTTTACCATTGATTAAATCCGAGTTGGTTACTTAAAATGCTCAGAATCGATTCGGGATGACATTTCTACTCCCAGATTTTAAAAAGTCATAAACTACTCGGCCACTGCTAAAAAAAATCCGAACTCAGTGCCGAGCTGAAAACAGAGCTCTATTTACTAATGAATGACTACATTGTCCACTTCATACCTCGGGTGTGGATTTGCAGAGAAGAGCAAGCTCGAAACCAGCCGTCGGTAAAGGGAAGTTCTGGTAGCCGAGAGCAAGAACTTGGGAGAGAAGAAATCACCGAGAGGGAATGTCGGCTACAGTGGTAATAAAATGAGGTTTAAGGTTTCCATTTCCTATTTATACCTAATCCATCAATTCTAATTACTAAACTGCCACCCAACCTAGTTTTACTCAACTTGTAATAAATTTGTCTTAACATTAAATTTAAATCATAACGGTTAAATAAGAGGGTGACAATGAAAATGGTCAGAAAATCACCTGGCCGAAATGTCGGGTGTTACATCCACCCTTCCTTAAACAAAATTTTCGTCCTCGAAAATTGCTCAAGCAAATAACTCAGGATATTTGTCCAACATCTCCTGCTGCCTTTCCCATGTGGCTTCTTCAATGCCGTGATTTGTCCATAAACCTTTCACCAATGGGATCTCTTTGTTTCTCAGAGTCTTGACTGCATATTCCAATATCTGTATCGGTTTCTCCTCATACTCCAGTGTCGGTTCTAAACCAATATCCGATGGCTGGATGATCTGCATCGGATCACGCAAGCACTTCCTTAACATTGACACATGGAAGACATTATGAACTTTATCCAATGATGGGGGCAGTTGCAGTCTGTAAGCTGTACTCCCGATTTTTGCCAAGACAGGGAAGGGTCCAATAAACCTAGGATTAAGTTTTCCCTTCTTGCCAAATCTTAAGACTCCTCTAAATGGTGACACCTTTAAGAATACTTTATCTCCTACCGAAAACTCGAGTTCCCTTCTCCTTTGATCTGCATAACACTTCTGCCGGCTTTGTGCAGTCATCATTCTTTTCCGAATAGTGGCAATCTTATCTGACATTTGCTGCAGAATATCAGGTCCAAGAAGTTTTGTTTCACCAACCTCGTCCCAGTAAAGGGGTGACCTACATTTCCTACCATACAGTGCTTCATAAGGTGCCATACCAATGGTGGACTGATAACTGTTATTGTAGGAGAACTCAACCAGAGGTAATTGTCTGCTCCAAGTTGTCTAAAAGTCAAGTACACATGCTCTCAACATATCTTCGAGTATTTGAATCGTCCTTTCTGATTGGCCATCGGTCTGTGAGTGAAAAGCTGTGCTGAAAGATAACTTTGTACCTAATGTGCCTTGCAAACTTTTCCAGAATCGAGAGGTAAACCTGGGATCACGGTCAGAGACAATGGATACTGGGATCCCATGCAATCTAATAATTTCCTGAACATAAAGATCAGCAATTTGGTCCATCGTATAGGTGGTCCTTACAGGTAAGAAATGGGCCGATTTCGTCAGTCTATCCACCAAAACCCAAATACAATCATGCCCTTTTGTCGTCTTAGGTAGTCCTACAACAAAATCCATAGCTATATGTTCCCACTTCCATTCGGGAATAGGCAACGGCTGAAGAGTACCTCCTGGACGTTGGTGCTCGGCTTTGACTTGTTGGCATACTAAACAGGACTCCACATACTTAGCAACATCCCTTTTTAGGTTAGGCCACCAGTATTGTAACTTCAGGTCTCGGTACATCTTGGTGCAGCCAGGATGTACAGAAAAGGAAGAGGAGTGCGCCTCAGCCAAGATCAACTTACGCAATTCCACATCATTAGGAATGCACCACCGATTTCTAAACCTCAGGATCCCATCCTTGGAGAGACTGAACTCGGAGGTGGTGTCCTTCAACTTATCCATCATGCTGATATTTTCCACTGAATCCTTCTGTTGTGCATCCTTGATCTTTTCCAAAATTGTTGGTTGAATAGTTAACTCAGCGAGCAAGACTGATAACTCTGGAACTATCTCCAAGTCAAATTTCTGAACTTCTGTTCTTAAGGGTATAGACATGGTTGAAACCACTGGCTGCATTGTTGTTGACATCCTACTCAACGCATCGGCTACAGAGTTAGCCTTCCCGGGGTGATACTTGATCTCAAAATCGTAGTCCTTGACAAATTCCAACCAACGTCTCTGTCTCATGTTCAATTCCTTCTGCGTGAAGAGGTACTTTAGACTTTTATGGTCAGAAAACACCTCACATTGCTGTCCATATAAATAGTGCCTCCAAATCTTCAAGGCAAAAACAACAGCAGCTAATTCTAGATCATGAGTGGGGTAATTTTGCTCGTAACTCTTTAGCTGCCTGGACGCATACGCTATAACTTTACCCTCTTGCATCAAAACACAACCTAAACCAACTTTAGACGCATCACAGTAAACACTAAATTTTCCTTCTTCGGTTGGGAGGGTCAATACAGGAGCTGTTGTTAACTTCAGTTTTAACGTCTGGAAGCTGTCTTCACAGGCTTCAGTCCAAGAATACTTAATGTCCTTCTTTGTCAAACCTGTCAGGGGTTTAGCTATCATAGAAAATCCCTTGATGAACTTCCTGTAATAGCCTGCCAATCCAAGGAAGCTGCGGACTTCACTGGCATTCTTAGGTTGAGGCCAATCCTTTACTGCCTGAATTTTGGTTGGGTCCACAGATATACCATTAGCAGAAACTACATGGCCAAGGAAATTAACCTTATCTAACCAAAACTCACACTTAGACAGCTTGGCGTAAAGTTGATACTCCTTCAATGTCGTCAAAACTACTTTCAAATGTTCTTCATGGTCAGCCACAGTTCGGGAATATATCAAGATATCATCTATGAATACAATCACAAACTTATCCAAATACTCACGAAACACACGGTTCATTAGATCCATAAAAGCGGCAGGGGCGTTTGTCAAACCAAACGACATGACTAAGAATTCATAATGTCCATAGCGGGTTCTGAAGGCTGTCTTTGGTATATCTCCTTTTTTAACCTTCAGTTGGTAATAACCCGAACGTAAATCTATCTTTGAAAATACCTTAACTCCTTGCAATTGGTCAAACAAATCGTCAATCCTGGGTAAGGGGTACCTATTCTTGATTGTCAACTTATTTAGTTCCCTGTAGTCTATGCACATTCTAAGAGAACTATCCTTCTTCCTTACAAATAAGACTGGTGCACCCCAAGGAGAACTGCTGGGGCGAATAAATCCCTTGTCAACCAATTCCTGCAGTTGAACCTTCAATTCTTTCAACTCAACAGGTGCCATACGGTAAGGATTCTTAGATACAGGTGATGCCTCGGGGTATGTATCAATTACAAACTCTATCTCTCTATCGGGTGGTATACCCGGTAAATCATCTAAGAATGCCTCGGGAAACTCTCGGACTATAGGAATATCCTGTAGCTCAATTTTATTCTTCACCCGGTCATCTATTACACTAGCCAGGTAGCTCTCACAACCACCTCTCAGCATTCGGTATATTTCTAGTGAGGATATAATTGGTATCTTACTTATTTTAGGAATAGCTTGGAAGGAATAATGGTTATCATTTGGGGGTCTAAAATCAACTATTCCAGATCTACAACTTATCGTGGCATGATGTCTAAATAACCAATCCATCCCTAATATCACATCATACCCTTTTATGTCAATGACAATTAATTCCGCATAGAGATTCTTATCCCCTAAGGACACGACGTCACCCTTAACAATCTGTTCTGAATGTAGGGACTTCCATGATGGCAACACAACACTATATGACCTTTCAGCTGGTAAGGGTCCTATGCTATGTTTGCATACAAACAAGGTTGATATAAACGAGTGTGTGGCCCCTGTATCTATGAGTGTATAAGCAGCAAAACCACAGATCATGATGGTACCTGATATGACTGTGTGTTGATCAGCTCCCTCATCTTCCATCAACGCATACACTCTGGGTACAACCCTTGCACGGTTTGGGTCTGGTGGCATGGGACAATCTCTGACCATGTGTCCGGTCTTATCACACCTGAAACAGCGGCCAGAAAGCAACTTGCACTCACCAGGGTGGTTCCTCTGACATGTAGGGCACAGAGGTGCCAAAGGTCTCTTTCCTTTTCCCTGATCATCATTCTGGTTGAGGGGCCTCTTCATTCCATGCTGTTGTTGCTGTGGTCCCCTGTTCTGTCGTGGCTGCCAACCTTTGTTCTGACGTGGTGGCGGCTGAGTGTCCTTCATGAGTTTCTTTGGCTGTTCGCGCTGTGCATATGCTGTCATTTCTGCCTCTTCTAGCTCCAAGGCCTTAGCCGTCACTTCACCATAAGGTACATTATGTATCCCGGCAGTCTTCACTTTCATGTACAGACTTGGCTTCAGTCCTTGAACAAACTGGTAAATCTTATCTTCCTCATCCTCAGTCATACGGGGAGCTAACCGTGATAAAGCATCAAATTCACATATATAATCCGTCACAGAGCCAGTTTGTCGTAGATTCATAAACTCCTTCTTCTTGTTGGCCCGAACAGTCCTATTGAAGTACTTGTCAAAGAAGGCAGTTTTGAACATCCCCCAGGTCATAGCTTCGGCATTAGCGGTGCTCTGGATCGAGTCCCACCAATGCCTTGCACTTAACTCCAAATGAAAGACAGCATAGGTGACCTTATCCCCTTCGTCAACCTTTGCATACTTAAACATGTCTTCTATCTTTCGAATCCACTCCTCAGCATGAATAGGATCTGAGACATACCCATTAAACACCGGGGGTCGAAGCCGGTGGAAGCGCTCACCCCCATGATCATGAGTTGCATTAGTACTGGAGTTGCCTTGTTCTTCTCTAGCTGTCATCAGTCGTTCTATCTGGTGAGATTGGCGCATGACCAACTCAGTCAATTGAGCAATAGCATTGCTATCCTCATTGGTCTCTCTCTGTTGACCTCTAACCATCTTGGGATTCCTAGACAATTCATTACAGGCATAACTTAACTTAATGACATACATGAAATCATAAACACTTACAGTTGCTGAGGTATGCTCAAGTGACAGTCAGTGCTGGAAGGCAGTCTGCAGAATCGATTTTAGAACCTGGTTTTGCTTTGATACCACAATTGTAACGACCCCGGCCAGGAGCCGTCACGTGTTCATATTCTTTCATTAATCGTTTGCTTGACTTTTACTATTATTACATTCACTTACTATCTCTCAACAGACTTTCACATTTTACATATACTTTTTTTTAAACTGGTAATAGAAACGTAGAACCATTAAGGAAGACGAACCCTCTCGTGCCCGACTTCCCACGCCTCGTCGGCTCAACCTTCACAGAGTCGAGCGACTAGACTCGGTCATTGGCTTCTTGACAATTTCGGGAAAAGAGGAGGTGCCCTCAATTCTCTTAACTTAATACCACTCGGGTTTGCATGGGTTGCATGCGTTGACAACCCTCAGAAATTTAGTCGTCCGGTCATCACGTGCATTACGCGTGACTCGCTTAACATCGCCTAAAAGGAGACATCTTCCGGTGGGCACGTGGGTCTCGCGTGCTAAATTAAAACATCATTCGGTCGCTAATCGACAAAACACATTTTACATCTTCCGGTTGCTAAACGACAAAACACATTTTACATCTTCCAGTCGCTAAACGACAACACACATTTTACATCTTCCGGTCGCTAAACGACAAAACACATTTTACATCTTCCGGTCGCTAAACGACAACACACAATTTACATCTTCCGGTCGCTAAACGACAACACACATTTTACATCTTCCGGTGACGTCATCCGGAAGACTAAACCATCAACAACTACCCTTCGGCCTCTGCCGATGACGTCAGCCGAAGACTAAACCATCAACAATTACTCTTCGGCATCTGCCGTGACGTCAGCCGGAAGACTAAACCATCAACAACTATTCTTTCGGCATCTGCCGATGACGTCAGCCGGAAGACTAAACCATCAACAACTATCTTTCGGCATCTCTCCGATGACGTCACCGAAGACTACCCTCTTCCAGCTTCCGTCTTACGGGAG
>CM039508.1:12837274-13137534 GCA_022432975.1 Begonia masoniana | reverse complement strand
AAATCATCGGTCTAGAATGCTCCATATTCATCATTCCTTTTCATCATTCAATTCTTTCATTACATTATGTGGTTTACGGGAGGATTGGTGCCTTAAAGGGGGTTCGACAGTGGTTTGATCATGGTCCCTACTCGGTCGTATTCATATGTCCTACTGCGACTGTGACATACGCCGACCACCCCCAACCCTCACTTACCACGTGCATAAGTTTATCTTCTTACCTTCTTCAATGAGAAAAAACTTTCAAACATTTTCATAATGCTTTAGACGTAAAACATGGCTAACATAAATGCACTTAATCCTCATCGAACTAAGACGGGAGGTACCGAGAATAACAGAACCATATCCATCGACATTTCATCAAACATATACAGACAAATGTTCACTAAATCGAACTTAATCCTTTGAATGTAGGGCCCTATTGGCCGGACACTTAATCCATTCCCTTTACCGGGATTCTTAGCAACTACTTTAATCACCTCTCTTCAACTTCTCACCTAACACATTTCACATTACATAGTTTAAAATAAAGTCCTAAAAGTTCTAATATCGCAGTCATCCTAGAATCTCCAGCTAAGGTTCTCTGTGCAGTCTGCAAATCCAAACGCGACATCTCGATATGCTTCGATTAACGGGGTTCGTTTATAAAAGAAGCCAGAATCGATTTAAAGGGTGACATTAAACCAAATAAGATAAAGACCGATCAAAACCAACTGAAACTCAGGCCATTTAAGAGCCCGAAGTACAAGTTCAACTGACAACAGAGTTCTAAATGACTACCCGGACATCTACATTGTCCAAAATCTGACCTATAATTCGGGTTTCGGAGTGGAGGCTGAAAAACCAGTTTGCTGGGAGGAAAAGCTCCCAGAGAAGAAGGGAGTTCCAGAGAGGAATGTCGCTGCAGTGAGGTTTAAAATGAGATTTAAGGTTTCCATTTTCTATTTAAATACCTAATCCTTCAATCTGAAACAAATGAGTAATTGGGATCAACCTTAACAGTTTATATCAAAGCAATAGGCTAATGATTTCTTGGAGATGGTAGGATTTTATGATCAAGAATCTGATGCCTAGGACGGAGTTAAATGGTAAATGATTGGATTTATAAGTCATGAGGCATAAAAATAGAATATGTAGGTGTGAATTACACATGAGGTTGAACGTGCTATGTCAGTATTTGCTTTTATGAGTTGCATAAGATTTGTATTAATCCATTGTCTTTGGATTAGACAAATGGATAAAGAAAAATGATTGGGAACCAAGGATGAGAAAGACCGGTCACGATAGAAAGTCTGGGATGATTCGAAGAAGTTGGGTGAAGTAAAAGACCTAAACGATATGGTCATGAGAAATTTGAAAAGAATGCAAGAGAAAATAAGCACGGGAAAAAAAGACTATTCAGAAAAGAAAGCAACCTCTGCAATATAAAATATAAATGCGTTTGGACCATCGAGAAGATTCATTTAATGGAAGAATAGCATGGACGACAAGTTATAGCTAAGGATTGAAAAGGTCACAAGGGGTATGATTTTTATACCCGATTTAGATTTTATCCTATTAGATAAGTTGTACCATCTTAGATTAAATATTAAAAAAGTGTGACAGAAGTATGGAATGAGTCAAGTACAATTTTAAGGACAAAATTTTCTAAATGTGAGAGAATGCAATGTCATGAGTTTAGATTAACAATATTAGTCACAATTAAAGTAATAAATTGTGATTAGAAAAAAAAGAAATAAATGTTTTTTTTTTTTTTGGAAGAAAAATCATACGACATAGATGATTTAGTTGTAAAATAAATGACAGACAAATACGTTAATGTTTAATTCGTTAAAAAACATAGTTCAACGTATCTGCTGTATATTATTTTAGACGATAGAGTCTAAATTATGCATCATCCTAAAATTAATTGAAGACTAAAATAATGTTAGAAAAAAATATTGAAGTATAAATTTAGAAAAAAAAATTGGTATAGAATTAATTTTGATAAAAAAATTAATGGAATATAAATAAATTCTTGATGAAACAATTTTAAAATGTGAAAATAAAAGTGAAAAAATTAAAAACAAAAATTATATGATTTAGGGTGGGCTTTATAAGAACTTCAACTCGTTACTTTGGGCTCGTGTTGCTGCCAACTCCCACTATCCCGTTCTACACAGACTGAACACTAAAGAGTTGTCAGCAATTCACCACTAGGTTCGAAACCTCTCATTTTTTGGGTCTACCCTTGTTCTTCTCAATCGGTATGGTGTTTAGGCAAAACCCATTAATTTTCATGGGGTTTTGATTTTAATTTACAGGCTTTTCTTCTATTCTTTTTTGGTTCTTTGATGTTTGTCTACTGGCGTAGAAATAGCACCGTAATAGCGTTGAAATGAAGACAAAGAATGGAACTGTTTTTTTGTCATTTTATATTCCTCGGTATTTCCTTGTATGCGAATGCATTTGGGTCATAATTTCCGTCATAATTTGGGTTTCAGCCTTTTTTTGGCTCATAAATTTTTTTGGTAATCTGTTTAGAATTTTACAGCGATTATCACGTGGATTGCTTTCTTGAGGACTTATCCCTAGTTTCTGAATATTTAGAACGGCTTTTTTTTTAAGAGTAATTTTCAGCTTTTTTGGGAGGCCTAGTATATGAAAGCTGAAATTGAAGATGATAATGACTGAATACTTAATTTGGAAAGCTTATTAAATAGTTAGAGCTCAAAGGAAGTGAATGAAAGTGGATGCTAGGTACTCAAACTATTCAAGAATGTTTGGTTAGAAAGTTTTGTATTTGATTACTTAAAGAGAGAAAATCATATAAAATCGTCTTTAGATGTAATGTAATGCAACACACTTCTTGTAAGGCATTGAGTTTTATTTTTGGCATACTGTGAGTTTTATATTCTTGGAAGCAATTGATTGGGTTTGTGGATGTTTCTCTTTATAACAAACATAGTGATGTATATTTAATAAAAATACAGATTAGAAGAATTTCTATATTACTTGACGAGGAGCTAGAGGATTTATGATCAATATTACATGAGATTTATATTGTTGGGAGTTTTTGTGAGAAGAGTTGTAATTAGTACATCGATACTATATCACAACACTAGTTGTCAGTTGCAAATTTTACGCAGTATATCCTCATGCCAGTCTTTTTGGTATTGTTTCTATTGAATATTTTTTTTATTAAAATGTCTAAATTTATTATTTGTGGGATGTTGTCTAAATTCAATATTTCATGCCAGTTTTGGTGGATGTTGTTAAAGGATTCTAAGCTCTTCATTATTTAAAGCTCGCGATTCTTTTGATTTGTACAGTTATAGCTCAAATTTAATATAATTTGTTTTATGAGGATTATGCCTCATCCTCCAATTTTCTTACGCTTTTAGTATTCTTCTATCTTTTATGAGATGAGTACATTGATATTATATAAAAGTGTGAGAACCTAGAGGAAAAAAGACTGGGCATTATTTTTCATATTGTTATTATTATTATTATGAGATATTATTCATATTATTTCTAAAATAACTAATTTTCCATTAATAATATCAGTTTTTAATTACAGTTTAGAACTTTAAAATTAAATGTTTTTCTTGAAATAAATTACATTTTTAATGACATTGTTTTGAGAATCTCATAAAATCACTATTATACAATTTTTAAGTATCACATTTTTAATCTCACTATTTCCTTTTTCAACTCTCTTTCATGGATGAGAGTTAGATCTGTAAGAGTTCTTTTAATAATGCTTGTTGTGTGTGAGGCAGCTGCACGCTCGTATATGTGTTTCTTTTTGTTCAGTTTGATTACTAAGTTAATTATATTTCTCCCTTCATTGTTGTTGAAAAGCAAAAGATCTATGATTCTACAGGTTTTTATTATTTAATATGACTACATTTGTATATATTTGAACATTTTATCTATGAAGAAAAAAATTATGTTAGTTTCATTGCTTAGAGGATATCATGTGACCAGTGATGATGCATTCAAACTAAATTCAAGATACTTTCACGGCAGTCACCATGTGTATATACATTCATAAACTATTAGAAATATGTTAGTTAACCGACGAAGAGCAACACTTTAAATGTATTTATTTATGGCTGCTATGATCTTTTTCCTCTTATGTCAGCTTCGTCTAATGAGTCTTTTTTTTTTTTTTTTTTATATATAATTATATGTTTTCTACCATTAAATAATCTTGAAAATGAAGAAATGACAACAATAAGATCTCTAAATAGTAATTGTTAAAATATTAAAACCATTTGCAACATATGTTAGTTCTAGATAGTAGCTAGTAGTATCTCAGTGGAGCCAATGCATTTATTTCTTTCTATTTGATTTTAGGTGCCAGGTGGACGACTTGAGATGACATCCAGTGAAAGTTCACAGCTCTCAATCAATACCAGTAATCCTCAGCCAGAGCACTTAAACCTGGGGTAGACTCATGCTTGGTTCCTCTTTCGTGCTATTATGTTGTTTGAAGTTGTATTGTTTTTAAATTCATGTTGGGAAGAGATGATCTGGTTCGTGGTGAGGATGATTTAAAATTTTTTACTTTTTAAACTTAAATATTGTGTTCTTTATTTATATATTTGGTTTTCAATATTCATTACTTTGGATATTATTACCTTTACTTTTAGCAAATTTTAATTTTTACCTTTATTGTGCTTAAGTTTTACGACAAGGACTGGCTTCATTATGTAACTGAAAGTGGTATAGAGCATAAACTTTGTTTATCTATAATTTAGAGCTGCAATGGTTGAAGCTACTTTGCTAATGACCTACAGTATCTTTCTTTTTCATTTTTTCTTCAACTGCCACTGCCATATTTTTCTCTTTTCTCCTCATTTTATCTCGTGAAACGATTGTGGCTGCCAAATTACTTGACAATGGTCATCTTGAGTTGGGAAACAGAAAAAAGTCATTTGTTTCTAAGGAACATTTGAAGTTTCAGATTATCATATGTATTTCTATTTGGCAGATAGTCCTTACACAATCTCCACTATAATGACATCTCTGGGTTCTCTTAAAATTTTTTCACTAAAGAGTTCTTCAACTTAATATTATAGTGGTGTGGATCAGAAGCTTGAGATTGCTGAAGAAGAAATTAGAAGCACGCTGGAAGCTATTGCATCTACGGGGAAATTCTGGTATGATCATGTCTCTTGATCATTTTAATTTATAGGCGAAGACTTTACTCAGATAGGTTTGAACTAAATACATTTTCTCTAAATCTAAAGACCGAGCAAAATTTGGATTCAAGGCTTAACAAGTCATGCTTTTCTCACTCACATATCTACATCATTTCCTCCATACACTTTTCATTGTTTTCTGAAATCATTAGTTTTTTGCAAAATGTTCTAAAAAAGTTATTTTTTTTTTGGAAATAATTATGCCAAACGATGTCAGCTGTATTTGTTGGTTAAGGAAAGGAAAGTGCATTTCCAAATTTCTCACCAAACGATGCTCAAGTTACCCACCAAAAAATTTGACTTGACCTACTTGTCTTTTGGTTGTAGAAGTTCAGCTTATTTGTTTGATGTTTGAATTTTTTTCCAACTATTTTTACTTTTGAATACAAAGCATGCGTTACTTTTGTTCTGTTTTTGTTTTCTGAAAATGTTTACGTTTGTGAGCAGCTGTTGTTTTATATCACCCTCACCTTCAGTGCTTTTTTATGTTGCTTGAATTTCTATCAGATTTTCATGATTGAAATAATTTCATATTTTGCAGGCATATGGAACAGAATTTTCCGATGGAAAAATAATATGTTTTGTTTACAATAATGCGCTTAAATCAATATGCTCGCATTTTCAGCTAGTTCAGAAGCAAAATTTTTTTCGTAAAGCTGTGATCTACTTATTTGAACAATAATTGTTATACTGTCTCTTTGCATGGGGCACAACATACATACAAATAGAAACCGATATATTTGTTCATTGAAACTCGTGTTTTGATCGTGGGTAAAATGTAACTATTTTCTTTTGACTGTGCTATGAGGAAAGGGGACCACTGGCTTCTTATTAACTTTATCGTGTGTAAAATTGTATTTTAGGCATAGATGGGAGAAATTGAAGAGCATGATATCGTTTCAGCTGAAGCAGGTATGGGGAGGTATGCAGATTGTAGTTCTAGCCTATGGGTACATAGATTGTAGTTTATTACATAATTAAACTGTTGTCATATTTGATTATTGTATAAGATTGTGATGCTTTTTCCCCAATTTCCTCTTACCTCGTTCATATGGTGAAGGTCCTTGCTGAGTATCCAGAGGCAAAAATGACGAGTGAGCAGCAAAATGATTCTTTAGAAGAAACCTATCCAGAGCTAGTAAAAAGGTTGGATGAAGGTATTTCGGTCTTGGTATTTTCATTACTTTTCTTTCACATGAGACGTCTTTATATTACTATTTTAGTAAAGTGCAATTTAGATCTTAACGTTTGATGTCATTTATAAATTAAAACTCAAGTTATTTTTTTGACAAACAGGACTTTGACTTTCAACTATTAGTAATTTTGACGTTGTCATCAATTTTTTTACCAAATCTAGCTCGTGCATACCGCATTTTTCATTTAATGAAGTGTTTTAACTTAATTTCTTACTTCAATGATTTCTAATTTTATTTTAAACTTTATCACTCAATCAACGTAGTTCAAATTCACCAAAGTGAAGATTGACAAATTCGAAATTGGATTAAAACTTGCGGGAAATGTTAGATATCGAGTTAGAAGCCTATTAAAAGAGATTGTGGTATATATGTGCTAAATTTTATAGATATATTGACAATAAAGTTCAAATTAATAATAATTGAAATGTGAAAGTTGTAAAAAAAATTTGAGATCCAAAATATAAATAACTTCAAAAATTAAGGTTTAATTACATTTTACCATAATTTTTTATGCAATTCTATGGCAGCGGAAAGGAAAAAAAGCCACTCAAGTGTTTGTCTAAATTTTTGATGTATCATTTGTGAAATCTTGGATGGATAAATACTAATAAAACAGGTGAAAAGGAACCTAATTCTGACAGACTTTTCACTAGCTCCTTTATTTATCAATTTCGAGTTACTTTGTCAAGTGATGTGCCATGCCTATGTGATAGACCTATTAGGTTTACATATAGGAGAAGGAAAGAGAAATTTTGGGGAGGAGAGTGATAAGGCGGGAAGTTGTAATGGAAATGAAATTAGTTGCTTAGAAAAAAAGAATAAATAGATGGTGAGCTGCTGATGCTTTGCCAAGGAAGTTTCAGGGAGAAGATTGTTTTGTTGAATTGGTGACATGAATAAGTTCTTCTATTAGAAGTCTTGAAGAGGAATGCTGGAGGGTGGATGATGATGGCAAATTGACGAAAATTAAATCGGCTATTCATAAACGATTACCGGTGAAAGAGTTTTTCTCACTGAAACAAGGAAAGCTGTTTTATGAAGACGAAATGGTGATTTCTATACATTGTCTATAATTCTTACAATCAGGAATTCCTTGGAGGGTTATTGGAAGGATATTGAGGCATCCTTAAAACGTATCAAAGGAAATCCAGAGAATTAAGTTGGTATGGTTTAAGGAAGGATGTGCAAAGTTTTGTGTAAAAGTGTGTGGTATGTCAGCAAAGTAAAGCAGAGGATTTATCCCCGGCAGGCTTGCTGCAAGCATTGCCAGTTCCAATGCAAGGGGTATGATATTTCACATGTACTCTTACAACATCCATATACGGCTCAAAAGGTAGCAATGGTGTTTCGGCTACATGTTTTTCCAAGATCGATTATTTTGGATGGAGATAAAGTTTTTTAAAGCAATTTTTGGAAGGAAGTGTTGAAGATCCAAGGAACAAGTTTAAGGAGGAGTACTGCATATCATCTACGAACAGATGGACAATCTGAAGTGGTAAATTGATCTTTGGAGACTTATTTGTGGTGTTTTTCATTAGACAAATCGAAAACTTGGAGTAAATGGTTGTTGTGGGCGGAGTATTGGTATAATACTTCATTTCATACTTATATTAAAACCACACCATTTTTGGCTGTATATAATAAAGATCCACAGCCGGTTATAAAGTTAGAGGAGGGCACAACATGTCAGCAATTGAATGGCAGCTTAAGGATAGAGATGAAATATTGGAATTGTTGAAACTTCATATTTCTAGTGCTCAGCATAAGATGACTATTGAAGCCAACATGCATAGAAGGGAGGTGGTTTTCGAGAAAGGAGATTAGTTGACCTCAAATTAAAGCAGGTCAGGCAAAAGTTCTTACTTAAAAGGAGAAATGAGAAACTTGCTCCAAAATATTATGGGCCTTTTGAAATCTTGGAGAAAGTGAGAAAGGTGGCATATAAATTGAAATTACTTGATTCTTCAACTGTACACCCGGTGTTTCATGTGTCTGTTTTAAAAAGACACGAGGGATATGGTATTTGTTAGTGATTTACCATTGATTTTGTCTACAGAGGAGGCAGAACATGTTAAACCAGAAGGATTACTGGGTGTGCTAAGGAATTTTCAACAGCAAATTGATCAACAACAAAGTGGTCTACTGGTGTTAATTAAATGGCAGGGACGACCATCATTTGAATCTACATGGGTGGATTATGATTTTATGAAGCGTCCATTCTCTGATTTCAACCTTGAGGACAAGGTTGGTCTTTGTGCCATAGGAAATGATAGACATTCTATTAGGTTTACCCATAGGAGAAGGAAAGAGAAAAATGGGGAGGAGAGTGATATGGCAGGAAGTTGTAAAGTAAATGAAAGTTAGTTACTTGGAAAGAAAGAATAAATAGATGGAAAGATAGAGTAAAAGGGAGGTTCCGAACTCTGGCAGTGTAAGGTGGGTGTTTGGTGTGTCAATCACCTATTGTAATCTAAGTTTGATTCAATTTACTGCTCCAAATTTTTAAAATACTTATTTTGCCCAATTTGAAATCCCTAAAATTTTTGTCAAATTGATTTATTAAATTAGGTTTAAAATGAGTGTTAAAAACCATCATTTCAAAATATTTAGAAGTCTTTAATAAAATCTTTTGCGGAAGTTTTTAAAACAAAATTCAAACATTAAATAGCTTGATCAAAATTGAAATAAATGCAGAGTTGAAACAATTTATGCAATTTTATTAACGATAAAGTCAACATAATTTATTTGAAGTTTCAACTGAAATATCATCAAAAACTGAAACATACTAATTTAAACTCCTTTCTCTGACTCAAAAACATTTTATTCTTTTGTATACTCGCTTGCCTCTGGAAGGTTCTCGATCAAAGATATTTATTTCTCAGATAAAAACTCACCTACATTACAAAATTACATAGTATGAGAATAACTCAGTAAGCAAAAACACGTGCAAGTACAAAATTAACATTAGATTTTACCGAATCTTGATTTAACAGTTACATACTAGTTGAAATTCATTTTTCAACCTTTGTTCAGACTTAGCTATCTTATTGTCGTTCATGCTTTGTCATCTCAATTTCGTTCAGGCATAACCATCTCATAGTCGTTCAGATTTAGCCATTTCATTTTGTAACGCCCCGGATTATTGCGAACCCGGTTTGTTACACAAATACTCGAACGTGGCTAAAAAATTTTGAATAATAAACTTTAAAACTTGCAGCGGAAAACTTGCAGCGGAAATCCTTTAAACAAATAAGCTAAGCAATACTGTGAAAGATATTATTGAAATAATCGTTGAAAATGTTAAGAAGTAATCGGCCAAGGAAAATAAAAGATTTAAATATAGAATACTCGGGAAAAATCTCAACAGACAAACACATCTACCGACGACCATCTCAATTTCGTTCAGGCATAACCATCTCATAGTCGTTCAGATTTAGCCATTTCATTTTGTAACGCCCCGGATTATTGCGAACCCGGTTTGTTACACAAATACTCGAACGTGGCTAAAAAATTTTGAATAATAAACTTTAAAACTTGCAGCGGAAAACTTGCAGCGGAAATCCTTTAAACAAATAAGCTAAGCAATACTGTGAAAGATATTATTGAAATAATCGTTGAAAATGTTAAGAAGTAATCGGCCAAGGAAAATAAAAGATTTAAATATAGAATACTCGGGAAAAATCTCAACAGACAAACACATCTACCGACGACCAGTCAACGGAAAGAGCAGAACAGAAAACAGAAGGCTTCTGCCGATGACGTGTACAACAAAGTCATCACTCGGTAGACTGCATCTATCGATGACGAGTACAACAAAAGATAAACAAAACAAAGACATCTTCCGACAGTCAACATAACTATACTCCACATCTGCCGCTAAAGTCAACACAACTGCACACACAGCTTCATCTACCGATGACGTCAGCCGGAAGACATACAAACAAAAGACAACTCTCGGTAGACTGCATCTACCGATGACGTCAGCAGACTACATCTGCCGATGACAAAACAACAAAATTTCACAATACTTCTTCCGACAGAATGAACTTCATATACCGATTACTAAACGACAAAACATAACACCCTTTTCTATCGGTATCACAAACCTACACCTTCCGATGGCACACTAAAGATTTTTCCGATAAACGACTTAACAACAACAACTCAACATCTACCGGTAGATGTCATCAACCGATAGAGAACAAAACTAAGTCAAGAACAACTCTGTCTGCCAGAGAAAACTTACACATGGTACTGAGAACACTTTAAACCATTCAAATCCCTACATTTCTCAAAATTCAGTAAGAACAAATGTTAAAACCAATGGAATGTAATTATCGGAAACTTCAAATATATTCAAAACATTAAACATCAGAACTACTTCTGTCATTAGGAAAAAAAGAGACTCATCAACCACTCAACTGAAACTTAATTCATTAAACCTTCCCTTCAACAGACACCAGTTAAACCGCCTCACCAAACACTGAATCAGTAGCATGAAGGTGCTCCTCCAACCCCGACTATTCATCTGCAAACTCAGGGAAATCACCTGGAGAATTCTCAACACCTACATCACAAAACTCATCTATTAGCCTAAGGCTAAGCAAGTAAAGCAAAAATGTATGAAAAGCTGAAAACATGTCATCCTAGCATGCAGTTTCTACTTTTCTCATCTCTGTTTCATATTCGTCGTTATAGTCAGATTCCTCTCTAAATTGGGAGTTGAATCACTTCTCCCAAAGTATGAACATCCCTGTCTCATTAGGAGTTGGATTAATTCTCCTAACAGTGAATATATATACTGATCAATGTTCAGATCCACTTCGAAATTGGGAGTTGGATCAGTTTTCCCAAAGTATGATCCCTGGCTCATTAAGGGCTGGATTAGTTCCCCTAACAGAAAATGTTTCACATAAATCACTTCAGAATGTTCACTTCCTCACTATGTCAAAACATGTAAACTCATTTTCGTATACTTTCAAATATATGATGCATGAAACAGGAAAACATTCAAACACACAAAAATCCTAACGTTCTGTGATGTAGGCCCGAAGGCACAAGCAAACTTCACTTACCTGGATTCCTAGCAAATGCTCGGTTAAGAGCTACTTCGGGGGTTTGTTCACCTATATTCATAAACAGAATGTTAAACCTCAATCTAAGCTATTCAGAAATCTAAGGAGTGGGTTTGGCATCTCTATTTATCTAACATTCCCGATTCTGCTCTAATCCTCTCACTCGCAACATTATCAAAATGCATACATTGGGATCCTTAAGCTACCTAGGTACTAAAATCAACAATTAATCGAATCTAAACTCACCTTGGTTGGAGGAATCTGTGAGGAAATCGCCTAGAGAGCTCTGCTGGGTTGAGCTGAAAACCGAGAGTGAAATGAGTATGACGGCTATACCTCATTCAATCTTTCCTTAAATACGTTATCCATAACATAAATTGACAATTACCCTTATGCCCTCACTTAGTTACTCATTAACCTAATTGATTTTACCCCTAATTTCATTCTATAAAATTCACACTTAGAAGATTAATAGGTTATTTAATTCTAATAAACCGGGTGTTACAATCTACCCTCCTTAAAAGAATTTTGTCCTCAAAATTCAGTACCTGAACAATCTTGGATGCTGGTCCATCATGTCTTGCTGGCGTTCCCAAGTTGTCTCCTCTATATTCTGATTATGCCATAAGACTTTCACTAGTGGAACTTCCTTGTTGCGTAATACTTTCACTGCATAATCCAAGATCCTTACTGGTCTCTCCTCATAGGTCAGTGTAGGTTTGAATTTCAATGTTCTGTGTTCAACGATCTGGATTGGATCCCTCAAGCACTTATTAAGCATGATATGGAACACATTGTGGATTCCTTCCATAGGTTGGACAATTGCAGCTATATGCTGGATTTTCAATCCTCTTCAAGATTGAGAAAGGTCCAATAATCTTGGGTTAAGTTGCCCTTTCTCCCAAATCTACAACTCCTTTGAATGGTGATACTTTAAGAAAAACCTCACTCCCACAACTTCAAACTCCAAACTCTTTGCGTCTATCGGTCAGATAGCTTTTCGGCGACTTTGAGCTGTTAAGGATCCTCGACGATGAAAATAACAATTATGTGGGGGGTGTGTGGGCGGAGAGTCGTTATCTACTCTCTGGGGGTTCTCTCGCTTGGGGGTGTGGGTTTTGTTGTGTGTGATCGTGGTGAGTGGTGGTGTGTGCGTCGGGGCGGGTGGCGAGCTGAGGCTGTCGGCTGGGGGGTTGAAGCGGAAAACGGGGTGCGGGTGGGGGGCGTTGTTATGTGTGAGGAGGACGGCGATAACCGCCCAGGCAAGTGCGTGTGTCCGGAAATAGGGGGGTGGATCCCAGGGGAGACAGTTCTCAATAGGGACAATTAGCCCGTGGTCGCGGCGGCCGGGAGGTGTGCGCGCGGGTCTCTGGTAACTGCGGAGAGGGTCTGTGTGGGTGTGGGACCCCGAAGGCATGCAGAAAATGCACGAGCGTGTAAAGATTGGAAAGTGGGTGGAGGGGAAGGCGTAGGTCGTTGGGGTGGAAATGCCTGTGGGTGTGGTGGTGTGGTTGGTGGGGTGGAGCGTGGGGACGTTTGCGACCCGCCGTAAAAGGAAAAGAATTGGGTGTCTGCGGGCAAATATGGTCGATGGTGGTGGGTGGGGGTTGCTGCCGGGAGTGCGATGCGGTTGGTGAGGCGGTGGGTGGGTTCCGCGGGGGGTGGTAGGCGGGAGTGGGCGCCCAGAGTGCGCCGCGATATGCGAGATGCCAGAAAGACGGGCACGAGTGCACGCCGGGTCAGATGATAATCCGTGTGGGTGCACGTGAGTGGTGTTCTGCGCTGAGAGCCGGACTGGCGCGCCGCAGAGGGCAGGGGAGGGAAGGGCAGGTTGGTCGGTGGGTTGCCGTGGCGCTCGAGAGGGACCATCAAGCACGTCGGGTGTAACAGGAGAAATAGGAAGCACATTGTGGAGTCCGTCCATAGGGGGGGGAGTTCTGCGGAAGGGTGGCGAGCTCAAGGGGTGTGGTAGGCGGAGGTGGGGGGGTTTCGCATCCTCCGGCAGATGAGAAAGGTCCAACATACTTGGGGTAATTCCCTGTCAGCTTCCCAGCAATCTACAACGTCGGCGGGTTGGAGGTGTACGGGAGAAAAACCGTCACGACCACGGCCAAGGAGCCCACGCGGTGCGTCGTCGGTCACATACTGGTGGCGTCGTGACTGTGACGGTTAAGATCCTCGTGACGATGAGACCCGTGCGATCGAGGGCGCGTGTTGGCGGCACAATATCAGGACCAAGTAACTGTGCTTCACCAACTTCATCCCAATACAAGGGTGATCTGCATTTTCGTCCATATAATGCTTCATACGGTGCCATTCTTATTGTTGCCTGAAAGCTGTTATTGTAAGAGAACTCTACCAGAGCTAGGTACTTACTCCAAGAGCCTTGGAAATCTAAAACACATGCACGGAGCATATCTTCTAGAATCTGAATAGTTCTCTCGGATTGTTCATCAGTTTGAGGGTGGAAAGCTGTACTGAAACTAAGCTGAGTCCCCATTGCCTTGTGCAGACTCTTCCAAAACTTAGATGTAAATCTAGCATCTCGGTCTGAAACTATGGTGCTTGGAACTCCATGCAATCTAACAACTTCCTGAACATACAACTCAGCAAGTTGATCCATCGAGTATGTCATCTTCATAGGCAGAAAATGGGATGATTTGGTCAAACGGTCAACTATCACCCAAATTGCATCATGTCCTTTAGTTGTCCTAGGTAATCCCACAACAAAATCCATGGTTATTTGTTCCCATTTCCATTCGGGAACTGGTAAAGGTTGTAATGTTCCTGAGGGTCTCTGATGCTCGGCTTTAATCTGCTGACAACACAAACATGATCCTACATATTCTGCCACACTTCTTTTCATACTTGGCCACCAGTAATGCTGTTTAAGATCCTTATACATCTTCGTACTCCCAGGGTGAACTGAGAATCTAGAAGAATGAGCCTCAGAAAGAATCTCATTCCGAAGTTCCATAATGGCAGGAACAAACCATCTGTTTCTAAACTTAAGGATTCCATCAGAAGAACAGTTAAAGTCTAAATTGTCCGTAGAATCCATACCTGACTTGTACTTGCTGCATTCATCATCATTTGACTGAGCTTCCTTTATTTTCTCTAGAATTGTAGGTCTTAAGGTTATGGCCGAAAGTATAGCTGTTACATTGGATACTGCCTCTAGATTAAACTTTAGGAATTCAGATTCTAAGGCTAATGGTAAGTCAAGAATCAATGCTGAAACTGATGTTGTCACTCTGCTCAAAGCATCGGCTACTACATTTGCCTTGCCGGGATGGTATTTAATCTCAAAGTCATAATCCTTTACAAACTCTAACCACCGGCGCTGCCTCATATTTAATTCCCTCTGTGTGAAGATATACTTCAGGCTTTTATGATCTGAAAATATCTCACAAGATTGTCCATACAAGTAATGCCTCCAAATCTTAAGTGCAAAAACCACTGCAGCTAATTCTAAGTCGTGTGTAGGGTAATTCTTCTCATGAGTTTTCAACTGTCTAGAAGCATAGGCTATTACCTTTCCATCTTGCATCAACACACCACCAAGACCAATCTTGGATGCATCACAATAAATACTAAATTTACCATTCTCAGCAGGAAGGGTTAGGATTGGAGCATTGGTCAGTTTCTGTTTTAAAGTCTGGAAACTAATTTCACACTCTTCTGTCCAATCATATTTGATATTCTTCCTAGTTAAACGAGTGGGGTGTTGCAATCTTTGAAAATCCCTCAATAAATTTTCTGTAATATCCTGCTAGTCCAACAAAACTCCTAATATCAGTAGCATTCTTCGGTTGGGGCCATTCCTTAACTGCTTGAACCTTGGCTGGGTCGACTGATATTCCATCTCCAGAGATCACATGACCCAGAAAGTGAACCCTATCCAACCAAAACTCACACTTGGAAAACTTAGCATAGAGTTGGTGTTGTCTAAGTGTTTCTAACACCAAACTCAGATGCTTTGCATGCTCCTCATTAGTACTAGAATAAATCAAAATGTCATCAATAAACACAATGACAAACTTATCCAAATACTCATGAAACACTCTGTTCATAAGGTCCATGAATGCTGCTGGTGCATTTGTCAAACCGAAAGACATAACCAAAAACTCATAATGCCCATACCTTGTGCGAAAGGCAGTTTTTGGGATATCTTCAGATTTAACCTTCAACTGATAATAACCTGACCTCAGATCAATCTTAGAGAAAACTCTTGCACCATTGAGCTGGTCAAATAAATCATCAATCCTAGGCAGGGGATACTTGTTCTTAACAGTTAACTTATTCAGTTCTCTATAATCGATGCACATGCGCATTGATCCATCCTTCTTTTTGACAAAAAGGACAGGCGCACCCCACGGTGAAAAGCTCGGGCGTATGAACCCTTTCTCTAACAATTCTTCCAACTGCTCTTTTAATTACTTGAGTTCTGCAGGTGCTAACCTATAGGGATTTTTAGACACAGGTTCTGCTCCAGGGTAGACATCTACAACAAACTCAATTTCTCTATCTGGTGGCAAACCGGGAAGGTCATCTAGAAACACTTCTGGGAAGTCTTGGACAACAAGGATATTTTGAGGAGTTGCCTTTTCTACAAGTTGTGTATCTAGAACACATGCCAAGAAGCACAAGTACTCCTTGCATGGTGAAGGTCTAAAATTTAAAGAAGTCATAACAGACATTTCCTTACTCTTCTCTGAAGCTTGGAAGGTATGTTTCAAACTACCAGGGGTTGGAAACTAACCATTCCAGTCCTACAATCAATTGTGGCATGGTGTTTAAATAACCAGTCCATTCCTAAGATCACATCAAATCCCAAAATATCCATAACAATAAGATCAGCAGGTAAACTCACATTTCCTACCAACACATCACTGTCTAGCATCACTTGGTTAGAGTGCATGCTTTCTCCAGAGGGTAAAGCAACATTAAACATATGCATGGAAGGGGTAAACTGTACATCTAACTTATCAGCAAATGCAGATGCAATAAATGAATGCGTTGCACCATAATCTAATAAAGTAAAAGCAGGCACAGAATTGATCAATATGGTACCTGACACAACAGCGGGCTGTTCTTCACTTGACTCCATCATGGAGAATATTCTTGGTTTGATCAAAGCAGGGCCACTCTTTGGATTTGGGCAGTCTCTACTAATGTGTCCGACTTTGTTACAATTGAAGCATCTGGTGACTCTAGGCTTCGGGCACTCCTTGAATGTATGTCCAACCTCCTCACAGTTGAAACATTTTCCAAAGCCCATTCTGCACTCGCCAAGGTGGTTCTTCAAACACTTGGGACACTGGGGGAAATTCCTAACATTCTGTATCTTCCCACCAGACCCCTGGCTGCTCTGGCCTTCACTAGGCCTCTTCATTCCTCTATGAGGATGTGGCTGAACAAACCTTTGTGGGGCTTCCTTCGGTCCAGCACACTTCCTTTCAGCTTCTTCCACTTCCAGAGCAGTGGACACAACTTCACTTAATGTCAAACCCTTAATTCCACAGAATTTAACTCCTCGGTAAATCTCAGGTTTCAGTCCATGCACAAACTTAAACACTTTTTCCTCATCCATGTGAGCAAAATGTCCAGCAAACCTGGACAGAGACTCAAATTGCCTACAATACTTGGCTACAGACCCTGTCTGTTTCAAGTTCAGAAATTCTAACTTCTTTGCAGTTTGGACAGTGCTGTTAAAATACTTCTCATAGAAAATGTCCTTGAATTGAGACCAGGGCATCGCCAAAACATCAGTGGCGGTCTCAATAGTTTCCCACCAAAGTTGAGCATCTCCAGCCAGATGAAATGTTGCCAATGTGACCTTGTCTCCCTCTCCAATGATGGCACACCTGAACATGCTCTCTATCTTCCTAAGCCATCCTTCAGCAATAACTGGATCAGTTGACAGACCATCAAACGTGGGTGGTCTTAGTCTCCGGAACCTATCTCCAGAATTCTCACTGTTAGAACCAGAGTTAGCACTCCCTTGTGCTTCCCGACTCAACAACACACCTAGCTGATCGGACTGCTGACGCACTATGTCTGTCTGCTGGCGCATCAGCTCAGTCAGCTGCCTAATCACACTAGAGTCTTCCTCATTTCTCGGATTTGGTGTCTCTCTTGGTATTCTTGGTCTTCCTGGTCGTCTAGACATTTCACTATATTCCTAGACAAGATGAATTATTCACATAAATATCTAATAAATAAATTAACTTAAACACTTACGGTTGTTGGAGTACTCCCATGCGACGATTAGCACTGATGAGTAATCATTTGAACGGTTTAACTGAATGTCTCTGATACCATAATGTAACGCCCCGGATTATTCCGAACCCGGTTTGTTACACAAATACTCGAACGTGGCTAAAAAATTTTGAATAATAAACTTTAAAACTTGCAGCGGAAAACTTGCAGCGGAAATCCTTTAAACAAATAAGCTAAGCAATACTGTGAAAGATATTATTGAAATAATCGTTGAAAATGTTAAGAAGTAATCGGCCAAGGAAAATAAAAGATTTAAATATAGAATACTCGGGAAAAATCTCAACAGACAAACACATCTACCGACGACCAGTCAACGGAAAGAGCAGAACAGAAAACAGAAGGCTTCTGCCGATGACGTGTACAACAAGGTCATCACTCGGTAGACTGCATCTACCGATGACGAGTACAACAAAAGATAAACAAAACAAAGACATCTTCCGACAGTCAACATAACTATACTCCACATCTGCCGCTAAAGTCAACACAACTGCACACACAGCTTCATCTACCGATGACGTCAGCCGGAAGACATACAAACAAAAGACAACTCTCGGTAGACTGCATCTACCGATGACGTCAGCAGACTACATCTGCCGATGACAAAACAACAAAATTTCACAATACTTCTTCCGACAGAATGAACTTCATATACCGATTACTAAACGACAAAACATAACACCCTTTTCTATCGGTATCACAAACCTACACCTTCCGATGGCACACTAAAGATTTTTCCGATAAACGACTTAACAACAACAACTCAACATCTACCGGTAGATGTCATCAACCGATAGAGAACAAAACTAAGTCAAGAACAACTCTGTCTGCCAGAGAAAACTTACACATGGTACTGAGAACACTTTAAACCATTCAAATCCCTACATTTCTCAAAATTCAGTAAAAACAAATGTTAAAACCAATGGAATGTAATTATCGGAAACTTCAAAATATATTCAAAAACATTAAACATCAGAACTACTTCTGTCATTAGGAAAAAAAGAGACTCATCAACCACTCAACTGAAACTTAATTCATTAAACCTTCCCTTCAACAGACACCAGTTAAACCGCCTCACCAAACACTGAATCAGTAGCATGAAGGTGCTCCTCCAACCCCGACTATTCATCTGCAAACTCAGGGAAATCACCTGGAGAATTCTCAACACCTACATCACAAAACTCATCTATTAGCCTAAGGCTAAGCAAGTAAAGCAAAAATGTATGAAAAGCTGAAAACATGTCATCCTAGCATGCAGTTTCTACTTTTCTCATCTCTGTTTCATATTCGTCGTTATAGTCAGATTCCTCTCTAAATTGGGAGTTGAATCACTTCTCCCAAAGTATGAACATCCCTGTCTCATTAGGAGTTGGATTAATTCTCCTAACAGTGAATATATATACTGATCAATGTTCAGATCCACTTCGAAATTGGGAGTTGGATCAGTTTTCCCAAAGTATGATCCCTGGCTCATTAAGGGCTGGATTAGTTCCCCTAACAGAAAATGTTTCACATAAATCACTTCAGAATGTTCACTTCCTCACTATGTCAAAACATGTAAACTCATTTTCGTATACTTTCAAATATATGATGCATGAAACAGGAAAACATTCAAACACACAAAATCCTAACGTTCTGTGATAGGCCCGAAGGCACAAGCAAACTTCACTTACCTGGATTCCTAGCAAATGCTCGGTTAAGAGCTACTTCGGGGGTTTGTTCACCTATATTCATAAACAGAATGTTAAACCTCAATCTAAGCTATTCAGAAATCTAAGGAGTGGGTTTGGCATCTCTATTTATCTAACATTCCCGATTCTGCTCTAATCCTCAAGCAGAATCTCTCACTCGCAACATTATCAAAATGCATACATTGGGATCCTTAAGCTACCTAGGTACTAAAATCAGCAATTAATCGAATCTAAACTCACCTTGGTTGGAGGAATCTGTGAGGAAATCGCCTAGAGAGCTCTGCTGGGTTGAGCTGAAAACTGAGAGTGAAATGAGTATGACGGCTATACCTCATTCAATCTTTCCTTAAATACGTTATCCATAACATAAATTGACAATTACCCTTATGCCCTCACTTAGTTACTCATTAACCTAATTGATTTTACCCCTAATTTCATTCTATAAAATTCACACTTAGAAGATTAATAGGTTATTTTAATTCTAATAAACCGGGTGTTACACATTTTCGTTCAGACATAGCCATCTCATTGTCATTCATACTTTGTCATCCCATTTTCGTTCAAGTTTAGCCATCTCATTTGTCGTTCAAGGTTTGCTATCACATATTTTCCGTCAATTACATCATATTCATACACATACAAAATGTCCTACCAATTTTATCTTTATACAATTCTATGTTAATGTTTAAACATGCGTGGTCAAATATCAAAATCATATAATAAAATAATTATAAGAAAATAATATAGATTTTGTGATGTAGGGTCGTAGCCAAAATGTTGAAAACGTAGCATTTTCACTTACCGGAATTCAGGATAGGGTTGTCTGGATTTTTTCAATATTCTAAATAATATCTTGCCTAAATAAAATATTGGTATCAAATTCCCTCTTAAATAAATTCAAATTCATAAAAATTTAGAATTTAGGCAGAAATTTCTTATGTGTCCTCTTAGGTCGGAATTGGATCGATTCGAACGACTTTCAGGATTTTTCCTGTCTAAATAAAATATTTGATATTAATTTTCTACTTTAATAAATCTATTTCAAAAAGATTTAGACAGAAATTTCTTACCAGTTTATTCATAGATCGGTTCGGGTCAATTCTGGTAGAAATTTGGGTCTGGTCCAGTTTAGTTTGGCTGGATCTAGTTCGATTGGGTCGATTCTGATTCAGTTGGGCCGGTTTGATTCGCTAGACCAGGTTGGATTGGCTGGACCTGTTTGAGTGCATCGAGTCAAGTTTTAAAGTAAAACCCAAACCTTTCTTTAGGGGTGGGCATGGTCCGGTCCGGTCCGGTCTTGAGCCGGAATTGGACCGGACCATGGGATTCGGGAATTTTATCCTGAATCCCAGTACTGGACCGTGCAAGGATCGGGACCAGACCGGACCAGACCAAAAAATTCGGTCCGGTCCCGGTCCGGTCCCGGTTTCTCCCATTGTAATGTTGAATATTTTTAAAAAAAGAATAAAAAATTCTGAAATTGCATATAAATTTTTCCAATAAACTCAGCATACATATTTTTACTTGTACTCTTAATCGAAAGAATAAAAAATGAAAGTAACGTATATTAAACTAACAAATTAAATCTAACAAATTAAATCTAATAATCTATGCTTAAAATAAAATCTCATAAGATAAACTAAATTCAACATTTAAACTATCATAACATAAAAACTATTGGGTTCTTGGTCCGATCCGGTCTTTCGGGAATTTCGGACTATGGACCGTGGACCGGACCATTGCCCATGGGATTTTTGCTTTGTGGACCAGTCCCGGACCAAGAACAGTCAAGGACCACCCAAAACCGGACCAACACCTGCGGTCCGGTCCGGTTCTCGGTCCGGTCTTGCCCACCCCTACCTTTCTTCTTTCTCCTTCCTTCTTCTTCGCGGTTCCTTCACGTTTCTCCTTTGTTGTGCACACCAGAACACCAAAGAGGGATCATCAGAGGGAGGTTTTTTCGCGTCGTAGGAGGTTTGCTGGAGAGCTCGACTTCTCGAGCGGAGCTGCTGCCTCCTTGGAGCTCTTGCTGCGTCTGGGGGCCGAGTGGTGGTTGGAGATAGATGTAAAAGTTTTCTAAATATAAAACTCGAGAGAGAGAGCTTTGGTGTGCTTTCCCCCTTCACCGAGTTTCTCTATTTATAGGAGAGATTCGTAACAATTTTCCCCCTAAATTCGAGATCCACTTGGATTTTCTGCTGAAAATCATCAAACCCGATCTCCAAATTGGATTTCTAGCTACGTTTTGGCTGTTTGATTGGATAGGATTGGTTAGGGACAGTGAAATTTAAATATTATTTTTATTTGAACTGATTTTTTAGGTAGAAAATCCGATATTAAACTCATAAAATAAGGGATTTGATTCCGATTCGATTTTGAAATTTGAAATTAAAATTTCATTCCAGTTGATCAGAATTTGTAGATTCGATTGGTATGCCACATTATGTAATCATTATTGTATTAAAAAATTTGGAAATTTTGTTTTGGAAATTTCGTTTATTCCAATTTTTAAGTTTATTTCTTTTCATTATAATATTAAAATCAGAGTAACTAATGGAGTTCAGAGTAGTGCTCCTTGTTCACCAATTGAATTCCACTCTTCTTTTTTATTGCTAAATCACTGCATTGAAATAATCTGTAAAGCATGACGTACTGAAAATTTTTCAGTACAAAAATTATCAATATGTAAATCAGAACAAGGCGAAAACAGTTTAATGCTTGTTTTCTCTCTTGCAGCTCTGCTTAACTTCGTCGAAGGTCCTCCATTTACGGTGCAAAGAATTTGTGAGGTGAATAAATTTCATTATAGCTGTGGATCCCTTTTTTTTTAACTCTTCGAATATTAATCTCTTTCAATAATGATTCTTTCGCAAATGGTATCATGATATATAATTAGAATCTTGAAGAAGCAGACATGCATTATATTCAGAATTAAAGTGCTCAAGCCCTTTTTATTTCTCTGCATTTTTTATCGAATCCCCATCACCTTGAGAGAAATTTCAGATTCAATTCGTGATCTCTTTTGCTGACTTGCTGTATTTGTTTTTGTTGAATCTGGAAAGATCCTATTGGATGCTCAGGGAATCTATCCAAATCTTTCAAAGCTGGCTTTAGCTCTCGAAAAGGTATGTTGTCTTACCCATATTGCCTTTTCTTGTACTTTCATTGGGTGACATATGTTTAAGCTCCGTACTATTTGTTGACTTGAATGTTATGTAGAGTTTCTATCTTTGGATATTCAGCAACATTGATCTTTCTTTAGGAGTGATGTTCGATCATCTTGTCTTTTTTTCTTCGTCTTAAATTTAAGCATGATGACTATTACAAGAGTGAGGTAATCATTATTACAATTGTTTTTTTTCTTTTTTAAAAATGCATGATTGGTTACCATCAGCACCAGGTTTAATTTATCGTAGACATTAATTCTGAAGACTTTTAGATTAAGATACAAAATTTATTTGATTATTACTTGACCAGCCTATTCAAATTATAAATCTACATCCAGAATCATTCAATATACCAATCATATAAAAATTATTTGCTATTTTTTTTTGTTTTGCAGAATCTATTGGTGACATCGACATTGGTTATCTCACTGGAACCTTGTCCGTCATCAATGGCACAAAATCCGGAACAGATAGAGAGAGCTGTTGAGGAACCAAAGCCGCACTCTGGTGTGGTAGAAAACGGGATTGAAGCCGGAGGAAGAGACAGAGATGAAGTAATGGCTGAGGTTGAGGAGGCTGATAATGGTGATGATATGACCATTGACATGGAAAATTTGGACGAAATAGTGGGACCGTCTTCGGAAACAAATTCTATGCCTGCTACTAATTCACCGGAGACTTGACCGGCATTTATTTGTCGTCCGTTGAATATTTCCTTGCATGTTAAGAAAGATTGATGACTTATTGTGAGTTGTCAGTATGAGGGAATGTTGGATGTGTTGTTGTATATTTTGAAGAGAATTGGGAAGACGACTTATCGACTACAATTACCAGCATCTATGGAGAGCATCCACAACGTCTTTCATGTGTCTATGCTCAAGAAGTGTGTGCACGACCTGTCCCATGTCATAGAAGCACGGGAGATTGAGGTACAGCCAACGTTAACCTATGTGGAAAGACCGGTACAAATTCTAGAATCCTCTATTAAGGTGTTGAGAAACAAGGAAATCTCGTTTGTCAAAGTATTATGGCGGAATCACAGAGTAGAGGAAGCTACCTGGGAGAGGCAGCAAGCTATGATGGCTAAATATCCTGAGTTATTTGTGTAATCAATTTTGATGACAAAATTTTTGTAAGGTGGATAGAATGTAACACTCGGTTTTACGGGTTTTTGAATTTTTCGCGTGATGGTATTTTTGTAAATAATCAAAATATGTCTGTTTTACGAATCGAAACTTTTAGTGGAACCCTTATAATTAATATGAATTTTGGGAGAATTATGGGAATTTAAGAAAATCAAACCGAGATATAGTGCTTAAGTTTCCGGTTTTGACTCTATAGCGATTTAATTCGTAGAAATAGCAAATTAAATCGGTTTGACGAACGGAGAGTTTTGTTAGAGCCCTAATAATAAGTTTCAATTATTGGTGAAATAAGAAAATCTTGGAGAAAACGAACCGATAGTCGAACCATAGGACAAACAGAGATTTAAGACGAAGGGCAATTTCGTAAATTGACAAGCCAAATTAACTTAAATGCCAAAAACCCTCTATTTCTACACATTTCACGATTTCTCCTCCCCCTTTCTCCTCCTTCCCTGGCGACGCTTCTCCCTCCACGGTTCTTCTCCATTTACTTCAACGATTTCTCTTCCGTTCATCGAGATCCCTTATGTTTTCTCTTCCCCTCGTGATTCAAGGTAAGTCTCTAACGTTTTTCGATCGTTTGTCTCGATTTTTAGCAAGGTAAATTGTTAGGGTTTTGTCGGATTTCGTTGAAAACAATCGGGTTAGGTTAGGAAAGGTTAGTTATTGCCTTATTGGCGATTAGTGAACGTTTTTAGGTGAAACATTGGGTGTATTTTGCGTTTGTTTGGAAAAATCGATTATGGAGCTTGGTGAAATCTCCATTAATGGAGATTAGGAACTTGCGAGCGTAAATTGCTCGATGAAATGCTCGAGAGAGATTTATTAGAATTTTAGAAAATTTCCTTTAGTTAGGAGTTTTGTAAATTCTCGAAACTTTATGTTTGAGCTCGGTTTTAACGAAGGACGCTATGGATTGATTTAGGTGATCAAGCTCGAGACGAGGAGCTCGGTGTGCACGTGACGCGAGGTAAGTTCTCGTGATCTACTGTGGCCGATTGACCTACAGCCTAAGTCGGAAATTGCGTTGAAGATTATTTGGTGCATTGTTTGTTTGATTGCTTTGGTTGGGTAGTAAGGATTTAGTTATTTTATAGGTTAAGTATTATGATGTTTTGATAGTGATTGTACGATTTTGATGGTATGTTCGTTGTGTATGCTTTATTATTCATTGAATTGCTCATGCATCGCATTTTCTTTTAAAATGTCATGAAAATGAATTTCGCATCGTTTTTATGAAAAAGGAAATGCATGTAAAGACAAGTAAAGTATCACAGTAAACAACCATGGCATGGGGTTATCGGGGATGAGGTTCAGACCCGGCGTTCCGTGGTGAGCGGGTTTTCATCCCTTCAGATGGTGTGGGCTGTCTAACCGCTTGATGTGCCCTATCCATCTGTCGAGCGTTTCCGATAACCATAGACTAACACGTATTGATAAATTAAATGACATAGACGGCTTTCATTGCATACATGATCATGCATATACATTTACGTAGAACTTGCTGAGATTTTTATCTCATAGGTGTCTTTGTGGTGTAGGTGATTACGAGCAAGGTGAGGACAATGTCCCTCCACCCGACGAGCCTACAGCTTGAAGGAGAATGTTCGTGGGAGCGGCTGGCGTAGACAATGTGAGCACAACCCGTGGGGAGCATAGGTTATTTGTTTTGGGATTTTGGGTTGAAATGGGTTGATGGGTGACGATATTTGATGTTTGTGTAGAAACCCTTATTAGGATGCTTGGAATCTGGATAGGTTATAAATCGATATTTTGATGATTTTGATTAGTTTCCGCTACATACAGGTGAATGTTGATGAAACAGAATGATTTTTGATGCTTATAATGATTTTTGGGTGAAATAGAAATAAACGTTGTAATTTGGATTAGTTTTGATGTTTTGAAGGTAGTTTGAGGATTTAAGTTGGGAATTGATGTTTGGTGTTGGGTTTGGATGATTTTAGGTGGAATGTTTGGTTTTTAGAGCGATCCACGCGGTTTGTTTTTACAAAGTTTAACCACGTTTCAAACCTTTTTTGAGTCGGTTTTTGGGTGATCGATGGAATGGTGATAGTGTGAAGAGAGTAGTGTGGATATGTTGAAATGATGTTATGTTATGCAATAGAATGAAGTGGTGATAGTGTGGAGTGAAAATGGTGAATGGAGTGAGTGTGTGGTGTGTAAGGGTGAGGGGGTGTTGAAGGAAAGAAACGAGGGAAGAAAAAAAAAAAAGAGAAACAGAGGATTATGGGATCGAACGCCAAACTGTTGGTGTTCGAACGTGAGGGTTATGCGATCGAACGCCAAACTGTTGGCGTTCGAACGTAGAATTTAAGAAAAAAACAAAAGGTTATGCGATCGAACGCCAAACCTGTTGGTGTTCGAACGTGGAATTTAAAAAAAAAAATAGAGAGAAGAAGAATTTCTCCAGAACGGTAGCCGATCGATCGCCTACCCAAGGGCCGATCGATTGCCCCCTCTAATTTGTTGTTTCGGGCATTTTTACCCTCGACCCGGTACTCCATAGTTTTCTTTAGTTTTTTTTATGTCCTTTTAATTAGTTTTAATATGGTTTTTGATAACTTAGACGGCGATTTAGAATTAAGAGAGGTGGTTTTGAATATATTTTAAGTTAAAGCAAAAATGTCGATAGATGTGGATAGATTGCCCGAGTCCATTCTCTAATGAATAAGCGAATGAAAAGAAAAGAAATTGAAAGTGAAATGAAAAGGAAAAGAAAAAAAAAATTTATACTAGAGCGGGCGAGGGTAGTATGGATGCACGTGCACGGCACAGGTCGTGGCGACACCGACGCGGAGTCGGGGTCGTCACAACAACTCATTCCAACCCCTTAAATTTCATCAATCAAAACCCATTTTAAAATCATCCAAATAAGAAGTTTAAATTCTCCAAATCAACCATCATTGAGTATCGAACATGAACCAAAACGTTTAGACCGTAGCGGAAGACAAAACAAGTGAAAATCCTTTAGTCACAAATTCATCCTAAAACGTAGGGAAAACCATTAAACATCATGGTACTTGACATCCTACGATACTCCTATAGAAACCCTTTTACTTAAACTTCTATAGCGTAAACTTTTACCAATCTTATTTAGAATACCACCCTCGGGTCAAAATGCCGCCCAGCCACAAATCCCTCCACGAGCACCATCCAGCAACTCAACTTAAACTTCGTCATTCGGTTTGAGGTCCTCACCTTCAAACTCGTCACCTACATCATAAGGTTCAAACTATAAGCCTAATACTTGGTAAGGAGTGCAACAAAGACATAAAAGCTCATGAATGCATACATCACAAAAACAAGGCATGAATTAAGGGAGGACACGGGGAAAAATGGCAAGGGAATCGTAATCGTGGTCCAAACGGACAATAAAAATAACGACTAGTCCGGCCCCAACCAACGGGAGGATTTGCGAACTATCATGCAGTATCAACCCAGCCTCCACCAGCGGGAGGATCCGTGAGCCTTCCTGCTAGTCCGGCCTCCACCCGCGGGAGGATCAGCGAACCGTACAAAAAATCTTGTGAACATAATCATGGCCAATTCACCACGTTCCACACTTAATCATGCTTACATATACATTTCATATTCTTAACTTAATCATATATAACGTGCACATGATACATGGACATGGGTTCATATAGGAATGTCATACTAAAAGAACAAGCAATACATCGCGTATCATAACATCACTCTACACAAATTCATCATAACATAGCACATGACAAGTCATAATCGTAAAACAAAACTCCCTAGTATCCTTGAGATGTAGGGCTCTAAAGGCCGGAATCCTAACACACTCACTTACCTGGGCTCCTTAGTGACGTCGTGTCTTCACCTTAAGCTCTTTCACCTATGACATTTCATATTTTGATGTTAAAATCAACCCTAAATAATATAAATTCAAAACTAACAAAATCCTAGCTAAAGAGGTTTCCTAGAAATCTAACTGATAAGTGTGCATTTTGAACACTTTATTGTACTCTTTAATAGTTGAATTGATGAGTTTTACTCAAAGTATATAAAAATTCTGATGTATTTGGTGAGTGTGCAGAAAAATTGGAGAATTACAGGTTTCGGTGAAATCATTCCAGAAGAAAAGCGAGCAATTGTCGATCGATCGGATATTTTAATTGTTTTAATCTCAACCGTTGATCAATTGGCTATTTTAATTGATGGAGGTGTTTAAATCTGGACCGTTGAAGTATGGTTTAATCTTAGCCGTCGAAGATGATTATGGGCTGGGATTCAAATTAATTGATAAATAGGTTATATGTTAACCTAATGGGATTCATTCAGAGAGGAGGGAGAGCAGCCCTAGCGAGAGACCGGAACGGAGCGAAAGCTTCGAGAATTGATTTTCAGCATAGTTTTTCTTTCCCTTTATCTTCTGAACTATGAACTTCTTTATTATTCTTGTTGTTTTTCTTTATTTTAGTATGAACTAAATTTATTTTCTAGGTTTACGATGTAACTGAAACTCGACAGTTTGATATTTCTAATTTAGTTTTTATTTTCCTTTTTCCGATATCGTGTTGAGTATTCTTGTCTGTTCTTCATGCTTAATTTTGCTTGATCACCAAAGTTAAGATTTTTAGGGTTGTTTCAAAAGACGGAAGTTGCGAAATAACTGGGCATTGATGAGTTTACCATAAACTGATTCTAGACTAGGGATAGCTAGAACTTTTATGTAGTTTTATGTTTTCTGCACTTAATGTATTCAATTGATTTGAGTTTGAGACCGGGAGGTGATAACCTGCTAGTTGGATAATATTATTATAACTCAGGAGAGAATAATAATTAAAATAGAAAAATCGCTGTCAACACGTAGGATTAGGAAATATTAACTAAATTATGGATATTAAATAGGAAAGTGGATGTGAAATCAGAATCCCTAGATTCTTTCTTAATATTTACCTAATCTTTAATTATTTTCTTGCCATTTAATTTAGTTTCCTAATTCTTTTACTTCAATTATTTTAGTTATTTAATTGTTTAATTTAAAATCAAATCTTTTTAATAACAATTAAAGTGTTTTTAGTCCAATTAATTTAAAATTAACTTAATTTAATATTTTAGTAAAACTATTCCTCGTGGGTTCGACTCTTACTTAAAAACTATATTACTTGTGCGACACGTACACTTGCGTATCACGATTTTTCGCAACAAGTTTTTGGCGCCGTTGCCGGGGAATATTTTTATTAATATTTAATTAGATTATTGTTTTTTTAATTTTGACTGATTAATTAATTCGTTGTATTTGCTCTTGCAGGTGCATGCGAAAATTTGGTACTGCCAACCTATTACCTATCGACCCTGAAATTGAACAAACCTGCCGAAGAAATCGTAGGGAAACAAGGCAGACAAAGATGGCGGACGAGCAAAATGCAGATTTACAACAGATGGTCGAAGTGGCCGAAGTCGGGAGACGGACATTGCTCGATTATGTCATGCCATCTATGGAAGGGGTTCAATCAGCAATTCGAAAACCTGCAATCACGTGCAACAATTTTGAAATAAAGCCGGGAACCATACAAATGATTCAGCAGTATCAATTTTGTGGTCTGCCTAACGAGGATCCAAAAGATCATATTGCAAGCTTCGTTGAGGTCTGTGACACGTTTAAATATCATAATGTTTCTGATGATGCTGTTAGACTTAGGTTGTTCCCCTTTACACTAAGAGATCGCGCTAAGAACTGGTTAAATTCCTTACCCCCGGATTCAATTACAACGTGGAATGAATTAGTTCAAAGATTCCTATCTAAATTCTTTCCCTTTGAAAAAATGGCAAAACTCCGCAACGAAATTAACAACTTTAATCAATTCGATGGCGAGACGGTCTACGAAGCATGGGGCCGATTCAAGGAACTTTTACGAAAATGCCCCCAACATGGTCTACCACAATGGATGCAAATACAGACGTTCTTCATCGGCCTATCACCTTCTACACGGACTCTTGTCAACTCTGCAGCCGGTGGATCAATATTTCAAAAGACAGAAGTGGAGGCATTCGACCTGTTAGAGGAGTTATCCCTTACTAATGATCAGTGCCCGGTTGAACGTCAGATTTTGAAGAAGCATTCAAATACCCCAGAAATGGATGCGATAAAAGCATTAACTACACAAATTGCATCCCTCACTCGGCACATCCAAGGTAATCAAGCTCCCGTTAATGCAATTCACTCCCCGATCATACAATGTCAATGGTGCTAAGGACCACATGTTAGTGAAGACTGTCAGCAGGGGAACCAAATGGCTAGTAGTTCATCTGAATAGGCCCAATATGTGGGAAATTATAATAGACCGACGCATCAAAATTCAAGTAACTATTATAATGGCCCACGCAATAATCACCTGAATTTTTTGTAAAAGAACCCGAACAACGCCATTCAAATGCCACAAGTTAATCAACTGGGACCTCAGTTTCCTGAAAGAAAATCTAATCTGGAGGATTTAATTGCCAAGATGGGAGAGCGCACCAATAATATAATTGCTGAAATGGGGGAGCACACAAATAAATTTATGGCTGAAACAAGAACCACCTTACAGAACCAATCGGCCCAAATTCGAAGCTTAGAAACGCAAATGGGCCAGATGGCAGCTGCACTAAATGGACGCACACAAGGTACATTGCCCAGTTCCACTGAAATCAACCCCAGAGACCAATGCAATGCCATCACACTTAGGAGTGGAATAGATATTGAAAATTGCGTCAAAGAAAATAAGAAAGTGGTCGCACATGACGGAATGCATTCGTCATCATCTGAGTCCACACCAAATGATCAAGAGCTACAGGAAGCTTCACCTCAGATCCCAAAGGAGATTATCCCAAAAGTTACTTTCCCACAACGCCTGAAAAATGCAAATTTGGATAAGCAATTCGATAAATTCTTGAACGTTTTCAAACAATTACACATCAACATACCGTTTGCCGAGGCACTAGAACAAATGCCAACCTATGCCAAATTTTTAAAGGAGATTCTATCACACAAAAGAAAAATAGAGGATTGTGGTACAATCGCCCTGTCTGAAAAATGCAGTGCAATAATTCAATGAAAACTCCCACTAAAGTTGAAGGATCCAAGTAGTTTTACGGTTTTGTGTGAGATTGGGAACTGCATATTTTAGCGTGCTTTATGCGATCTGGGAGCAATCATCAATTTAATGCCATTATCTATTTTCCAAAAGCTGAAGCTAGGTGAAGCAAAACCAACACGAGTGATTTTACAAATGGCTGACAGATCAATAAAGCACCCGAGGGGAATCATAGAAGACGTGCTTGTTAAGGTCGATAAGTTCATATTTCCAGCTGATTTTGTGGTTCTTGATATGGAAAAAGATCATAACATCCCGATAATATTAGGTCGACCATTCTTAGCAACAGGAGGTGCTGTAATTGATCTTAGAAAGGGGGAGCTCAAACTGTACGTACAAGATGAAGAGGTAACATTCAAGGTATATAAATCAATGGAGTACCCAATAGCTAGTGATGACATATTTCAGGTGGAACTCCCTAACACTGTACCAAGGGAAGCTTCACATCAACCTAACGTCTCCCTTGAGCTGAATGGGATGCAGTACGTTGAAAATTTGAGGGAGTCGACATTACGGGTCATACCACCTATTAAGAAACCACCCGACTACAGAAAGCTTCTGGCAAATGATAAGTTGGTAAATGGGCAACGATGGACACCATATTGGGACGGTACAGTTAAAAGTGCAAAATCTATTATATATCTCGACCCAACATGAAGAAGTATACTGTCGGGCTGTCGACAATAAATACAAGCGCTTAGTGGGAGGTAACCCACTCTAGTATCCTTTTATTTCGTTATTTAAATTTTTGTTTTCTTTATTTTTTTTTTATTAAAAAAAAGAGAGAAAGAGAAAGCTTCCTAATACATTGGTCCTTCGACCGAAGCTCCACAACACTACTGACCAGCCCGAGACATTATAAGGTTCGCTACTTTTACCTTACTATTATTTTCTACATTGGGGACAATGTCTATATTAAGTTTGGGGGGGTTTTTATTTGGATATTATTTTTTTTTAGTTTTTATTTAAATTTATAAACATGTTTAGATTAGTAAGTCTGCTTAATATTTTGAATTCTATGGTATGATTATTTATTTCATTTGTTTAAAGTGTCGATGATTGCACCTTTGATCAATGCCTGTTTCAACTTCTGAATAGATTCTGAGATAGTATGATTTGTGATAGTAGCATTGATTGGAGCTTAGAAGTTAGACTTTTTTGTGTGGAAATGTTCATTCTTGTTTAAATTTAGCTGATAATGATATAATTGTTGTCTTGAGATTGAGAGCCTAAACACAGTAAGGGAGTACTTGAGTGTAAACACTGAAAAGGAGTGAGCTCCATTTAAATTTAGTGAGTGATTAGTGAGTATTAAACTTGTTCTTGGTTTTGCCCTGCATTCATCAATACAAATTGTGATTTTTGCAGAATTAGGAGAATGACTTAGGCCATTTTTGAATCGTTTGAGCTTTCATTGACATACCTCATTTGTGTCATTTAAATGGCACCCTTAGTCTCCTTTGAACATTTATTTACCACTATTTTGTCAACCCTAACTTAACCTACCCTGAAATTATTTTGACTATCCTGTTTATTGAGCACAGGGTTGTGGGTACATATTATGAGGAGAATTGAAGAAAGTAGTGGTGAGAATCAGAGCTAATTCTTTTGTCAATTGTCTAAGTTGTTAGTATTTTAGGATTTTATTTTTCTTCTTTTATATTTTTCAGTGATTACAGTTGTAAAAAAAAAAGTTATTGGAAAGTTGAATTATTCAGTAGTAGAACAATTTCTTATATGCTATTTAATTTGTTGTTATTGTTATTATTTGTATTTTATGTTTGTTAGTAAAGACATTGACAAAGGAGTTAATTTTGAAAAATAGAGAGTGAGACAAGTTTGGGGGGATTATTGAGTTAACTGATTAGAAAAGAGTTCAAGTGAGTGTAAGGAGTGAGGGTGGCATAAAGATGGATTGTGCTCTAGAGTTTCGCTTGAATCCTAAAATTTCCTACATTATAAACCCGGCCTTACATTACAAGCTTAATTAAAGACCTATCGACTTTTATTCTGTTTACTCATATATGTTATTAGTGAATAATGGGCAAGACTGATGAACAATAAGAGTGGATGGAGTGACCCTGAGAGGTATTTTTGATTTCTGTTCTCATAAGACACAATTATAGATCTATCAGTTAAACAAGAATGAGTTTGAACATGTACACTCACAAGAATTTCTGATTAAGTTTCTCTCAATGTGATATCATGAGTTGTATTATTGAAAGTATTTATTTAGATAGTTTATTTGCATGAAAATATCAAGCTGAGACGAAATACTGCGAACTATAATTTAGATAATTCTATAATGGCAATTTTAAATATTTTGCAGACTTTAAATTTTAGAAATTCTTGGATAAACTTTGCTAGATTTCTATGCTTATTTTTGTTCGCTTGAGGACAAGCTTTCATTCAAGTTTGGGGGTGTGATAAGTGTGTATTTTGCACACTTTATTGTACTCTTTAATAGTTGAATTGATGAGTTTTACTCAAAGTATATAAAAATTCTGATGTATTTGGTGAGTGTGCAGAAAAATTGGAGAATTACAGGTTTCGGTGAAATCATTCCAGAAGAAAAGCGAGCAATTGTCGATCGATTGAATATTTTAATTGTTTTAATCTCAATCGTTGATCAATCGGCTATTTTAATTGATGGAGGTGTTTAAATCTGGACCGTTGAAGCTTGTTTTAATCTTAGCCGTCGAAGATGATTATGGACTGGGCTTCAAATTAATTGATAAATAGGTTATATGTTAACCTAATGGGATTCATTCAGAGAGGAGGGAGAGCAGCCCTAGCGAGAGATCGGAACGGAGCGAAAGCTTCGAGAATTGATTTTCAGCATAGTTTTTCTTTCCCTTTCTCTTCTGAACTATGAACTTCTTTATTATTCTTGTTGTTTTTCTTTATTTTAGTATGAACTAAATTTATTTTCTAGAGTTAGATGTAACTGAAACTCGACTGTTTAATATTTCTAATCTAGTTTTTATTTTCCTTTTTCCGATATCGTGTTGAGTATTCTTGTCTGTTCTTCATGCTTAATTTTGCTTGATCACCAAAGTTAAGATTTTTAGGGTTGTTTCAAAAGACGGAAGTTGCGAAATAACTGGGCATTGATGAGTTTACCATAAACTGATTCTAGACTAGGGATAGCTAGAACTTTTATGTAGTTTTATGATTTTATGCACTTAATGTATTCAATTGATTTGAGTTTGTGACCGGAAGGTGATAACCTGTTAGTTGGATAATATTATTATAACTCGGGAGAGAATAATAATTAAAATAGAAAAATCGCTGTCAACACGTAGGATTAGGAAATATTAACTAAATTAGGGATATTAAATAGAAAAGTGGATGTGAAATCAGAATCCCTAGATTCTTTCTTAATATTTACCAAATCTTTAATTATGTTCCTGCCATTTAATTTAGTTTCCTAAGTCTTTTACTTCAATTATTTTAGTTATTTAATTGTTTAATTTAAAATCAAATAAAAATCAAATCTTTTTAATAATAATTAAAGTGTTTTTAGTCCAATTAATTTAAAATTAACTTAATTTAATATTTTAGTAAAACTATTCCTCGTGGGTTCGACTCTTACTTAAAAACTATATTACTTGTGCGACACGTACACTTGCGTATCACGATATTTCGCAACACTAACTTATTCTATTCGAGCATTTTATCGAACACTTGGTGTCCATAAATAAAACTAATCTAACATAATTAGCATTTACTCCTCCCAACCACCAAAATCAATGAGTCAACCAATGATCATCAATACTACCTTATAAACAACTATAAATTTGATAGCCAAAACGTTTCCTAACAAAACCTATAACTCCCCCCAACAACTCCAATCAAAACTTAATAAATAACAATCCCCAAGACTGTAACTCAACAAATAAACTGTTTAAGACTTACCTAGGGATGGAATCTTGAAGAAAACGGGGAAGAGAATCGGTCGTCGGAGACTGTTCGGTTGCTGGTAAGAGGGAGGAAGTGTCGTGGGAGAGGAGGGAGTCGGCTGGATCCTGGGAGAAACGTGAGGGAAGAAAAGGTTTTAGGTTTTATTTTAATATTTTACATGCACAATTACCAATCTGCCCTTCCTATTAACCCTCAACCTAATTTCATTAGTTTATCTTATAATTTGGTTTCCCCCAATAATTAAAATTCACCAAAATCCCCATAAATCCATGGGATCCCACAAAAACTTTCCGCGTGCGAAACGGGCTTAACTTACTATTTCTACTAATTAGGAACACTATACGACAAAATTGGAGACTCGTAAATAAAATCCATAGTCCCAAAAATTCGGGTGTTACAGATTGAGTTACGAAGTGCGTAGTTAGAATGATTTGAAACTTTGGGGATAAGAGAAACTGTCAAGACCCGAAGGGTGAGTAAGACCATAGGGGTGTCAAGGTTAGTATTGCGAGCATCGCTACTTAGATAATGTGAGGGTGAGTAAATAGAAGTTAACCAAGCAACAATTTTGAGGACAAAATTCAAATTAAGGAGGGAAGGATGTAACGCCTGGGATTTTCGCTCTTAGGGGGTATTTTTGTAAATGAGCAAATTAAGGTTAATTCTCGAGCAAGAAGTTTCGTTGGGATCCTAGTAATTAATTATGAGGGTTTGAGAAATAAAGAAAATTTCGAGAAATTTAAATCTATGACGCCCGAGTTTCTGACTTTTCGCTATTTAGAATTATATTAGTAAAAATAGTAAATTTAGCCTGTTTTCCGAACGAGAAGTTTCGTTAGAACCCTAGTGATTAATATGGATTTTTAGAGGAATGAGTAAAATTTTATAAATCCAAATCGATAGTATGACGCTCGATTTTCATTTTTAGCCCTATAGCGTTTTAATTCGTAAAAATAGTAAATTTAGCCTGTTTTCCGAACGGAAAGTTTTGTTAGAACCCTAGGATTAAATTGAAATATTCGGAGGTTTATGGAAATTTTTGGGAAACCAAATCGATTGACGAATCAGAGAACTAAGTAGAAAATCCAAAGAGAGGCAAACTTGTAATTTTGTAGGTCAAATTTTATTATAAGCCAAAATACCTCCCCCCCCCCCCCCCCCCCCCCCCACCCCCCACGTAGAGCATTCAGTAGAAGACCATTTCCTCCCCTCCCCTTGGCAAAATTTCTCTCCTCCCTCTCGTTCTTCAATCGGCCATTCGACGCCACACCTCTAGCAGTTTTCTCCTCCAATTTTTCTTCCTCATTTGAAGCTCTAGGTAAGACTCTATTATCCTAGATGTTTAGTTTCGATTTAGGGTTGTTATTTTGTTAGGTTATATCGAGTTAGGGTTATTGGAATTAACGGTTTTGTTGTAAATCGAGGGTTAGTTGTATTTTTGGTTGATGATGATGCATTTGTTGATTGTTTTGATAGATTGAATTGATTAACGGTGTTTGGGTAATTGTTAGATTAATTTTTGGGTTGGAGAATTGAGAAATCCATTAATGGAGTTTAAGAGTTTGTGAGCACAATGTGCTCGATGAATTGCCTAAAAGAAGTAATCATAGATTCTAGAGGAATTAGCTTTGGCAAGGAGCTTAGTTTAATTTTTGAATTCGTTTATTTAGGAATGGTTTTTAATGCCTTTCTTTGTAAAATGCCTTAGGTGGACACGGCTTACGGACGGTTCTCGGCATTGCTAAGGATGCCGGTAAGTGGGTGCTAGGATTCCGGCCCTTAAGGCCCTACATCGTGTTGATGCTAGGTTTTCGTGTTTTGATGATGATTTTCTGATTGTGGGGTTTAACGCGTCGGGTAGCCTAGGGTGTTAGTTATTAGCTGCTTGTTAGGTTCGTTGCAAGTAAAGTATGTTTATGTACGTTCGTGAATTGTTTGATAATATGTTATGCGTAAATTCCTCATGCATCATGATTGCTCAAATGACATACGAAATGTTTTACATGCATGAAATTGAAACGTACGTAATGATTAAGTGTGGGTTGGGGCAGTATTACCAGGTTAACAAAACCGTCCATCTCGAGGGACCATGATCACTATCCATGCATTGAACCATGAATACTGTCCGTTATGACCATGTACATGCACTCTGCCTACTCCTCTGCGCGATCCCCTCCTTAATCCATGTTAAGTGAAAAGGATAAGACCAAGTAAATGAATATGTTTTATGAAATTCATGCATTCATGCATATGTTAAGTATAGTGCATTCTCTTGCTAAGCATTAGGCTTAATGTGTTTATCGTATGATGTAGGTGACGAGAACGAAGGTGAGGAACTTTCTCCCGATGGTCAGGCATAGGCGGTCGATGGGCGGAGCTCGTGGCGGCGGGGCGTGTTTTGGCTTGGTTTGATGACTCGTGGGTGTGCTCCGAGTTGTTTTGTGGTGAATAGGTGCGAACTAGTTTTGATGTTGGGAATGTGATGGATTTTAAGATGTACAGGAGATATGAATTTTGGTGAATTGTATAGTTGATGTAGGCTTGGAGTTGTGTTATTTTGAATGATTTAATAAAGGTATTTGTTTTGGTGATGTTTTAGGAATTTCTGTTTTTACGTTAAACATTTGTTTTGATGATTTTAGGTACTTTGAACATGTAAGGATTCGCTCGATTTTTAGAGCGAACCATGCAGTTTGTTTTCGTAAATTTTAAATACATTTTCAGATACGTTTCTGAGTCGGGTTTATGGGAGTTTCGATGTATTTTGTGTTTAAAGAGGTTTGGAAAGGTTTTAGGAAAGTTTAAGGTGAATGGTAGATGTTTGAAAAGAAAAAAATATGGCTAAGTGTGAAAAAGGAGGCATGAGGCGCGTTAGAGGCGCGCTGGCTGCGCGCGAGGGGCTAGAGGCGCATAGGGCGCGCACGGGGCACGCTGCGGGGCGCGTCCAGGGCGTGCCCAGTCGATCAATCGCGCCTGAGGGGCGATCCATTGGCCTTTTTGGTTGTTTTTAGTCAAAAATCCAGAGAAGGTGCCGATCGATCAGCGTTTTTGCCGATCAATCGGTACTGACACGTGCGTGGCGCGTGAAGAGTCCCCTAGCGCGCATGCAGCTCGGGCGCTGGGCGCACCTAAGTGGGTGCGCTCGCGCGGGTGCACGATGCGCGTTGCGGCAGCTCGCGACAGCGCGCGGCGCGGCGCGGCGCTGTTTGGGCGACACGTGTTTTATGTGAGCGTCGCGCGAGCCACAGGTTACACCAACACAATTTTTTTTTTAAAAGTTAACTTTTCAAAACACGTTTCAGCCCGATCTTTTACGATACTTTTCAAACGAATTTTACGAGCGACCCCCACATATTTTAAAAGATTTTAATGGCCCAAAAATTGAGTCGACATTTTATCAAAAAATAGTTTTAACCTCGTTTTAATATTTTAAAAGTCGACGAACTTTACGCCCAACATGTTTAAGTCTAAATAAATTCTAAAGGGTCGTTTGAGGTGGGTCATTTGCTTATGTTTGCTTTATTTTTAGAGCGTTAAGCAAAAATGAAAAATTTGATGTGAACTTATGAGGTCTTAAGTTAAGATTATGTCACGGTAAGTCCGTGGCAGCCCTGACTGGGTTGGGATCGTCATAAAATCGATTGAAGTGAAGGTTCCTATACTTCATCAAAAGCATTACTAAGTCTTAATTATACGTCAATGAAGGTTATTGGATCCTTAATACACGTCGTTCTTATCACTTCAAGTTAAAACCTTGAATGTGAAATACATAACTTAGGTTCTAACCAAAAGTCATGTAACACTCAACCTCATTTGCTTGATACGTTCAATTCTTTTGGAACAATTCGATTGAAGTAAAGTTTTTTATACTTCATCAAACGTATTACTATGTCTTAATTACGCATCCATGAAGGTGATTAGGTCCTCCGTACACGTCGTTCTCATCACTTCAAGTTAAAACCTTGAAGTTGAAATGGATAACTTAGGTTCTAACCACAAGTCATGTAATAGTCAACCTCATTTGCTTGATACGTTCAACTCTTTTGGAACAAATCGATTGAAGTAAAACTTAGGTTCTAAACCACAAGTCATAGTGACCTCAACCTCAGTGTCCTGACACGTTCAAAATCTTTTGAGACAATCGATGGAAGTGGAGATTCTTATACATCATCAAATGCATTACTAAGTTTTAATTACGTGTCCGTGAAACTTATTGGGTCCTCAATACACGTCGTTATCGTCACTTCAAGTTAAAACTTTGAAAGTTAAAAGGATAACTTAGGTTCTAACCACAAGTCATGTAACAGTTACGTTCAGTTCTTTTGCAACAAATCGAGTGAAGTGAAGTTTCTTATACTTCATCAAACGCATTACTAAGTCTTAATTACGCATCCATGAAGGTTATTGGGTACTGTAACACCTGGTTCTTTACGGACAGTTTTAATAAAACCCTAATAATAAGTTGGATTTATTGGCGAAATAAGGAAAGTTGGAGAAAGCGAATCGTTAGCTAATTAACGGAACAAATGACGAAACAAATAGAAAATCAAAGGAATGGCAAAATGGTAATTTTCCAAGTCAATTTTTATTAAAAATCACACTTCTCTCTTTTCCTCCCTCATTTTCTCTCTTCCTGCTGTGAACTAGAAGCTTCTCCCTGCGATTTCTCTCCTCTCCATCGGCGTTACTCCTCTCCATCGACAATTCGTCCATCGATCGACTCGTTTTCTTCGTGTTTTCTCCTCCAAACGACTCTCTAGGTAAGGTTCTATATTTTCAGAAAGTTTATTCATAGTTTTTGGGTCGTTTAACGGTTAGGGTTTCATTTAGGTTTTTGTTAAAAACGTCGATTTGAGTTTGAAATCGATAGATTTACCGTGTTTGTGTATGTAATGGATGTATTGAACGTTATTGGACGAAGTTAGATTGATTTGTGAGGAATTTTAGGGTTTTATGGATTTTGAGGTTTGAGAAATCTCCATTAATAGAGTTTAGGGCTATTGGTGAGCATAAGTTGCTCGATAAAATGTCCGAGAGAGTTGAATTAGAGTATTAGTGTAACACCCGAAAAATTTCGATTACGTGCTTAGACCTAGGTTAGAAAAGTGTGAGAGTGTATTGTGAAGGGTTAGAAGTGATTTACATAGAAGAAAAGAGAAGTGATTTAAATAGAAGAAAAGAGATTGAAAATTCAAACCAATTAGGTTGAAAGGTCAAAGGTTCTAATAACCAATAGAAATTTAACAATTAATTGAATAAAAGTGGGAAGTAATGTTGTTTCACGTTGGGCTTTCATGTGAAGGGATGTGAGGGTTGGTTTTACAATTTTAAGAACTATGGTGGAGAGTTGACAAGTCAAACTTAATGGAGATTGGTGGAGAAGTTTGGTTTGAAAAGTCCAAGTGTGCAAGCCAATCAAATTGAAGGAAAAGAAAATGGAAAAGTGTTGCATTGGTTGGTTGACGTGTGGTGTTGCATTGGTTGGTTGTCGTGTGGTGTTGCATTGGTTGGTTGTCGTGTGGTGTTGCATTGGTTGGTTGTCGTGTGGTGTTGCATTGGTTGGTTGTCGTGTGGTGTTGCATTGGTTGGTTGTCGTGTGGTGTTGCATTGGTTGGTTGACGTGTGGTGTTGCATTGGTTGGTTGTCGTGTGGTGTTGCATTGGTTGGTTGTCGTGTGGTGTTGCATTGGTTGGTTGACGTGTGGTGTTGCATTGGTTGGTTGTCGTGTGGTGTTGCATTGGTTGGTTGACGTGTGGTGTTGCATTGGTTGGTTGACGTGTGGTGTTGCATTGGTTGGTTGTCGTGTGGTGTTGCATTGGTTGGTTGACGTGTGGTGTTGCATTGGTTGGTTGTCGTGTGGTGTTGCATTGGTTGGTTGACGTGTGGTGTTGCATTGGTTGGTTGACGTGTGGTGTTGCATTGGTTGGTTGTCGTGTGGTGTTGCATTGGTTGGTTGACGTGTGGTGTTGCATTGGTTGGTTGACGTGTGGTGTTGCATTGGTTGGTTGACGTGTGGTGTTGCATTGGTTGGTTGACGTGTGGTGTTGCATTGGTTGGTTGTCGTGTGGTGTTGCATTGGTTGGTTGTCGTGTGGTGTTGCATTGGTTGGTTGACGTGTGGTGTTGCATTGGTTGGTTGACGTGTGGTGTTGCATTGGTTGGTTGACGTGTGGTGTTGCATTGGTTGGTTGACGTGTGGTGTTGCATTGGTTGGTTGACGTGTGGTGTTGCATTGGTTGGTTGACGTGTGGTGTTGCATTGGTTGGTTGACGTGTGGTGTTGCATTGGTTGGTTGACGTGTGGTGTTGCATTGGTTGGTTGACGTGTGGTGTTGCATTGGTTGGTTGACGTGTGGTGTTGCATTGGTTGGTTGACGTGTGGTGTTGCATTGGTTGGTTGTCGTGTGGTGTTGCATTGGTTGGTTGACGTGTGGTGTTGCATTGGTTGGTTGACGTGTGGTGTTGCATTGGTTGGTTGACGTGTGGTGTTGCATTGGTTGGTTGACGTGTGGTGTTGCATTGGTTGGTTGACGTGTGGTGTTGCATTGGTTGGTTGACGTGTGGTGTTGCATTGGTTGGTTGACGTGTGGTGTTGCATTGGTTGGTTGACGTGTGGTGTTGCATTGGTTGGTTGTCGTGTGGTGTTGCATTGGTTGGTTGACGTGTGGTGTTGCATTGGTTGGTTGACGTGTGGTGTTGCATTGGTTGGTTGTCGTGTGGTGTTGCATTGGTTGGTTGACGTGTGGTGTTGCATTGGTTGGTTGACGTGTGGTGTTGCATTGGTTGGTTGTCGTGTGGTGTTGCATTGGTTGGTTGTCGTGTGGTGTTGCATTGGTTGGTTGTCGTGTGGTGTTGCATTGGTTGGTTGTCGTGTGGTGTTGCATTGGTTGGTTGACGTGTGGTGTTGCATTGGTTGGTTGTCGTGTGGTGTTGCATTGGTTGGTTGACGTGTGGTGTTGCATTGGTTGGTTGACGTGTGGTGTTGCATTGGTTGGTTGTCGTGTGGTGTTGCATTGGTTGGTTGTCGTGTGGTGTTGCATTGGTTGGTTGACGTGTGGTGTTGCATTGGTTGGTTGACGTGTGGTGTTGCATTGGTTGGTTGACGTGTGGTGTTGCATTGGTTGGTTGACGTGTGGTGTTGCATTGGTTGGTTGTCGTGTGGTGTTGCATTGGTTGGTTGTCGTGTGGTGTTGCATTGGTTGGTTGACGTGTGGTGTTGCATTGGTTGGTTGACGTGTGGTGTTGCATTGGTTGGTTGACGTGTGGTGTTGCATTGGTTGGTTGTCGTGTGGTGTTGCATTGGTTGGTTGACGTGTGGTGTTGCATTGGTTGGTTGACGTGTGGTGTTGCATTGGTTGGTTGACGTGTGGTGTTGCATTGGTTGGTTGACGTGTGGTGTTGCATTGGTTGGTTGACGTGTGGTGTTGCATTGGTTGGTTGACGTGTGGTGTTGCATTGGTTGGTTGACGTGTGGTGTTGCATTGGTTGGTTGACGTGTGGTGTTGCATTGGTTGGTTGACGTGTGGTGTTGCATTGGTTGGTTGACGTGTGGTGTTGCATTGGTTGGTTGTCGTGTGGTGTTGCATTGGTTGGTTGACGTGTGGTGTTGCATTGGTTGGTTGACGTGTGGTGTTGCATTGGTTGGTTGTCGTGTGGTGTTGCATTGGTTGGTTGTCGTGTGGTGTTGCATTGGTTGGTTGACGTGTGGTGTTGCATTGGTTGGTTGTCGTGTGGTGTTGCATTGGTTGGTTGACGTGTGGTGTTGCATTGGTTGGTTGACGTGTGGTGTTGTATTGGTTGGTTGTCGTGTGGTGTTGCATTGGTTGGTTGACGTGTGGTGTTGTATGGTTGGTTGTCGTGTGGTGTGCATTGGTTGGTTGACGTGTGGTGTTGCACTGGTTGGTTGTCGTGTGGTGTTGTATTGGTTGGTTGTCGTGTGGTGTTGCATTGGTTGGTTGACGTGTGGTGTTGCACTGGTTGGTTGTCGTGTGGTGTTGTATTGGTTGGTTGTCGTGTGGTGTTGCATTAGTTGGCATGGTAGTCGGTTAAAGTGTAAGGCACTTCGGTGCGGGCAACTAAGGCACTTCGGTGCGGGCAACTAAGGCCCTTCGGGGCAGGCAACTAAGGCACTTCGGTGCGGGCAACTAAGGCCCTTCGGGGCGGGCAACTAAGGCCCTTCGGGGCGGGCAACTAAGGCACTTCGGTGCGGGCAACTAAGGCACTTCGGTGCGGGCAACTAAGGCACTTCGGTGCGGGCAACTAAGGCACTTCGGTGCGGGCAACTAAGGCACTTCGGTGCGGGCAACTAAGGCACTTCGGTGCGGGCAACTAAGGCACTTCGGTGCGGGCAACTAAGGCACTTCGGTGCGGGCAACTAAGGCACTTCGGTGCGGGCAACTAAGGCACTTCGGTGCGGGCAACTAAGGCACTTCGGTGCGGGCAACTAAGGCACTTCGGTGCGGGCAACTAAGGCACTTCGGTGCGGGCAACTAAGGCACTTCGGTGCGGGCAACTAAGGCACTTCGGTGCGGGCAACTAAGGCACTTCGGTGCGGGCAACTAAGGCACTTCGGTGCGGGCAACTAAGGCACTTCGGTGCGGGCAACTAAGGCACTTCGGTGCGGGCAACTAAGGCACTTCGGTGCGGGCAACTAAGGCACTTCGGTGCGGGCAACTAAGGCACTTCGGTGCGGGCAACTAAGGCACTTCGGTGCGGGCAACTAAGGCACTTCGGTGCGGGCAACTAAGGCACTTCGGTGCGGGCAACTAAGGCACTTCGGTGCGGGCAACTAAGGCCCTTCGGGGCGGGCAACTAAGGCACTTCGGTGCGGGCAACTAAGGCACTTCGGTGCGGGCAACTAAGGCACTTCGGTGCGGGCAACTAAGGCACTTCGGTGCGGGCAACTAAGGCACTTCGGTGCGGGCAACTAAGGCACTTCGGTGCGGGCAACTAAGGCACTTCGGTGCGGGCAAGCAAGGCCCTTCGGGGTGGGCAACTAAGGCACTTTGGTGCGGGCAACTAAGGCACCTTTCGGTGTGGGCAACTAAGGCATCCTTTTGGGTGCGGGCAACTAGAATTGTTTGGTCGTGTTGTCGTGTTATGTTGAGTCAGTTTGTTGAGTTGCATTGGGTGGTGTTGTGTCGTTGTGTTGTTGTGTTAGGGTAGGATGGTGCGTGCATTGTTCTTGTTATTATTTGTTACTCCCTACTTGCTAAGTGTAAGCTTACGTGTGTGTGTGTGTTCTGTGGTGTAGGTGACGACTGGAGTACAGGTTAGAGCTACGAGAAAAGCTGGGATTGGCACGCAGTCGTTGATGTACGCTGTATGCCGGTGCGGGCAGTTGTCGGGGCGCCTCGACCATGGTCTTCGGGAGTGTGGGCTTTGTATTTTAATAGTATTGTAAATGTCTGTTTGTGGAATTGTTGGAAATGCGTATTGTTTTTGGTTGACAGTTATGAGATAGCTATGTGTCGGGTGATGTTTTGCTAGTTAGGAAATGTTAGTATTTTATAGTCTCCTACTTACTGTTGTTTGGAGGTTTTTATATGTAGGACTGTTGAGTGGATAGTTGAGGAAGAATATTCTGGTTGGGAATTGGTTTGTGTGCAGGTACCTAGCATTTTAGAGGCGCCATTTTCAGGCGTTACTTTGCCGAAATTTTCGGGAAGGACGCCGTGGTGCTAAAAGGTTAGGGGTAAGGGATTTGGTGAGTCTAGGCGGTTAGGTATGATTCAAGAGAGTTTCGGGAGTTTAGTTTTAAATTCAGATGTGTTCGTTTCCTTTTACATTTGGGAGTCAGTTTTAACGTGGGATTGATTAGCAATGTAGCGCTCCGAGCCAGGGTGGGTTCGGGGGCGTTACAATTAGGAAATTTCCCTAGTTTAGGGTTTCGGTAATTTGGACGTTTAACGGTTTAAACTCGTTTTAACGACAAATGTTGTGAATTTGCCATAGGTAAATGAAGCTCGTGGACGGAGCTAGAATTCCAATGGACACGAGGTAAGTTCTCGTGACTTACTATGGCCGATTGGCCTACACCGTACCTCGAAGTCGCGTCGAGGATCATTGATGAACTGCTTGTTTAAATGTTTTGGTTGGATAGTTAGGATTAGTTCTTTTATAGATTCTGCTTTTTATTGTCTCGATGGTATATATGTCGTATGTTTACTTTATGCACGTAACTGTCCATGCATCATGGTTTTTAATTATGCATAGAAAATGAATTTCCGCACTATGTTTTCATGAAAAGAGATGTGGCCCGAAAGGGGGCTATTGATCTATTGTGTAGGCCAGAAGGGGTCTGTCATAATACCACATCGCCTAAAATGAAATGAACCTACGTAATCTGTTATCTGGTCATGCGAGGTGGGGCTCAGGCACGGCTGTATACGGACATAAGCGTGTACCCCCCCGGTTAGGTGGAGAGGGTTGTCTAATCGCGGGACGTGTCCTCTCCATCTAATAGGCTGAGAACCGGTGACATTCTATCAGCGACGTAATGATAAGAAAATGTTGCATGATTTCTGAAACTCATACGCACTGCATGCATCTGCATTTACGAAACTTGCTGAGTCCTTTAGCTCATAGTTGTCTGTATGGTGTAGGTGATCTAGATACAGGTGAGGACGAGATCCCTCCACCCGAGGAATGATCAGTTGAAGAACGATGACCCGTGAGAGTGTGCTGAGCAGTCGGGGCCCATTTTGACCCGTGGGGATGTAAGTAAGAGTTTTGAGGGTGTTTGGGTTATTTTGGGCTAACGGTGGATTAGATAGGTTAATTGTATAGTTGGATACTTTTTAGGTTGTTTGGATTTGGATAATGGATTGATGTTTTATAAAACGTTTTGTTAAACCTGTCGTTTAATGAACTGCTGGATTGCTGAATTTCTTAGGGATTTCGTTTTGTTTTCAAATGGTTCCATGCATTTCGTTTTCACGAGATTTTATTAGGTTTTGATTATGGGTCGAGGGGATGGTCGGTAGTTTACGAGTGGGTGATTATGAAAGGTTTTTTAGTATGGTTTTATGTTGAAATGTTTTAGTGTGTATGGGTGGTAAGGAAAAATGTGCAGGAAAGAAGGGATAAGGAAGAAAAAAAGAGGGGCGAGCTCCCTGGAATTTCGGAGACCAGGGAGGTTGCTGATCGATCGCCTAAGGAGGTGATCGATTAGCAACTAGGTCGCCGCTCTCTGGAAAATCCAGAGAGCGTGGCGATCGATCGCCCAAAGGTTGGGCTATCGATCGCCCAAAGGTTGGGCTATCGATCGCCTGGCGATTGATCGGGGGGCGATCGATCGCCAGTGTGAGGGGCGATTGAGCGCCCCTCCAATTTTTGTTCAGGCGATCGATCGCCTGATAATGGGGCGATCGATCGCATCTATAGTTTTTGGGACAAATGTCCCTTTCGCCCCTCGTGTTGTTGGCCGATGGTTTGATCGCCCCTATAGTTTTTGGGACAAATGTCCCTTTTGCCCCTCGTGTTGTTGGCCGATGGTTTTATTGTTTTAATTGTTTTATTTAAATGTTTTCCTTAGTTTTCTTTACTTTAAATATGTTTATTAAAAGGTTTTCAAATGGTTTTCCGCTTAAACGATAAACTTAAAGTTTATAAGGGTAAAAAAAAAAAAATATGGGAAAATAAGGGTATAGTATTAGGGTCGCTCTATGTAACGACCCCGAGTTTGGGCCATGCATATTTCATCACTTAATTGTAACACCCCGAGTTTTTTTTTTTTTTTAAACACGGTTTACTATTCATGAAATTTAACGAGACTAAGAAATTTTACGAAAAACTTTAGAATTTCTCTAAATGATATAATTTTATCTTTAAATCTTCAACCTTGCAGCAGAAAAACTCTTTGAATAACCAACATTTATAAAATAGCTAAAATATTAATACATTGGCTGAGAGAATTGAAACTCAATGGACATCTACTGATCGCAAACGACAAAACTCTTTCCACTCACATCCACCGTTCGCAAAACGACAAAACAACACTACTCACATCATCCAGCAACTCATCTTTACTCACATCATCCGATCACAAAACAACAAATCATCTTTACTCACATCTTCCGATCACAAAACGAGAAATTATCTTTACTCACATCTTCCGACCACCAAATCGACAAGGTTTAAACCATTCCTACCGATCACAAAATGACAAAGTTTAAACTACTTCTGCCGATGACGTCAGTCGGATGGTTTATTCACCCGATTTCTACCGATAAACAATAACAACACAACTTGACTACATCTACCGATTGACACGTCCGCCCCACCCGACTCATTAAGCATCGTCCGATAGAAGACATCTACCGGTGTACGATATTTCTTAACATTTACCGACTGACACATGCACCCCACGTGATTCATTAAACATCATCCGATAGAAGACTTTTACCGGTGGATGGAAAACACCTAACTTAACAGAGTGATTTCTACCGATAGCAGACATCTACCGGTAGAAGACATCTTGACTTTCACAAACTTCAACCTGATAGAGACTATCATGCATAGGTATAAACCAGAGACTCATCCAGAATATGTGTAGCGAAAGACTTAATTAAAACAGATCATTCCATATTCACGTGATTATCCTCAAACTTAGAAATTGTACCAAACAAATTCTGAAATCCATTGTTATAAGAAAATATCATCCTACTTAGACCTCATTATTCATAATTCTTACTGACATCTTAAGAGCAGTAACAAGGAGTCATATTCGCCTTCCAGCCACAAACTGTCACTCTGAGCACCATCCAGCAACCAGTCTTAAACATCTTCATTGAGTTTGGAATTCTCACCTGATAATCCGTCACCTACATCATAAAGTTTATGTAACGCCCCTAATACTGTACCCGTATTTCCCGTACTATTTTTTTTTATATACTATATACTTTAAATAATCTTAACGCGGAATTTAAACTGAAGTTGAAATCGGAATTAAAATCAAACCTTGAAAAGAAAACATATAACAATTTAATAAAACAAGAAAAACATTTATTAAAACATTTAAAACTTAACAGAAAAGAGGGGAGGGCATAATTGGAAATCGGCAACCGAAAAGAAGCAGCGACCATTCGCTGCTGGCGCTGCATAATGCAGCGCCCAGTCGCTGCATTGCAGCGACCAATCACTCTCTCTGGAATCCGAGATTCCAGAGAGCTAATCCAACCTTTACACCAACTTTCTCTCTCGTTTTCTACTGTACTTTTTCATGAAAACTCTCTATAAAACAATCTCTCCTTCCCTACCCTATGTACAAATTGCAAACTCACACAGCCAACCTATAAACCGAATCTATTTTAAGAAAACGAACCGCGTGGTTCTGTTTAAAAACTGAGCATCCCCAAATACCAATACGTTTACAAAATACATTTCAAAACGTTTTATAAACAATTTCAAAACATAGCCTATCCACTACCAGAACCAAACATCCTATAACGTCTATACAATTTAACCAAAACATCCAGATAATCCTCGAAATAGATACACAACCCCAAACCCTCAAAACACGTATATACTTCCCCCACGGGTCGGTAAAGCATCGACTGCGCAACGCACCACCGCGATCCATCATTCGTCAACTGCCTCATGCCTCAGGAGGAGGAAGCTCGTCCTCACCTGTTTCCTCGTAAACACCTACACCATACAAACATCTATGAGATAAAAATCTCAGTAAGCTTTAGTAAATGCAAATGCATGCTATGCATGTGACTTTATAAATAATGCTTTGTTTTCTTTACTTTACTTTGCTTTGCTTTGTTTTGCTTTGCTTTGCTATAAACTGTATACCGAAGGGCCATTTAAATTATATACCGAAGGGTCATTTAAACTGTATACCGAAGGGTTATTCTTTCTTTGCATTTACTTTAAAACATCGTGCAGAAATTCATTTTCGTGATCTTTTAAAACACGTGATGCATGAACAGATATGAGCATAATATAACTATACAATACAATAAACAAGCAACATGTATACCATCCAGACCGAAACAGAATAACCTATAACAATTTAAAACCTAACTACCCGACTAAAGCAATTAAAACAAACAATCCATTAAGATCCTCGATGCTACATCGAAGTACGGTGCAGGCCAATCGGCCAGAGAAGATCACGAGAACTTACCTCGCGTCCGTTGCAGCTCAAACTCCGTCCACGAGCGTTGTTTGTCTGAGGCAAAACACAACGATCATCAATATCACGTGTTTAAACTTCTAATCGCCCAAATTCAACAAAACCTTAACTAAGGAAACTTCCTAAAGCTCTAATCCAATTCATTGAGCTATTTATTCGAGCAATTTACGCTCGGTACCACAATTCACAATTTACGAGTTTTTCTCTAAAAACCCGAAAATCCCCAATTTTCAACTTTTCCAAAAATCGGTTTAAACTCATCCAATAACGTTCAATATATTCTTTATATCCTTAAACACGCTAAATCTATTAATTACGAACCCTAAATCGCATTTTTAATACGAACCCTAATGAAACCCTAATTATTCGAACTCCGTAGAAATCGAAACAAACATTCTAAGATGGTAGGTTCATACCTAAGGTAGCGAAAGGAGGAAGAATCAAGAAGAACGGAAGAGAAACGGAGGAGAACGGAGGTGAAACGTTGAATCGGCCGTGAAGGAAACGCCTGAATACAGAGAGCTCTGGCGTTTTCGTGATTTCCAGAGAAGAAGAAGAAGTGAGGAAAAGAAAGAAAAGTTAGGTTATTTAATAATTTGATTTGGCAAATTACTATTTTGCCCTCACTTCTATTTTATATTCGTTTCGTCACTCGTTTCGTTAATCGGCTAACTATTCGGTTTCTCCAAACTTCCTTATTTCACCAATAAGTCCAACTTACTATTTGGGATCTAACAAAACTATCCGTTTGCAAAACGGACCTCGTTTGCTATTTTTACGAGAACGTCTTTTACATTACGAGAAATGTATTTACTCGGAATATAGCGTCTAAACTCCGAAAATTCTCATAATTTCCTTAAAATCCCGATTAATCGTTAGGATCATAATGGTGCTTTCTTTTCATGAAACGGGCTTGATTTGACATATTTACAAAAATGCCATTATATATTAAAATTATAATATCCAGAAAAGCTGGATATTACAGTTTAAACTATAAGCCTAATGCTTAGTAAGGAGTGCAATACTAACATGCATGCATGAATGCACAGTTGATAGAAACACATTTTCATAGTCTTTTCTCATCATGTTCTTGTTCATATTCTTGATCATCGTTTACATCTTGTGGATTAAGGGAGGATTTGTGCCGAAAAGAGGGTTGACAATGAAAGTGTACATAGTCCCTTGTGGGTCGGTCCTTCTTTGGACAGTGGCACACGCCAAACCGCCCCAACCCTCTCTTAATCCTTGTTGCATAAGTTTCATGTTCAAATCTTGTTCTTGAAGGAAAAACATGCACTTAAAACATTTTCATATGCTTGAAAAGAAAACAATTATGAAGCATGAGTATGAATACTCTTAATTCATCGGGCTAAGAGGACAGATCATACAATCAACAATAGATCATATTACTAACTCACATATCATAACCAAACAGACAATAACACAAACAGCTTTCAGACATCACAATCGACTTCAACCTAGTACCCTTGTGATGTAGGGCCCTAATGGCCGGGAATCCTACTCACTCACTTAGCTGGTTTCCTTAGCAAATGGAGCACTTCTCTTCAAACTTTATTCACCTAAAACATTTCACATTACAAAGTTAAAACAAAATCCTAAAAGTCCTAACTAATAGTCATTCTAGAATCTAACGTACATGTATTTCTAAGTTCTTTAGTCAAGCACCTTGTTTGCATAGATTAAGTTTCCAGAACCTAAAATAACCAGATTCAACCTAGCAACTAAACACAGTCGGTTATCTTAATGTCCAAAATCGAATCGGAAACGCCATTACTAAACACAGATTGCAAATGCTACCACAATAACTCTGCTATTGAAGAATCTGAAACTTCTAGTTCTAGCTAGAATCAGAGCTCTAAGTAACTAACCAGCAACTACATTGTCAAAGTCTTACCTAGGGCGTGGATTGTCGGGGTGGAAACTGGAGAATCGCTCGTCGATGAAGGAGTCGTTGGCAAAGAGGGGGAGCTCGGGAGAGTGAGAAATCGCAGAGAGAGTGTGTCAGCTACAGTGGGGTTTTAGTGAGGTTTAAGGATTTCCATTTTCCTTTTATACTAAATAAAATCCTCCTTAATTAGAGTTCTGCCACCACACAAATAATAATAATAATGGATAAGCTTTGGTATTTAAATTCTAAATCGGAAAGATCAATAGTAGAGGTGATAGTTAAATCTGTTAAGAAAATCACCTGGCCGAAATTGTCGGGTGTTACATCCACCCCTCCTTAAACAAAATTTTCGTCATCAAAAATTGATCAAGCAAAGAGCTCTGGATATTTGGCCAACATGTCCTGCTGTCGCTCCCACGTGGCTTCTTCAATGCCATGATTCATCCACAAGCCTTTCACCAGTGGAAATTCTTTATTCCGTAGAGTCTTAACTGCAGATTCTAATATTTGCACTGGTTTCTCTTCATACACTAATGTCGGCTCAATTTCGATTTCTGTTGGCTTAACAACCTGCGTCGGATCACGTATGCATTTTCTTAGCATTGACACATGAAAGACATTATGAACCTTTTCCAATGATGGAGGTAGTTGCAATTTATAAGCTGTACCACCAATCCTTGCTAAGACAGGGAATGGTCCAATGTATCGTGGATTAAGCTTTCCCTTCTTGTCGAATCTTAAAACTCCTTTAAATGGTGAAATCTTTAAGAAAATTTCATCACCAATCGCAAACTCAAGATCTCTCATTCTTTGGTCAGCATAACTCTTTTGTCGGCTTTGTGCTGTCATCATTCTTTTCCTAATAATGGCGATCTTTTTCTGACATTTGCTGCAAAATTTCGGGACCTAGGAGTTTTGCTTCGCCAACTTCGTCCCAATATAAGGGTGATTTGCATTTCCTGCCATACAGTGCTTCGTATGGTGCCATACCGATGGTGGACTGGTAACTATTGTTGTAGGAGAACTCAACCAAGGGCCGGTATTGACTCCAAGATGACTGGAAATCTAGCACACACACCCTCAACATATCCTCAAGTGTCTGAATTGTTCTTTCTGATTGGCCATCTTTCTGAGCATGAAATGCAGTGCTGAAAGATAACTTAGTACCAAGGGTGCCTTGAAGGCTTTGCCAAAACCTCGAGGTGAACCTAGGATCACGATCGGAGACAATGGATATCGGGATCCCATGCAATCTGATAATTTCCTGAACATACAGATTAGCAAGCTGGTCCATCGTGTAAGTCGTCTTTACAGGTAGGAAGTAAGCTGATTTCGTCACTTTTTCAACCACAACCCAAATGCTATCATGACCTTTAGTTGTCTTAGGTAATCCTACAACAAAATCCATGGCAATATTTTCCCACTTCCATTCGGGAATCAGTAAGGGTTGAAGGGTACCTCCTGGGAGTTGATGCCCTGCTTTAACTTGTTGGCATATCAAACACGACTCCACATACTTGGCTACATCCCTCTTCAAATTTGGCCACCAATAAAGCAGCTTCAAGTCCCGATACATCTTAGTGCTGCCAGGATGTACAGAAAAGGGGGACGAGTGCGCCTCGGCCAAGATCAACTTACGTAACTCCTCATCACTTGGAATGTACCATCGATTCCTAAATTTGACGATGCCATCCTTGGAGAAGCTGAACTCGGAGGAGACATCTTTCAACTTACTCATTATACTAATATTTATCTCAGAATCTTTTTGTTGCGCCTCCTTGATCCTATCCAAGACAGTTGGTCGAATGGTTACTTCTGCAAGTAATTCCGACAACTCAGAAACTATTTTCAATTCAAACTTCTGAACTTCCGTCCTCAAAGGTACAGACATGGTTGACACCGCGGGCTGCATTGTCGTCGATATCCTGCTTAATGCATCGGCAACAACATTAGCCTTACCCGGGTGGTACTTAATTTCAAAGTCATAATCCTTAACAAACTCCAACCAACGTCTTTGTCTCATGTTTAATTCCTTTTGAGTAAAGAGGTACTTGAGGCTTTTATGGTCAGAAAACACTTCACACTGCTGACCATACAAATAATGTCTCCAAATCTTTAGTGTAAAGACAACCGCGGCTTATTCCAAATCATGAGTGGGGTAGTTCTACTCATAACTCTTCAACTGTCTGGAGGCAAACGCCACAACCTTGCCTTCCTGCATTAAAACACATCCCAGGCCAACTTTGGATGCGTCACAATAGACACTAAATCTTCCTTCTTCAGTTGGGAGTGTCAAGAGAGGGGCTGTCGTCAACTTCAGCTTTAGTGTGTGGAAGCTATCTTCACAAGCTCTATTCCAAGAGTACTTAGTGTCCTTCTTTGTTAAATTAGTTAAAGGTTTGACAATTATAGAAAATCCCTTGATGAACTTCCTGTAATAGCCTGCTAATCCAAGGAAACTACGGACTTCACTGGCATTCCCTTGTTGTGGCCAGTCTTTTACTGCTTGAATTTTGGTTGGATTTACAGATATGCCCTCAGCAGAAATGACATCGCCTAAAAAGTTGACCTTATCCAACCAGAACTCACATTTGGACAACTTGGCAAAGAGTTGCTGCTGTTATAATGTCGATAAAACCACTCTTAAGTGTTCTGCATGGTCAGCTTTAGTCCGTGTGTAGTGACCCTTACACTATTCCTAATTTTACCGTACAATTTTTTTCTTTTTATAATCCTAAGTTTAAGTGGAATTCAAATTGAAAACAAACTAGTAAAGTCGTTTAGAAAACCATTCAAAATAAATCTTAAATCAATTAAATAAAATAATTAAAACATATAAAACATCGAGCAAAGTGATTGAGGGCAAAAAGGGACAATTCGTCCCAAAAATCAGGGGCGATCGATTGCCCAAAACAGGCGATCGATTGCCCTTCAGCGATCGATCAATTGCCAAGCGATCGCCTCACAGGCGATCGCTAGGCACGACCGAAGAGGGGGAGGCGATCGATCACCCCTCCCTGGGCGATCGATCGCCAAGCTCTCTGGAATTTTCCTAGAGAGCTCGGCTCCCCCTTCCCTTTTCTTTTTATTTCTTCCTTCATTTCCCCTCAAATATCCGTTTTTCAACCTAAACGTCGTATACACTCTAGATTTCTTCCAATAACGTTTAATACGTTCAATATACTCACCAATACAATAAACCTATCGATTTCTAACTTTAAACTACGTTTTTCACAAACCTAAATGAAACCCTAACTATCAAACCTCACAAAAACCGAAATACAACGCCCTAAAACCATAGATTCATACCTAGGGTTGCGAGAGGAGGAGAAATCACGAAGAACGGACGACGAACTGAGGAAGAACGATCGTCGAAAATGGAAGTCGCCGTGAAGCTTCGTCGCTAGGGAGGTTCGCCAGAGAGAGGAGAGAAAATCGTGAATGAGGGAGAAGAGAAAAGAGGGTATTTGTAATTTAATAAAATTTGACTTTGTAAATTACTATTTCGCCCTTCCTTTGATTTCTATTTGTTTCGTCCTTTGTTTTCGTTAATTAACCGACGATTCGGTTTCTCCAAATTTCCTTACTTCACCAATAACTCCAACTTATTATTAGGGTTCTTTTAAAACCGTCCGTTCATAATTCGGACCTCGTTTACTATTTTTACCAAAGTATCCTTTATATTACGATAAACGTAATTCTCGTCAAATTAGCGTTAAACTCCCAAAATTCCCGAAATTTTCCTAAAATCCTTATTAATTATTAGGATCGTAATAACGCTTTCTTTTTACGAAACAGACTTAATTTGACATAATTACAAAAATGTCATTTACATTAAAATATTAATATCCCGTACAGCCGGGTATTACATTCCATCCACCTTATTTAAAATTTTGTCCTCAAAATTTGATTACACAAACAACTCGGGATACTTAGCCATCATATCTTGCTGTCGCTCCCAAGTCGCTTCTTCAATCTCGTGGTTCCGCCATAGGACTTTAACTAGCGGAATCTCTTTGTTGCGCAAAACTTTGATCGAAGACTCCAAAATACGTACCGGCTTCTCCGCATAAGTCAAGATAGGTTGTATCTCAATCTCTCTTGCCTACACGACATGCGATGGATCGCGCAAACACTTCCGAAGCATAGAGACGTGAAATACATTGTGGATACCTTCCATTGAAGCCGGAAGCTGTAGTCAATACGCCATCTTCCCGATCTTTTTCAAAATAGGAAAGGGGCCCACATAACGAGGGTTTAACTTGCCTTTCCTTCTGAATCGCATCATACCTTTAAACAGAGAAACTTTCAAATAAACCTCTCACCTTCTTCAAATTCTAGTTCCCTTCGTCTCGTGTCACTATAGCTTTTCTGTCGACTTTGAGCTATCTCAATGCGCTGTCTAATAATGGCAATCTTCTCTGCCGTTTGCTGTAGGATCTCGAGACCAACAATACTGGCTTCACCAACTTTGTCCCAATACAGTGGAGATCTACACTTTCGCCCATACAAAGCCTCGTATGGAGCCATATCGATGGTAGTTTGGAAGCTGTTGTTATAAGAGAATTCGATCAGTGGCAAATACCTGCCCCACGATCCTTGAAATTCCAACACACAGGCTCTGAGCATATCCTCCAGAATCTGATTTGTCCTCTCTGTCTGACCATCAGTCTAAGGATGAAATGCAGTGCTGAAATTTAGCTGAGTCCCAATAATTTTGTGCAGATTCTTCCAGAACTTCGATGTAAATCTCGGATCTCTGCCTAAGACAATCGAAACTGGCACTTCATGCAGTCTAACAACCTCCTGCACATAAAGCTCGGCGAGTTGGTCCATCGAAGATGTCATCTTCACAGATAAGAAGTGAGCCGACTTTGTCAATCGGTCCACAACTACCCAGATGCCATCATGTCCTTTCGTCGTCCTCGGGAGCCCCACAATAAAATCCATGGAGATCTGCTCCCATTTCCACTTCGGAATCGGCAGTGGCTGTAACGTTCCGGCCAGCCTCTGGTGTTTTGCTTTCATCTGTTGACAAACTAAACAGGTTTCGACATATTTGGCGACCTCTCTCTTCATGTTTGGCCACCAGAAGTGTTGCTTTAAGTCCCGGTACATCTTGGTACTTCCCGGGTGCACAGAATAAGCTGAAGAATGCGCCTGAGCCAATTTCCCCTTCTTTAGCTCCTCATCGTTAGGCACGTACCACCTATGCCTTAATTTTAGAATACCATCCTCTGATAAATGGAAATCCGACGAATCCTCGGATGTCAAGCCCAACCGAAACTCCTCGCACTCTATATCTTTCTGCTGAGCTTCACGTATTTTATCCAGAATAGTCGGCCTAAGAGAAATGTTAGTGAGCATACTGGACAACTCTGCCACTATCTCCACATCGAACCTCTCAATCTCAAATCGCAACGTAACCGACATCGCTGCAAGTGAAGGCTGACTCGCAGAAAGCATTTGGCTTAAAGCATCAGCTACCTTGTTCGCTTTTCCTGGATGGTACTTTATCTCAAACTCATAGTCTTTGACAAACTCAAGCCCACCTTCTCTGCCGCATATTAAGCTCCTTTTGCGTAAACAAGTACTTCAAGCTCTTGTGGTCTGAAAATATCTCGCACTGCTGCCCATATAAATAATGTCTCCAAAATTTCAATGCGAAGACCACAGCTGCTAACTCCAGGTCGTGCGTAGGATAATTCTGCTCATACGGCTTCAGCTGTCTAGAAGCATAAGCAATCACCCTACCCTCCTGCATAAGCACGCATCCGAGCCCAACTCCAGATGCATCACAGTAAATACTGAATTTATTACCTTCAACAGGTAGCGTTAGAACTGGAGCTGTGGTCAACTTCTGCTTTAACTCCATAAAGCTGTTGTCACAAGCAGCCGACCATATAAACTTCTCGTTCTTCCGAGTCAAGCGTGAAAGAGGAACTGCAATCTTTGAAAATCTCTCTATAAACTTCCAATAATAGCCAGCCAACCTGAGAAATCCACGTACTTCTCGCACGTTCTTAGGCTGTGGCAAATCCCTGACCACCTGAATTTTGCTCGGATCCACAGAAACTCCTTCCTGTGATATGATATAGCCAAGAAAACCGACTTTGTCCAGCCAGAACTCGCATTGAAGATGTCGTCGATGAAAACAACAACAAACTGGTCCAAGTACTCATTGAAGATTCGGTTCATCAAGTCCATAAACGCTGCAGGGGCATTAGTAAGTCCAAAAGACATGACAATGAACTCATAATGCCCATACCTCGTTCGGAACGCCATTTTCTGAATATCCTCCTTCCAGACCTTCAACTGATAATAACCCGGGCGTAGGTCAATCCTGGAAAACACTCCAGCACCTTGCAGCTGATCAAACAAATCATCTATCTGGGGCAGTGGGTACTTATTCTTCACTGTAAGCTTATTCAGCTCTCTGTAATCCACACACATCCTGAGGGTCCCATCTTTCTTCTTGACGAATAGAACGGGCGCACCCCAGGGTGAAAAACTGGGTCGTATGAAACCCTTGTCTAGCAACTGCTCCAACTGAGATTTCAACTCTTTCAACTCAGTAGGCGCCAATCTATATGCATTCTTTGACACTGGCGCCGAACTTGGATAAACATCAATGACAAATTCAATCTCCATGTCCGTTGGCAATCTGGGAAGATCATCAAGAAATATCTCAGAGAATTCTCTGACTATATGAATGTCACTCGGCTTTACTTCGCTGAGCAACTGTGTATCAATTACTGTGGCCAAATAAATAGAGCACTCACCTTTAAACTGCTCGTTGACCTTCATAGAATAGGAAATAGGCGATCTGCTCAATCTGTTCATCGCCTGATAAGAAAACTCGGTTTTACCCTCGAAAGGTCACAATCCCGAATCGACAATCGATGGTGGCGAAATGCTGTGAAAGCCAGTCCATCCCTAAAGATAAGATCGTACCGCTCTATGCTCATAACTATCAGACAAGCATAAAGGGTATCATCCCCCACTGAGACGACATTGCCCTGGAAAATACGATCCGACTGCATATGCTCTCCCGAAGGCAGCATCACTCTATACTCGACCTCTGCTAACTCAGACGCTAATACCAATCTAGCCATGCAAGCAGTTGAAATAAAGGAATGCGTAGGTCCAGTGTCTATCAGCGAAAATACAGCTACGCCCATAATCAATATAGTACCTGCTGTCACGAAAGGCTGAGTCTCATCATCGACATCACCAGGCTCGATAAAGGCAAAAATCCTGGGCATGACTCTCCTCTGATCCCCGCCCACCTGATCTCGGCCGGGCTTTGGGCAATCCCTGTCGTAATGGCCGACTTCACCACATCTATAACACTTGTTAGTGCCAACCCGGCACTTTCCACTATGCTCTCGCTAACATTTAGGGCACCAGGGTATCTGAGAAGTCCCCTGTACTTGCTTGCCTTTCCCTCGGTCATCGCCTCCCTCTAAAGGCCTCTTTACACCCCTTTGCTGCTGTTATGGCTGTGGTGCTCTAGGCTGCCAACCTCGGTTCTGTGACTGAGGGCGGATCTCACGGAAGAAGCCCTTAGCTGGCTCCCTCGGCCTAACACAAGTCGCTCTGGCAGCCTCGAAGTCCAGAGCTCTGGCTGCAATGTCAGAATAGGGCACGTCTATAATACCCGACACAATAATGTCATTTTGATCTCCGGATTCAGCCCTTCCATAAATTGATGCACTTTGTCTTCATTGTCGCTGACAAGACGCGGTGCAAAATGTGACAAAGCCTCAAATTTCCGAATATATTCAGCAACTGAACCTGTCTGCTTCAGCTGCGTAAACTCATTCCTCTTAGCCACCCTCACCGTGCGGCTGAAATACTTATCAAAGAACACGGTCTTAAACCGCTCCCATGTCATAACCGATACATCCGTTGTTACTTTGATCGAATCCCACCAAAAACAGGCGTCTAACGCCAAATGGAAGGCGACGTAGGCCACCTTGCTCCCGTTTCCTACCTCTGCATACCCTAACATATCCTCCATCACCCTGATCCATTCCTCAGCAACTGTTGGATCAGATGATCGGCCGTCAAATACTGGAGGTCGGAGGCTTTGGAATTTCTGCATGCCCTGATTATTAGGAACCACCAAATCTTGGGCCCTCTGATTCTCTCGGTTCACTAAACTCTCAATTTGTTGTGCCTGCCGATCCATGTGCTAAGACTAACGATCCAGCAATTTGGTAAGTTGATCTAAGGCGTCATCTCTAGGATCTTTTCCTCGAACCATCTTTTTAATTAAAATTCCTATAAAAATCAAAGCAAATAATCCTAAGAAACAAAAGAAAAAACTAAAATAGAACGTACTTACAGTTGATAAAGGATGTCCGCGTAGTGGTTGTGCAGTCGAGCAGTCTACAGATCCATTTTTAAAACTCGGGGGCTCTGATACCATAACTGTAGCGACCCTTACACTATTCCTAATTTTACCGTACAATTTTTTTCTTTTTATAATCCTAAGTTTAAGTGGAATTCAAATTGAAAACAAACTAGTAAAGTCGTTTAGAAAACCATTCAAAACAAATCTTAAATCAATTAAATAAAAGAATTAAAACATATAAAACATCGAGCAAAGTGACTGAGGGCAAAAAGGGACAATTCGTCCCAAAAATCAGGGGCGATCGATCGCCCAAAACAGGCGATCGATCGCCCTTCGGCGATCGATCAATTGCCAAGCAATCGCCTCACAGGCGATCGCTGGGCGCGACCGAAGAGGGGGAGGCAATCGATCACCCCTCCCTGGGCGATTGATCACCAAGCTCTCTGGAATTTTTCCAGAGAGCTCGGCTCCCCCTTCCCTTTTATTTTTCTTTCTTCCTTCATTTCCCCTGTATAACAACTTAACTTACATTCAATTTCACAATTACATTAACACTACTCTACTTACGTCTCAATTACAAACTTCAACATTAAATATGACAACGCTCGTACATCCTCCATAATATCACTCAAACCGACTCTAGACGTATTTTAAAACGTGGTCAAACTTTATGAAAACAAACTGGATGGACATGTTTAAAAACCGAAAATATTCCTATTAACAAACATATACAAAACAAGTTTCCAAAACATTTAAAAACTTCAAAACATAAACCTTTCAACTAGTCCAGATCCAAACATCCTATAATGTTCTATCTGTACAAATATTTTACCTAACATTTTCTATCCAAAACAACCCAAAATACCTACATACGTTCCCACGGGTCATGAAACGCCTCGACTGCACCAGCACACTCCCGCGATCATTCTTCTTCAACTGGACTCATGCTTCAGGAGGAGGAACGTCGTCCTCACCTGCTTCGATATCACCTACACCATACAGACACACTATGAGCTAAAGGATCAGTAAGTTTCGTAAATGTAAATGCATGCTGTGCGTATGAGTTTCAGAAACTATGCAACATTTTCTTATCATTACGTCGCGGACAGAATGTCACCGAGGTCTCAGCCTATTAGATGGAGAGGACACATCCCGCGGTCAGACTGCCCTCTTCACCTAACGGGGAGGGGGGGTACACGCTCACATCCGTAAACAGTCGTGCCTGAGCCCCACCTCGCGTAACCAGATAACAGATTACGTAGATTCATTTCGTTCGTTCATTTCAATTTCTTTAAAATCGTGCGGAAATCCGTTTTCATGCTATTTTAAAAACACTTGATGCGTGAATGCGTGAACAATTATAAACATAAAGTAAACAAACATCATACATACCATCGAGACCATAAAAAACATAACCTATAAACGAACTAACCCTATCTACCCGACTAAAGCATATAAACAAACAATTCTCCAACGATCCTCGACACATCATCGACGTACGGTGTAGGCCTCTCGGCCAAGTAAGTCACGAGAACTTACCTTGTGCTCACTGGACTTCGAGCTCCGTCCACGAGCGTCGTTTGTCTGAGGTAAAACACAACAGTTGTCGTTAAAACGAGATTTAAACCGTTAAACGTCCAAATTAACGAAACTTTAACTAAAAAATTTTCCTAAAGTTCTAACTTAACTCTTTGAGACATTTTATCGAGCAATTCATGCTCGTGAACTTCTAAACTCCATTGACGGAAATTTCCCAAACCTCAAATATCTGTTTTTCAACCTAAACGCCGTATACACTCTAGATTTCGTCCAATAACGTTTAATACGTTCAATATACTCACCAATACAACAAACCTATTGATTTCTAACTTTAAACTACGTTTTTCACAAACCTAAACGAAACCCTAACTATCAAACCTCACGAAAACCAAAATACAACGCCCTAAAATCATAGATTCATACCTAGGGTTGCGAGATGAGGAGAAATCGCGAAGAACGGACGACGAACGGAGGAAGAACGATCGTCGGAAATGGAAGTCGCCGTGAAGCTTCGTCGCTAGGGAGGTTCGCCAGAGAGAGGAGAAAAAATCATGAAAAAGGGAGAAGAGAAAAAGAGGATATTTGTAATTTAATAAAATTTGACTTTGTAAATTACTATTTCGCCCTTCCTTTGATTTCTATTTGTTTTGTCCTTTGTTTTCGTTAATTAACCCACGATTCGGTTTCTCCAAATTTCCTTACTTCACAAATAACTCCAACTTATTATTAGGGTTCTCTTAAAACTGTTCGTTCATAATTCGGATCTCGTTTACTATTTTTACCAAAGTATCCTTTATATTACGATAAACGTAATTCTCGTAAAATTAGCGTTAAACTCCCAAAATTCCCAAAATTTTCCTAAAATTCTTATTAATTATTAGGATCGTAATAACACTTTCTTTTTACGAAACCGACTTAATTTGACATAATTACAAAAATGTCATTTACATTAAAATATTAATATCCCGTACAGCCGGGTATTACACCGTGAGTATATTAGGATGTCGTCTATAAACAATCACGAACTTGTCCAAGTACTCGCGAAACACTCGATTCATCAAGTCCATAAAAGCTGCAGGTGCATTGGTCAATCCAAACGACATCACAAGAAATTCATAGTGTCCATATCGGGTTCTGAATGCTGTCTTTGGTATATCCCCCTCCTTAACCTTTAATTGGTAATAACCCAAACGTAAGTCGATTTTTGAAAACACCTTAGCTCCTTGCAATTGGTCAAACAAGTCATCAATTCGGGGTAAGGGATACTTATTCTTGATTGTCAACTTGTTCAGCTCCCTGTAATCTATGCACATTTTAAGGGAACCATCTTTCTTCTTAATGAATAGGACAGGTGCACCCCAGGGGGAACAACTAGGGTGTATAATTCCCTTGTCTACTAATTCCTGCAGTTGGACTTTTAATTCCTTTAGCTCAACAGGTGCCATGCGGTAAGGGTTCTTAGACACAGGTAATGCCTCGGGGTATGTATCGATTACAAATTCAACTTCTCTATCGGGTGGTAATCTGGGCAAGTCGTCCAAAAATGCTTCTGGAAACTCTCGTACTATAGGAATATCTTGTAGTTCTACCTTATTCTTTACCCGGACATCAACTATGCTAGCTAGATAACTCTCACAACCACCCTTCAGTAACCGTTGGGTCTTTAGCGAGGATATAATCGGTATTTTACTTATTTTTGGAATAGCTTGGAAGGAATACCGATCTCCATTTGGGGGTCGAAACTCAACTAATCCAGAGCTACAACTTATCGTGACATAATGTCTGAATAACCAATCCATCCTTAGTATAACTTCATATCCCTTCATGTCAATTACGATTAGTTCTACGTATAACCTCTTATCTCCTAAAGACATGACCTCACCTCTTATTATCTGTTCATAATGTAAAGACTTTCCCGATGGCAACATGACACTAAATGACCTCTCGGCTGGCAAGAGTTCTAATTTATGCTTACATACAAACAGAGTTGCTACAAACGAGTGTGTGGCTCCCGTATCTATAAGTGTATAAGCAGAAACACCACAGATCATAATTGTACCTGTTATGACTGTATGCTGCACTGCATCCTCATCCTCCATTAAAGCATAGACTCTAGGCGCCACTCTCGCTCGATTTGGGTCTAGCGGCATGGGGCAGTCTCTGACCTCGTGTCCAACCTTGTCACATCTATAGCAACGGCCAGAATGTAATTTGCATTCGCCTGGGTGGTTCTTCTGACAGGTGGGGTATAGGGGAGATTGAGGTTGTTTTCCTTTCTCTTGGTCAGCATTTGGATTGAAGGGTCTCTTTATACCTTTCTGTTGTTGTTGCGGTCCCCTGTTCTGTTGTGGCTGCCAACCCTTGTTCTGTCGTGGTGGTGGCTGAGTCTCTCTGGTAAACTTCTTCGATGGCTCACGCTGCTCTTGTAACGTTATCTTCACCTCTTCGAGTTCTAAGGCTTTAGCCGTCACCTCAGTATATGGTACATTGTGAATTCCAGCAGTCTTCACCCCTCTAAACAGACTTGGTTTTAGCCCTTGAACAAATTGATGGATCTTGTCTTCTTCATCTTCTACCATACGGGGTGCAAACCGAGATAACGCTTCAAACTTACATATGTAATCCGTCACGGAACCAGTCTGACGCAGCTGCATAAATTCTGCCTTCTTACTTATCCGAACAGCTCGGCTGAACTACTTGTCATAGAAAGCTGCCTTGAACCGTGTCCAGGTCATATCTTCCACACTTGTAGTGCTCTGAATTGAGTTCCACCAATGCCTTGCATCCAATGCAAGATGGAAAACAGCACACGTGATCTTGTCCTCCTCATCCACCTTAGCGTATTTGAACATATGCTCAATAGTTTGAATCCATTCCTCAGCATAGATAGGATCCGTAACTCGACCATTAAACACAGGAGGTCGAAGCCGACGAAAACGTTCGCCGCCTTGATCATGGGTTGCATTGGTACTAGAGTTCCCTTGCTCTTCCCTAGTAGCCACAAGCTGCTCGATTTGTCGAGATTGACGAATAACTAGCTCGGTTAGCTGAGCAATAGTGTTACTATCCTCATTGCTCTATCTCTGTTGACCTCTAACCATTTTGGGATTCCTGAACAAATAGTCATAAACACATCTTAACTTAATGACATTACTAAAATCATAAACACTTACAGTTGCTGGAGTGTACTCAGGTGGCAGTCCGTGCTGGAAGGCAGTCTGCAGAATCTATTTTAGAACCTGATTTTGCTCTGATACCATAATTGTAACGACCCCGAGTTTTGGCCGTGCATATTTCATCACTTAATTGTAACACCCCGTGTTTTTTTTTTTTTTAAATCCGGTTTATTATTCATGACATATAACGAGACTAAGAAATTTTATGGAAAACTTTACAATTTCTCTAAATGATATAATTTTATCTTTAAATCCTCAACCTTGCAGTGGAAAAACTCTTTGAATAACCAACACTTATAAAATAGCTAAAATATTAATACATTGGCTGAGAGAATTGAAACTCAATGGACATCTACCGATCGCAAACGACAAAACTCTCTCCACTCACATCCGCCGTTCGCAAAACGACAAAACAACACTACTCACATCATCCGGCAACTCATCTTTACTAATATCATCCGATCACAAAACGACAAATCATCTTTACTTACATCATCCGATCACAAAACGACAAATCATCTTTACTCACATCTTCCGACCACCAAATCGACAAGGTTTAAACCATTCCTACCGATCAGAAAATGACAAAGTTTAAACCACTTCTGCCGATGACGTCAGCCGGATGGTTTATTCACCAGATTTCTACCGATAAACAGTAACAACACAACTCGACTACATCTACCGAATGACACGTGCGCCCCACGCGACTCATTAAGCATCGTCCGATAGAAGACATCTATCGGTGTACGATATTTCTTAACATTTCCCGACTGACACATGCACCCCACGTGATTCATTAAACATCATCCGATAGAAAACTTTTACCGGTGGATGGAAAACACCTAACTTAACAGAGTGATTTCTACGGATAGCAGACATCTACCGGTAGAAGACATCTTGACTTTCATAGACTTCAATCTGATAGAGACTATCAGATTGAAGTCTTGTAACACTCAACCTCATTTGCTTGATACGTTCAACTCTTTTTGAACAAATCGATTCAAGTGAAGTTTCTTATATATCATCAAACGCATTACTATATCTTAATTACGCATCAATGAAAGTTATTGGGTCCTCAATACACGTCGTTCTCGTCACTTCAAGTTAAAACCTTGAATGTGAAATACATAACTTAGGTTCTAACCAAAAATCATGTAACACTCAACCTCATTTGCTTGATACGTTCAATTCTTTTAGAACAATTCGATTGAAGTAAAGTTTCTTATACTTCATCAAACACATTACTATGTCTTAATTACGCGTTCATGAAGGTTATTGGGTAAGTTATTGGATCCTCAATACACGTCGTTCTCGTCACTTCAAATTAAAACCTTGAATGTGAAATGAATAATTTAAGTTCTAACTACAAATTATGTAACAGTCAACCTCATTTGCTTGATACGTTTAGTTTTTTTGGAATAAATCGATTGAAATGAAGTTTCTTATACTTAATCAAACGCATTACTGAGTCTAAATTACACGTCCATGAAGGTTGTTGGGTTCTCAATACACGTCGTTCTCATCACTTCAAGTTAAAACCTTGAATGTGAAATGGATAACTTAGGGTTTTAACCACAAGTCATGTAACAGTCAACCTCATTTGCTTGATACGTTCAGTTCTTTTGGAACAAATCGATTGAAGTGAAGTTTCTTATACTTCATCAAATGCATTACTATGTCTTAATTATGCGTCCATGAAGATTATTATGCCCTCAATACATGTTTTTCTTGCCACTTTAAGTTAAAACCTTGAATTTGAAATGGATAACTTAGGTTATAACCACAAGTTTTGTAGCAGTCAACCTCATTTGCTTGATACGTTCAGTTCTTTTGGAACAAATCGATTGAAGTGAAGTATCTTATTCTTCATCAAACGCATTACTAAGTCTTAATTACGTGTCTATAAAGGTTGTTGGGTCCTCAATACACGTCATTCTCATCACTTCAAGTTAAAACCTGGATGTGAAATGGATAACTTAGGTTCTAACCACAAGTTATGTAACAGTCAAGCTCATTTGCTTGATACATTCTGTTCTTTTAGAACAAATCGATTGAAGTGAAGTTTCTTATATTTCATCAAACGCATTACTAAGTCTTAATTACGCATCCGTTAGTTGAGCAATTGTGTTACTTTCCTCATTGACTCCTTCACGTTATCCGCTTTTCATCTTGTCAATCCTAATCACATCATAAAGACAACTTAACTTTAAATGACATTAATAAAATCGTTAACACTTAGAGTTGTTGGAGAGTATTCATACGGCGATTTGTGCTGGTAGGCAGTCTGCAGAACTTATTTTAAAACCCGGGTGCTCTGATACCACAAGTTTTCACGACCCAAAACGCAACGGGCCGCGACTTACATAGTCGTGTTCGTGTTCTTATTCTTGACTCGTATTTTTTTTTGAAACACAGGAGAAAACTATTCGAGGAAAACTCTACTAAAATGACAGAGAACCATGTTTAATACTCATTTGAAATCCCTTGAAAATTAGTTAAAACATTGTTGGAATTGAAGAAGAAACAAGAGAAAGGATGCTCTCAGTTTTAGAGGAAAAGAAGAGGGGCAGAGACGGAAAATAAAAAGGGGTGATCGATCGGCCAAAACAGTCGATCGTTTGCCCTACTGAAAATTTTGCACAGCCGATCGATCGGCCAATTCCGCCGATCGTTCGGCTGGCTCTCGGATCTTGAAAATACAAAGATACAAGTTGCCGATCGATTGCTCCTTTTGCCGATCGATCGGCAACCTCTTTGTCCATAGTACTTCGCCAAACAAAAACCAGCCGATCAATCGCCCCTCTGGCTGATCGATCGGCATCCCCTGTGGAAAACTGCTCCAGCAACTTCCTCCCTACATCTTAAACATACGTCAATTAAATCACATCTTCTCCTAAATTCTTCAACCAAAACTTAATTTAAACCATTCAAACGAGAAACTTTAAATTCCTAAACCATCCATCGATGAAAATCATAGAAGAACAAAATGTTTAGACCGTAGCGGAAGACAAAACGGGTGAAAATCCCTTAGTCATAAATTCTTCTTAAAATCATAAAAAAGGAAACCGTCAACCATCCTAGTACTTGCCATCATATGAAAATCCTATGAAAACCCCTTTCTACCCATTTTCCATAACATAAACTTTTACCAAAACATGGTAGGAGCACCAACCTCGGGTCAAATTGCCGCCCAGCCACAAAATCCTGCCATGAGTACCTTCCAGCAACTCGACTTAGACTTCATCGTTAGGTTTGAGGTCCTCACCTTCAAATTCATCACCTACATCAAAAGGTTTAAACTATAAGTCTAATGCTTAGTAAGGAATGTAAACATATACGTGAATGACCATGTATGCATGTATCGTAAAAATCATGTTCAAAATCTTATTTCATATTCCACTTGTTTTGGGTTAAGGGGCACGAGGAGGTGGCATGGAAATCGTGATCGTGGTCCTCTCGGACAATAACCATAACGACCAATCCGGCCCACACAGTAGTAGAATTCGCAAATTCACCGTGCAGTGTCAACTCGGCCCCCACCAGCGGGAGAATCTGCGAGTCTTCCTGCCAGTCCGGCCCCCACAAGTGGGAGGGTTTGCGAACTGTAAACATAATCTCATGAACAAAAAGCATGGCCAATTAAACCCGTCCCACGCCTAACCATTTACATACATTTCATAGTCTTATATTATTAACTTGAATCATATACATAAAACGTTTTTGTGTGCTTTTAGAGAAAACCATGATGCATTAACGTGAATGCATATAAGAACGTAAGAACACTATGCAATAAGAAACAAGTCATCCAACATTCATCATATCAAAATCCCTACAACCCATATTCATCAAACAGTCATAAATACCAAACTCCTAGTACCCTCGTGATGTAGGCCCCTGTTAGTGATTTTACACCTTTACACGCAAGTGCACGTGTCGCTAACGAAGTAATAGAGTAAGTAAAGTATCGATCCCACGAGGATATTGTTAATTGAATTAATCGCTATAAAAATTTTATAAAAATATTAGATGATAAATGAAAATAATTCGAAATAAAATCAGAATGACAATGAAATAAAGGAAAGCAAAATAAACGAGATAAAATCGATGAAAGAAGGTCTTGGCTAGGATCGATTTCTTCGTTACGATGATTATGCTACTAATGCTCTGGTAATGCTCTGCAGCATTATCTAAAAAACAGCAAGAATAAAAATTATTTTCTAGGATTCTTTCGAATTGCCTAGGTAAATTCAAATTAGAATTTCTTTCTACCTTGAAAGAATGTGACTAAAATTGAATTTCCGATATGTGCTATTCTTATTGCCAATCAAATTAATGTTAACCACGTTGTAACAAAGTAATTCAATTAATTATTCATGCATCTAAAATTTATATCTATCTATCGATACAATATAAATATGAATAGCCAACCTATCTATCGATATGATCTGACTTAAGCAAGAAACATCACAAATAATTGTTCAATAGATAATCGCAGAAACAAAACCAAGATCGTAGCAAAGTATCACAACAAATACTATCGTCCTAACCAAGATTAAAGAGTTTAGCTACTAGACATAATTAAAAATAAACTAACAATAATCGTGTTCATAGAAAAATAATGCAATAAAAAATAAGAGAGGAAGAAAAGATTAAGAATCTTCGTCGGTGGTATGTTTCAGATCCAGAGCCATCTGATTTTTCCTCTTTGCTTTTTCCGCCATCTTTTCGTCATTTTTTTGTCTTTTCCTTGGTCTTCTTCTTCAGATCTTTAGGGTTTTTTTCCCTAGGTCTTTGACCCTAGGTTCAAGTCCCCTTCCAGCCTTTTGCCGCAGACCCTCATCCTCCTTTTTTCAATTTTCTTTTATTCTTGTTCTGCATGTGTAGTTGTATCTTTCTCTTTCCAGATCTCTTTCTCTCTCCTAAATCTCCATAATTCTTGCTTGTTGTTAGCCTCCCATTTTCTCTCTCTTTGATTCTGATTAATTCTTCAGGCTCTCCTTGATTTTTGCCTCCTATAATTTTAATAAAGATATTCTCATTTATTGCTTTTCTCTCTCTTTCCTTGTTCTACGTATCTGGTATTTCTCTCTTTTTCCAGATCTTCTCTAATTGTTTTCTTCTCCTTGTTGTTAGCCTCCTTTGTCTCTCTCTTCATTCTGTTTGATTCTTTGCCAAGATTTTCTCTCTTTATAATTTTCATCATTTGAATTCGATCTTCCCACTAATAATTCTGTATTAAAATAAGAAAATACAAAATTCAAATTAGTGATAAAAATTTGCTTTTTTTTGAGAATATGTATGAAAAACATTAAATTCAACTAATCTCTTGATGCTGCAGCATCCTGCAGCATTCTCAATAAATTTCACTAATATCTTTTTACATTCATTCAAATCATACAAGTTCTATCAATTAAAAATGGTATAAAATAACTCTAATTTAAGAGTTATCAAATACCCCCAAACTTGAACCATTACTCGTCCTCGAGTGATGCAAAACAAAAATAAGTTTCCAAATTATCATTAACAAATTGATGTAATTTCCAAAATATCTAGTAACTTGTAAATAATTGAAAAATTTCATCATCACAATTAAAAGCAATCAATATAGATTTAATTCCCAATAAACTAGTCAAAATGTGTGTGTGCTCAAACTCCATTTGAATTGCTAAGTTCAACAATCAAAACTAGAAATCACAATACATATCATAGGAAATTATTCAATAACTTACTAAATTAGAAGATATTAGGAAATTATATCGATTTTGTTTCTTACTTAGTCTATAGATCCACCAGCACACTACTAACCAGACAAGCAAATAGCACCATTTAACAGAAAAGCAAATTTAGGCAATCATGCAGCACACTAAACAACATTATGCATATAAATATATATTCTAAACAGTTTTCAAACATTCCAAATTAAACAGAAACAAAACATCCACTTTAAACTTCAAGAAATCCAAACAAAATCAAAATGCATGCACCCCCGCACTTAAAATTGGCAGTGTCCTCACTGCCAAACAAATGAAGTTCAGAGAAAAAAAAATTAAAGCAAAATAAAACTAGGGGGGTTAGGACTTCCCTGGTATTTCCTTTTTCGTTCCATTAGAAGGAGGGTTTCATGTTGCTTCCTCTTCATCAGCTTCTTCTTCCCTGATTTGTGCAAACCTGAGTTTATTTTTAGCAAAAACAAAAACAAACAAAAAACAATAAATAAAAACTAATACAAAAGGATATAAAAAATTGGGTTGCCTCCCAAGTAGCGCTAAGTTTTTCGAGTCTTCAGCCAGACTTCTCCATACGTCACTTTTCTTTAATTTGTGGATGATATGCTATGGTCACTTTATGTTTGAGTGAGATGGCAAGTGCTTAAGCTCCAGTGTAGGTGCGTTTTCAACAGATGGCTTGAAAACTTTTGGATTAACCTTCCTTCGAAATAATGCCTCAAACTGTTTCCTGTGGCTCCTTGAAAACTGCTTTGTTTCTTCTGGTTTTGTTCTTTCTGATACACTAAAACAGTCTTCTTCATCATAAGGGCACTTTATAGCTCTTAATACATTAAAAGTAATCTGCTGCTCATTCACATCTTCGCCACAACCAAGAATCTCATCCTCTTTTCTCCCTAAAATTTCTATTTCTGCATGCTTCTGTAGTCTTTGAGGGAATGGTGGTGGTGTCCTCTGAGTTTCCAATTCACATCGTTGCTGTGGTGGCATTGCTGCAGCATCAGTTTCTACAATGCCAATTTCTAGATTATCCTTTTCTGCTTCTTTCACATCATCTTGTTCCACCAAATCTTCTTGTTTGTTTAAATTTTCTGCTTTCTGTTGCTTTTCTGGAGTTTCCAGTTCCCGTTCATTCCTCAATACTATGGCTTTACAATGCTCCTTTTCTGATCTTTGTGGCATTCCTGTATCGCTTGATAATTGCACTGCAGTCCTTGTGCTTAAAGATTGATTCAGCTGCCTCATATGTGTCTCCATATTTTTTATTGATGCAGCCAAGTTTTGCAAGATCACATCTGTCTTAGCAGCATATTCTCTGGCGAAGCTGTCTGATTGTTCTTGATGTATCGAAGTATGAGTTGGCTGTGAGAAGTCTTGAGTGTAATTTTCAGCTGGTCTGGTTGATGCTGTGGCATTTTGCGATTGCTGGGAATTCCACTGAAAATCTAGATGCGGTTTCCATCCAGGATTGTATGTCTGCGAGTATGGATTGTTGTTCATATTGTATCCAACATAATTTTCAGATTCCGGATTAATAGGATATGAATTTTCATCATGGTTTTCTCCATAAAACATGCATGAAACCTCTCTTGCTGTCGGCTTAGGTGGTTTGTTCATCTCCTTGATCGCATTTTCCAGCACAGCAATCTTTGCATTCAAAGCCGACACCTCATCCAGGTCGTAAATTTCAGATGCCCGCCTTGTAAGGTTAAATCTTTCTGAAGACCATTGATAACTGTTCATTGCCATCCTCTCAAGCAAATCATAAGCTTCATTAAAGGATTTAGAAAGAAGTGTCCCGTTTGCTGCAGCATCTATAATCGATCTTGTCTGCCCATTTAATCCATTGTAAAACGTTTCCAACTGAATCCAGTGTGGTATTCCGTGGTTGGGGCATTGCCACAATAATTCTTTGAACCTTTCCCAAGTCTCGTAAAGTAACTCGTCATCTCGCTGCTGAAAACTTATGATTTCGTTCCTCATCCTCGCGTTCCTCACTGGCAGATGGTATTTCATGATAAATTGCTTGGCTAACTCTCCCCATGTAGTGATAGTATTTGATGGGATGCTATCAAACCAATCTCGTGCTCGGTCTCTTAAAGAATACGGGAAAAGCTTTAGCCTTAGGGCCTCTACTGAAACTCCAGGAAAATAAAACGAGTCACTCACTTCTCCAAATGCTTTGAGATGACGATGAGGATTGTCTGTTATCATTCCACTAAATTGTCCAATGGTTTGAAGCATCTGAAACATGATCGGTTTAAGCTCGAATCGAGTGGCATAGAGTTCTGGTCTCACAATACCGGGATTCAAATCGTCGAGCGTGGGAATAGCGAAGTCTTGAATAGGTCTGTCTCTGTCGTCGATTATTCGATTCAGCATGATTCTTCTTCCTTCCTGATTATCCATATTTACTCCTTCAATCGTCAAGCATAAAACGTACCTAAAAATAGAGAAACAAAACAAAATAAATAAAAATAAAATAAAATAAAATAAAATAAAATAAAATAAAATAAAATAAAATAAAATAAAATAAAATAAAATAAAATAAAATAAAATAAAATAAAATAAAATAAAATAAAATAAAATAAAATAAAATAAAATAAAATAAAATAAAATAAAATAAAATAAAATAAAATAAAATAAAATAAAATAAAATAAAATAAAATAAAATAAAATAAAATAAAATAAAATAAAATAAAATAAAATAAAATAAAATAAAATAAAATAAAATAAAATAAAATAAAATAAAATAAAATAAAATAAAATAAAATAAAATAAAATAAAATAAAATAAAATAAAATAAAATAAAATAAAATAAAATAAAATAAAATAAAATAAAATAAAATAAAATAAAATAAAATAAAATAAAATAAAATAAAATAAAATAAAATAAAATAAAATAAAATAAAATAAAATAAAATAAAATAAAATAAAATAAAATAAAATAAAATAAAATAAAATAAAATAAAATAAAATAAAATAATTATAGCAAAATAATAACAACTAAGCAATATCCCCGGCAACGGCGCCAAAAACTTGTTAGTGATTTTACACCTTTACACGCAAGTGCACGTGTCGCTAACGAAGTAATAGAGTAAGTAAAGTATCGATCCCACGAGGATATTGTTAATTGAATTAATCGCTATAAAAATTTTATAAAAATATTAGATGATAAATGAAAATAATTCGAAATAAAATCAGAATGACAATGAAATAAAGGAAAGCAAAATAAACGAGATAAAATCGATGAAAGAAGGTCTTGGCTAGGATCGATTTCTTCGTTACGATGATTCTGCTACTAATGCTCTGGTAATGCTCTGCAGCATTATCTAAAAAACAGCAAGAATAAAAATTATTTTCTAGGATTCTTTCGAATTGCCTAGGTAAATTCAAATTAGAATTTCTTTCTACCTTGAAAGAATGTGACTAAAATTGAATTTCCGATATGTGCTATTCTTATTGCCAATCAAATTAATGTTAACCACGTTGTAACAAAGTAATTCAATTAATTATTCATGCATCTAAAACTTATATCTATCTATCGATACAATATAAATATGAATAGCCAACCTATCTATCGATATGATCTGACTTAAGCAAGAAACATCACAAATAATTGTTCAATAGATAATCGCAGAAACAAAACCAAGATCGTAGCAAAGTATCGCAACAAATACTATCGTCCTAACCAAGATTAAAGAGTTTAGCTACTAGACATAATTAAAAATAAACTAACAATAATCGTGTTCATAGAAAAATAATGCAATAAAAAATAAGAGAGGAAGAAAAGATTAAGAATCTTCGTCGGTGGTATGTTTCAGATCCAGAGCCATCTGATTTTTCCTCTTTGCTTTTTCCGCCATCTTTTCGTCATTTTTTTGTCTTTTCCTTGGTCTTCTTCTTCAGATCTTTAGGGTTTTTTTCCCTAGGTCTTTGACCCTAGGTTCAAGTCCCCTTCCAGCCTTTTGCCGCAGACCCTCATCCTCCTTTTTTCAATTTTCTTTTATTCTTGTTCTGCATGTGTAGTTGTATCTTTCTCTTTCCAGATCTCTTTCTCTCTCCTAAATCTCCATAATTCTTGCTTGTTGTTAGCCTCCCATTTTCTCTCTCTTTGATTCTATTAATTCTTCAGGCTCTCCTTGATTTTTGCCTCCTATAATTTTAATAAAGATATTCTCATTTATTGCTTTTCTCTCTCTTTCCTTGTTCTACGTATCTGGTATTTCTCTCTTTTTCCAGATCTCCTCTAATTGTTTTCTTCTCCTTGTTGTTAGCCTCCTTTGTCTCTCTCTTCATTCTGTTTGATTCTTTGCCAAGATTTTCTCTCTTTATAATTTTCATCATTTGAATTCGATCTTCCCGCTAATAATTCTGCATTAAAATAAGAAAATACAAAATTCAAATTAGTGATAAAAATTTGCTTTTTTTGAGAATATGTATGAAAAACATTAAATTCAACTAATCTCTTGATGCTGCAGCATCCTGCAGCATTCTCAATAAATTTCACTAATATCTTTTTACATTCATTCAAATCATACAAGTTCTATCAATTAAAAATGGTATAAAATAACTCTAATTTAAGAGTTATCAAATACCCCCAAACTTGAACCATTACTCGTCCTCGAGTGATGCAAAACAAAAATAAGTTTCCAAATTATCATTAACAAATTGATGTAATTTCCAAAATATCTAGTAACTTGTAAATCATTGAAAAATTTCATCATCACAATTAAAAGCAATCAATATAGATTTAATTCCCAATAAACTAGTCAAAGTGTGTGTGTGCTCAAACTCCATTTGAATTGCTAAGTTCAACAATCAAAACTAGAAATCACAATACATATCATAGGAAATTATTCAATAACTCTGACTAAATTAGAAGATATTAGGAAATTATATCGATTTTTGTTCTTACTTAGTCTATAGATCCACCAGCACACTACTAACCAGACAAGCAAATAGCACCATTAACAGAAAAGCAAATTTAGGCAATCATGCAGCACACTAAAAAAAAAAAAAAAAAAAAAAAAAAAAAAAAAAAAAAAAAAAAAAAAAAAAAAAAAAAAAAAAAAAAAAAAAAAAAAAAAAAAAAAAAAAAAAAAAAAAAAAAAAAAAAAAAAAAAAAAAAAAAAAAAAAAAAAAAAAAAAAAAAAAAAAAAAAAAAAAAAAAAAAAAAAAAAAAAAAAAAAAAAAAAAAAAAAAAAAAAAAAAAAAAAAAAAAAAAAAAAAAAAAAAAAAAAAAAAAAAAAAAAAAAAAAAAAAAAAAAAAAAAAAAAAAAAAAAAAAAAAAAAAAAAAAAAAAAAAAAAAAAAAAAAAAAAAAAAAAAAAAAAAAAAAAAAAAAAAAAAAAAAAAAAAAAAAAAAAAAAAAAAAAAAAAAAAAAAAAAAAAAAAAAAAAAAAAAAAAAAAAAAAAAAAAAAAAAAAAAAAAAAAAAAAAAAAAAAAAAAAAAAAAAAAAAAAAAAAAAAAAAAAAAAAAAAAAAAAAAAAAAAAAAAAAAAAAAAAAAAAAAAAAAAAAAAAAAAAAAAAAAAAAAAAAAAAAAAAAAAAAAAAAAAAAAAAAAAAAAAAAAAAAAAAAAAAAAAAAAAAAAAAAAAAAAAAAAAAAAAAAAAAAAAAAAAAAAAAAAAAAAAAAAAAAAAAAAAAAAAAAAAAAAAAAAAAAAAAAAAAAAAAAAAAAAAAAAAAAAAAAAAAAAAAAAAAAAAAAAAAAAAAAAAAAAAAAAAAAAAAAAAAAAAAAAAAAAAAAAAAAAAAAAAAAAAAAAAAAAAAAAAAAAAAAAAAAAAAAAAAAAAAAAAAAAAAAAAAAAAAAAAAAAAAAAAAAAAAAAAAAAAAAAAAAAAAAAAAAAAAAAAAAAAAAAAAAAAAAAAAAAAAAAAAAAAAAAAAAAAAAAAAAAAAAAAAAAAAAAAAAAAAAAAAAAAAAAAAAAAAAAAAAAAAAAAAAAAAAAAAAAAAAAAAAAAAAAAAAAAAAAAAAAAAAAAAAAAAAAAAAAAAAAAAAAAAAAAAAAAAAAAAAAAAAAAAAAAAAAAAAAAAAAAAAAAAAAAAAAAAAAAAAAAAAAAAAAAAAAAAAAAAAAAAAAAAAAAAAAAAAAAAAAAAAAAAAAAAAAAAAAAAAAAAAAAAAAAAAAAAAAAAAAAAAAAATTAAAGCAAATAAACTAGGGGGGGTTAGGACTTCCCTGGTATTTCCTTTTTCGTTCCATTAGAAGGAGGGTTTCATGTTGCTTCCTCTCATCAGCTTCTTCTTCCCTGATTTGTGCAAACCTGAGTTTATTTTTAGCAAAAACAAAAACAAACAAAAAACAATAAATAAAACTAATACAAAAGGATATAAAAAATTGGGGTTGCCTCCAAGTAGCGCTAAGTTTTCGAGTCTTCAGCCAGACTTCTCCATACGTCACTTTTTCTTTAATTTGTGGATGATATGCTATGGTCACTTTATGTTTGAGTGAGATGGCAAGTGCTTAAGCTCCAGTGTAGGTGCGTTTTCAACAGATGGCTTGAAAACTTTTGGATTAACCTTCCTTCGAAATAATGCCTCAAACTGTTTCCTGTGGCTCCTTGAAAACTGCTTTGTTTCTTCTGGTTTTGTTCTTTCTGATACACTAAAACAGTCTTCTTCATCATAAGGGCACTTTATAGCTCTTAATACATTAAAAGTAATCTGCTGCTCATTCACATCTTCGCCACAACCAAGAATCTCATCCTCTTTTCTCCCTAAAATTTCTATTTCTGCATGCTTCTGTAGTCTTTGAGGGAATGGTGGTGGTGTCCTCTGAGTTTCCAATTCACATCGTTGCTGTGGTGGCATTGCTGCAGCATCAGTTTTCTACAATGCCAATTCTAGATTATCCTTTTCTGCTTCTTTCACATCATCTTGTTCCACCAAATCTTCTTGTTTGTTAAATTTTCTGCTTTCTGTTGCTTTTCTGGAGTTTCCAGTTCCCGTTCATTCCTCAATACTATGGCTTTACAATGCTCCTTTTCTGATCTTTGTGGCATTCCTGATCGCTTGATTAATTGCACTGCAGTCCTTGTGCTTAAAGATTGATTCAGCTGCCTCATATGTGTCTCCATATTTTTTATTGATGCAGCCAAGTTTGCAAGATCACATCTGTCTTAGCAGCATATTCTCTGGCGAAGCTGTCTGATTGTTCTTGATGTATCGAAGTATGAGTTGGCTGTGAGAAGTCTTGAGTGTAATTTTCAGCTGGTCTGGTTGATGCTGTGGCATTTTGCGATTGCTGGGAATTCCACTGAAAATCTAGATGCGGTTTCCATCCAGGATTGTATGTCTGCGAGTATGGATTGTTGTTCATATTGTATCCACATAATTTTCAGATTCGGATTAATAGGATATGAATTGTTCATCATGGTTTTCTCCATAAAACATGCATTGAAACCTCTCTTGCTGTCGGCTTAGGTGGTTTGTTCATCTCCTGATCGCATTTTCCAGCACAGCAATCTTTGCATTCAAAGCCGACACCTCATCCAGGTCGTAAATTCAGATGCCCGCCTTGTAAGGTTAAATCGTTTCTGAAGGACCATTGATAACTGTTCATTGCCATCCTCTCAAGCAATCATAAGCTTCATTAAAGGATTTAGAAAGAAGTGTCCCGTTTGCTGCAGCATCTATAATCGATCTTGTCTGCCCATTTAATCCATTGTAAACGTTTCCAACCTGAATCCAGTGTGGTATTCCGTGGTTGGGCATTGCCACAATAATTCTTTGAACCTTTCCCAAGGTCTCGTAAAGGAACTCGTCATCTCGCTGCTGAAAACTTATGATTTCTTTCCTCATCCTCGCGTTCCTCACTGGCAGATGGGTATTTCATGATAAATTGCTTGGCTAACTCTCCCCATGTAGTGATAGTATTTGATGGGATGCTATCAAACCAATCTCGTGCTCGGTCTCTTAAAGAATACGGGAAAAGCTTTAGCCTTAGGGCCTTACTGAAACTCCAGGAAATAAAACGAGTCACTCACTTCTCCAATGCTTGGAGATGACGATGAGGATTGTCTGTTATCATTCCACTAAATTGTCCAATGGTTTGAAGCATCTGAAACATGATCGGTTTAAGCTCGATCGAGTGGCATAGAGTTCTGGTCTCACAATACCGGGATTCAAATCGTCGAGCGTGGGAATAGCGAAGTCTTGAATAGGTCTGTCTCTGTCGTCGATTATTCGATTCAGCATGATTCTTCTTCCTTCCTGATTATCCATATTTACTCCTTCAATCGTCAAGCATAAACGTACCTAAAATAGAGAAACAAAACAAAATAAAATAACGTAAAATAAAATAAATAATATAGCAAAATAATAACAACTAAGCACTATCCCCGGCAACGGCGCCAAAAACTTGTTAGTGATTTTACACCTTTACACGCAAGTGCACGTGTCGCTAACGAAGTAATAGAGTAAGTAAAGTATCGATCCCACGAGGATATTGTTAATTGGAATTAATCGCTATAAAAATTTTATAAAAATATTAGATGATAAATGAAAATAATTCGAAATAAAATCAGAATGACAATGAAATAAAGGAAAGCAAAATAAACGAGATAAAATCGATGAAAGAAGGTCTTGGCTAGGATCGATTTCTTCGTTACGATGATTCTGCTACTAATGCTCTGGTAATGCTCTGCAGCATTATCTAAAAAACAGCAAGAATAAAAATTATTTTCTAGGATTCTTTCGAATTGCCTAGGTAAATTCAAATTAGAATTTCTTTCTACCTTGAAGAATGTGACTAAAATTGAATTTCCGATATGTGCTATTCTTATTGCCAATCAAATTAATGTTAACCACGTGTAACAAAGTAATTCAATTAATTATTCATGCATCTAAAACTTATATCTATCTATCGATACAATATAAATATGAATAGCCAACCTATCTATCGATATGATCGACTTAAGCAAGAACATCACAATATTGTTCAATAGATAATCGCAGAAACAAAACCAAGATCGTAGCAAAGTATCGCAACAAATACTATCGTCCTAACCAAGATTAAAGAGTTTAGCTACTAGACATAATTAAAAATAACTAACAATAATCGTGTTCATAGAAAAATAATGCAATAAAAAATAAGAGAGGAAGAAAAGATAAGAATCTTCGTCGGTGGTATGTTTCAGATCCAGAGCCATCTGATTTTTCCTCTTTGCTTTTTCCGCCATCTTTTCGTCATTTTTTTGTCTTTTCCTTGGTCTTCTTCTTCAGATCTTTAGGGTTTTTTTTCCCTAGGTCTTTGACCCTAGGTTCAAGTCCCCTTCCAGCCTTTTGCCGCGACCCTCATCCTCCTTTTTCAATTGTCTTTTATTCTTGTTCTGCATGTGTAGTTGTATCTTTCTCTTTCCAGATCTCTTTCTCTCTCCTAAATCTCCATAATTCTGCTTGGTGTTAGCCCTCCCATTTTCTCTCTCTTTGATTCTATTAATTCTTCAGGCTCTCCTGATTTTTGCTCCTATAATTTTAATAAAGATATTCTCATTTATTGCTTTTCTCTCTCTTTCCTTGTTCTACGTATCTGGTATTTCTCTCTTTTCCAGATCTCCTCTAATTGTTTTCTTCTCCTTGTTGTAGCCTCCTTTGTCTCTCTCTTCATTCTGTTTGATTCTTTGCCAAGATTTTCTCTCTTTATAATTTTCATCATTTGAATTCGATCTTCCCGCTAATAATTCTGCATTAAAATAAGAAAATACAAAATTCAAATTAGTGATAAAAATTTGCTTTTTTTTGAGAATATGTATGAAAAACATTAAATTCAACTAATCTCTTGATGCTGCAGCATCCTGCAGCATTCTCAATAAATTTCACTAATATCTTTTTACATTCATTCAAATCATACAAGTTCTATCAATTAAAAATGGTATAAAATAACTCTAATTTAAGAGTTATCAAATACCCCCAAACTTGAACCATTACTCGTCCTCGAGTGATGCAAAACAAAAATAAGTTTCCAAATTATCATTAACAAATTGATGTAATTTCCAAAATATCTAGTAACTTGTAAATCATTGAAAATTTCATCATCACAATTAAAAGCAATCAATATAGATTTAATTCCCAATAAACTAGTCAAAGTGTGTGTTGTGCTCAAACTCCATTTGAATTGCAAGTTCAACAATCAAAACTAGAAATCACAATACATATCATAGGATGTCAACTTTCTAATATCCTTCATAAATCCATTAGCATTCAAAGATTCTTCTTCTTTATTTTATTTTATTTTTCAATAAGTGAGGGGATTAAGTTTTTTTTTTTTTTTTTTCACAAATACATATTGACTTTATCTATAAGTCACACTACCTTTTTACGCGATTGACAACATTGGTGATGAAGTCCTCCGGTTACTCAATAGTGTCACTTCAAGATATATATACTCATATAAAATAGAGGAGTATAGCCAATAATAATGCCACGGAGTTCCTCCCAAAGTTCCTCTAATTTATTTCTACCCATCGAGTATCCAAAAGGCTCACTCGAAATTGAAAGTAGATAAGGAAATTGCATTTTTTTTTTAACAATAATAACCCCCAAACTTATTAGTTATTATATATATATATTTTTTTAAAAGAAATCTTTCATTGCTAATTTCTTCAATCAAACACCAAATTATTGACACCTAGATATAATTGTAATATCTAGAAAAGATAATATTCCTAAACAACCAAAAGGAGTTTGTGTGTTCGGAACGACTAATTTAAAAGGAATAAATCTTAATTGATTTCTACTAATATGTAACAATAACATTATTCAATAACTTACTAAATTAGAAGATATTAGGAAATTATATCGATTTTGTTTCTTACTTAGTCTATAGATCCACCAGCACACTACTAACCAGACAAGCAAATAGCACCATTTAACAGAAAAGCAAATTTAGGCAATCATGCAGCACACTAAACAACATTATGCATATAAATATATATTCTAAACAGTTTTCAAACATTCCAAATTAAACAGAAACAAAACATCCACTTTAAACTTCAAGAAATCCAAACAAAATCAAAATGCATGCACCCCCGCACTTAAAATTGGCAGTGTCCTCACTGCCAAACAAATGAAGTTCAGAGAAAAAAAAAATTAAAGCAAAATAAAACTAGGGGTGTAACGACCCCGGCCAGGAGTCGTCACGTGTTCATATTCTTTCATTAATCGTTTGCTTGACTTTTACTAATATTACATTCACTTACTATCTCTCAACAGACTTTCACATTTTACATATACTTTTTTTTTCTAAACTGGTAATAGAGACGCAGAACCATTAAGGAAGACGAACCCTCTCGTGCCCGACTTCCCACGCCTCGTCGGCTCAACCTTCACAGAGTCGAGCGACTAGACTCGGTCATTGGCTTCTTGACAATTTCGGGAAAAGAGGAGGTGCCCTCAATTTTCTTAACTTAATACCACTCGGGTTTGCATGGGTTGCATGCGTTGACAACCCTCAGTAATTTAGTCGTCCGGTCATCACGTGCATTACGCGTGACTCGCTTAACATCGCCTAAAAGAAGACATCTTCCGGTGGGCACGTGGCCTCGCGTGCTAATTTAAAATATCATCCGGTCGCTAGACGACAAAACACACTTTACATCTTCCGGTCGCTAATCGACAAACACATTTTACATCTTCCGGTCGCTAATCGACAAAACAATTTAATCCGGTGACGTCATCCGGAAGACTAAACCATCAAACAACTACCCTTCGGCATCTGCCGATGACGTCAGCCGGAAGACTAAACCATCAAACAATTACCCTTCGGCAATCTGCCGATGACGTCAGCCGGAAGACTAAACCATCAAACAATTATTCTTTCGGCATCTGCCGATGAATCAGTCGGAAGACTAAACCATCAACAACTATTCTTTCGCATCTGCCGATGAGTCAGCCGGAAGACTAAACCATCAACAACTACTCTTTTGGCATCTGCCGATGACGTCAGCCGGGAAGACTACCCCTTCCAGCTTCCGTCTTACGGTAGAGAACTCTAAATCATCAAATAACTCCTTCCAACAGAAAGAAAACACAACTCATTCAAAATGCATATAGCGGAAGACTTAAGCAACAGACCATTTATAAATCTATATAATCATTCCCTGACTCAGTGATCCACTAGACAGTTTCAAAGCTCAACGTTTAAAATAATCTCATCCTACTTAAACTACCATATTCTTTAACATACTGTAACATAAGAGTCTTAACCAGGGGTCATAAATCGCCTCTCCAGTCCCGCACTGTCACCTTGAGCATCCTCCAGCAACCAGCCTTAAGCATCCTCCTTGAACATAACATCCTCACCTGAACCTTCTTCACCTACACCATAAGGTTTAACTATAAGCCTAATGCTTAGTAAGGAATGCATGCTGTCAGATATACATGAGTACACAATTTAAAGAGACATAAGTTCATAAACCATTCATCATTCGTGTTCATCTTTATCTTTTACATAACATGTATTAAGGCAGGGAACGAGGGAGGAAGACAGGGGTACATAGTCATTTGCCTATCGCGGCAGTCATACATAACAGTTGCCTAGCGCGGCAACCTGGATACATCACCTCGGCCTCCCCAGTGGGAAAATTCGCGAGCCATACATGTCATTACTTCGGCCTCCACCAGTGGGAGATTTCGCGAGTCATACATATCATTACTCGGCCTCCACCAGTGGGAGATTTCGCGAGTCATACATATCACTACTCGGCCTCCACCAGTGGGAGAATTCGCGAGTCATACATAGCGTAGTCTTTTCCCCGTTCTGCACTTAATCATGGTTACATTTACTTTTCATGTTCTCTACTTAATCATAAACGTGGGCATAATGCATAGACATGAGGTTCACAGAGAAAAGTCATACCATAAGGACAAGTAGAACATCCTGTAACTTTACATTTACTTACACAACTTCTTCATGTCGTGGAAATAACAAATCATAGTCAACAAGTTAACATTTCAGTGATTTCCTAATACCCTTGCAGTGTAGGGCCCTAGTGGCCGGAAATGTTAACACATTCACTTACCTGGATTCCTCAGCAAATCCGAGCTTCTTTCCTTTAAACTTCTTCACCTAAAACATGTACATTACAGTAGTTAAAACAAAGTCCTAATCATAAACCATCCTAGGATCTAATAGCTAAAGTCATTCCGATTACTCTGTTTGGCACACTGCAGTCTGAAATCCGAAACTAGGTGGACAGGTTTTACCATTGGTTAAATCCGAGTTGGTTACTTAAAATGTTCGGAATCGATTCAGGATGACATCTTTACTCTCAGATTTTAAAAAGTCTTAAACTACTCGGCCACTGCTAGAAATATCCGAACTCAGTGCCGAGCTGAAAACAGAGCTCTATTTACTAATGAATGACTACATTGTCCATTTCATACCTCGGGTGTGGATTTGCAGAGAAAAGTAAGCTCGAAACCAGCCGTCGGTAAGGGAAGTTCTGGTAGCCGAGAGCAAAAACTTGGGAAAGAAGGAATCGCCGAGAGGAAATGTCGGCTACAGTGGTAGTAAATGAGGTTTAAGGTTTCCATTTCCTATTTATACTTAATCCATCAATTCTAATTACAAAACTGCCACCTAACCTAGTTTTAATCAACTTGTAATAAATTTGTCTTAACATTAAATTTAAATCATAACGGTTAAATAAGAGGGTGACAGTGAAAATGGTCAGAAAATCACCTGGCCGAAATGTCGGGTGTTACATCCACCCCTCCTTAAACAAAATTTCGTCCTCGAAAATTGCTCAAGCAAATAACTTAGGATATTTGTCCAACATCTCCTGCTGTCTTTCCCATGTGGCTTCTTCGATGCCGTGATTTGTCCATAAAACTTTCACCAATGGAATCTCTTTGTTTCTCAGAGTCTTGACTGCATATTCCAGTATCTGTATCGGTTTCTCCTCATACTCCAGTGTCGGTTCTAAACCAATATCCGATGGCTGGATGACCTGCATCGGATCACGCACGCACTTTCTTAACATTGACACATGGAAGACATCATGAACTTTATCCAATGATGGAGGCAGTTGCAGTCTGTAAGCTGTACTCCCGATTTTTGCCAAGACAGGGAAGGGTCCAATAAATCTAGGATTAAGTTTTCCCTTCTTGCCAAATCTTAAGACTCCTTTAAATGGTGACACCTTTAAGAATACTTCATCTCCTACTAAAAACTCGAGTTCCCTTCTCCTTTGATCTGCATAACACTTCTGCCGGCTTTGTGCAGTCATCATTCTTTTCCGAATAGTGGCAATCTTATCTGACATTTGTTGCAGAATATCAGGTCCAAGAAGTTTTGTTTCACCAACCTCGTCCCAGTAAAGGGGTGACCTACATTTCCTACCATACAGTGCTTCATAAGGTGTCATACCAATGGTGGACTGATAACTGTTATTGTAGGAGAACTCAACTAGAGGTAATTGTCTGCTCCAAGTTGTCTGAAAGTCAAGTACACATGCTCTCAACATATCTTCGAGTATTTGAATCGTCCTTTCTAACTGGCCATCGGTCCGTGGGTGAAAAGCTGTGCTGAAAGATAACTTTGTACCTAATGTACCTTGTAAACTTTTCCAGAATCGAGAGGTAAACCTGGGATCACGGTCAGAGACAATGGATACAGGGATCCCATGCAACCTAATAATTTCCTGAACATAAAGATCAGCAAATTGGTCCATCGTATAGGTGGTCCTTACAGGTAAGAAATGGGCCGATTTCGTCAGTCTATCCACCACAACCCAAATACAATCATGCCCTTTTGTCGTCTTAGGTAGTCCTACAACAAAATCCATAGCTATATGTTCCCACTTCCATTCGGGAATAGGCAACGGCTGAAGAGTACCTCCTGGACGTTGGTGCTCGGCTTTGACTTGTTGGCATACTAAATAGGACTCTACATACTTAGCAACATCCCTTTTAGGTTAGGCCACCAGTACTGTAACTTCAGGTCTCGGTACATCTTGGTGCAGCCAGGATGTACAGAAAAGGAAGAGGAGTGCGCCTCAGCCAAGATCAACTTACGCAATTCCACATCATTAGGAATGCACCACCGATTTCTAAACCTCAGGATCCCATCCTTGGAGAGACTGAACTCGGAGGTGGTGTCCTTCAACTTATCCATCATGCTGATATTTCCACTGAATCCTTCTGTTGTGCATCCTTGATCTTTTCCAAAATTGTTGGTTGAATAGTTAACTCAGCGAGCAAGACTGATAACTCTGGAACTATCTCCAAGTCAAATTTCTGAACTTCTATTCTTAAGGGTATAGACATGGTTGAAACCACGGGCTGCATTGTTGTTGACATCCTACTCAACGCATCGGCTACAGAGTTAGCCTTCCCGGGGTGATACTTGATCTCAAAATCGTAGTCCTTGACAAATTCCAACCAACGTCTCTGTCTCATGTTCAATTCCTTCTGCGTGAAGAGGTACTTTAGACTTTTATGGTCAGAAAACACCTCACATTGCTGTCCATATAAATAGTGTCTCCAAATTTTAAAGGCAAAAACAACAGCAGCTAATTCTAGATCATGAGTGGGGTAATTTTGCTCGTAACTCTTTAGCTGCCTAGAAGCATACGCTATAACTTTACCATCTTGCATCAAAACACAACCTAAACCAACTTTAGACGCATCACAGTAAACACTAAATTTTCCTTCTTCAGTTGGGAGGGTCAATACAGGAGCTGTTGTTAACTTCAGTTTTAACGTCTGGAAGCTGTCTTCACAGGCTTCAGTCCAAGAATACTTAATGTCCTTCTTTGTCAAACTCGTCAGGGGTTTAGCTATCATAGAAAATCCCTTGATGAACTTTCTGTAATAGCCTGCCAATCCAAGGAAGCTGCGGACTTCGCTGGCATTCTTAGGTTGAGGCCAATCCTTTACTGCCTGAATTTTGGTCGGGTCTACAGATATGCCATTAGCAGAAACTACGTGGCCAAGGAAATTAACCTTATCTAACCAAAACTCACACTTAGACAGCTTGGCGTAAAGTTGATGCTCCTTCAATGTCGTCAAAACTACTTTCAAATGTTCTTCATGGTCAGCCACAGTTCGAGAATATATCAAGATATCATCTATGAATACAATCACAAACTTATCTAAATACTCATGAAACACACGGTTCATTAAATCCATGAAGGCTGCAGGGGCGTTTGTCAACCCAAACGACATGACTAAGAACTCATAATGTCCATAGTGGGTTCTGAAGGCTGTCTTTGGTATATCTCCTTCTTTAACCTTCAGTTGGTAGTAACCCGAACGTAGATCTATCTTCGAAAATACCTTGGCTCCTTGCAATTGGTCAAACAAGTCATCAATCCTAGGTAAGGGGTACCTATTCTTGATTGTCAACTTATTTAGTTCCCTATAGTCTATGCACATTCTAAGAGAACCATCCTTCTTCCTTACAAATAAGACTGGTGCACCCCAAGGAGAACTGCTGGGGCGAATAAATCCCTTGTCAACCAGTTCCTGCAGTTGAACCTTCAATTCTTTCAACTCAACAGGTGCCATACGGTAAGGATTCTTAGATACAGGTGATGCCTCGGGGTATGTGTCAATTACAAACTCTATCTCTCTATCGGGTGGTATACCCGGTAAATCATCTAAGAATGCCTCGGGAAACTCTCGGACTATAGGAATATCCTGTAGCTCAATTTTATTCTTCACCCGATCATCTATTACACTAGCCAGGTAGCTCTCACAACCACATCTCAGCATTCGGTATATTTCTAGTGAGGATATAATTGGTATCTTACTTATTTTAGGAATAGCTTGGAAGGAATAATGGTTATCATTGGGGGTCTAAAATCAACTATTCCAGATCGACAACTTATCGTGGCATGATGTCTAAATAACCAATCCATTCCTAATATCACTTCATACCCTTTTATGTTAATGACAATTAATTCCGCATAGAGATTCTTATCCCCTAAGGACACGACGTCACCCTTAACAATCTGCTCTGAATGTAGGGACTTCCCTGATGGCAACACAACACTATATAACCTTTCAGCTGGTAAGGGTCCTATGCTATGTTTGCATACAAACAAGGTTGATATAAACGAGTGTGTGGCCCCTGTATCAATAAGTGTATAAGCAGCAAAACCGCAGATCATGATGGTACCTGATATGACTGTATGCTGAACAGCTCCCTCATCTTCCATCAACGCATACACTCTGGGTACAACCCTTGCACGGTTCGGGTCTGGCGGCATGGGGCAATCTCTGACCATGTGTCCGGTCTTATCACACCTGAAACACCGGCCAGAAAGCAGCTTGCACTCACCAGGGTGGTTCCTCTGACATGTAGGGCATAGAGGCGCCAGAGGTCTCTTTCCTTTCCCTGGTCATCATTCTGGTCGAGGGGCCTCTTCATTCCATGCTGTTGTTGCTGTGGTCCCCTGTTCTGTCGTGGCTGCCAACCTTTGTTCTGACGTGGTGGCGGCTGAGCGTCCTTCATGAGTTTCTTTGGCTGTTCGCGCTGTGCATAAGCTGTCATTTCTGCCTCTTCTAGCTCCAAGGCCTTAGCCGTCACTTCACCATAAGGTACGTTATGTATCCCGGCAGTCTTCACTTTCATGTACAGACTTGGCTTCAGTCCTTGAACAAACTGGTAAATCTTATCTTCCTCATCCTCATCATACGGGGAGCAAACCGTGATAAAGCATCAAATTCACATATATAATCCGTCACAGAGCCAGTTTGTCGTAGATTCATAAACTCCTTCTTCTTGTTGGCCCGAACAGTCCTATTGAAGTACTTGTCAAAGAAGGCAGTCTTGAACATCCCCAGGTCATAGCTTCGGCATTAGTGGTGCTCTGGATCGAGTCCCACCAATGCCTTGCACTTAACTCCAAATGAAAAGACAGCATAGGTGACCTTATCCCCTTCGTCAACCTTTGCAATACTTAAACATATCTTCAATCTTTCGGATCCACTCCTCAGCATGGATAGGATCTGAAACATACCCATTAAACACCGGGGTCGAAGCCGGTGGAAGCGCTCACCCCCATGATCATGAGTTGCGTTAGTACTGGAGTGGCCTTGTTCTTCCCTAGCTGTCATCAGTCGTTCTATCTGGTGAGATTGGCGCATGACCAACTCATTCAACTGAGCAATAGCATTGCTATCCTCATTGGCCTCTCTCTGTTGACCTCTAACCATCTTGGGATTCCTAGACAAATCATTACAGGCATAACTTAACTTAATGACATACATGAAATCATAAACACTTACAGTTGCTGAGGTGTGTTCAAGTGACAGTCAGTGCTGGAGGCAGTCTGCAGAATCGGTTTTAGAACCTGGTTTTGCTCTGATCCACAATTGTAACGACCCCGGCCAGGAGCCGTCACGTGTTCATATTCTTTCATTAATCGTTTGCTTGACTTTTACTAATATTACATTCACTTACTATCTCTCAACAGACTTTCACATTTTACATATACTTTTTTTTCTAACTGGTAATAGTGACGCAAACACATTTTACATCTTCCGGTCGCTAATCGACAAACACATTTTACATCTTCCGGTCGCTAATCGACAAACACATTTTACATCTTCCGGTCGCTAATCGACAAACACATTTTACATCTTCCGGTCGCTAATCGACAAACACATTTTACATCTTCCGGTCGCTAATCGACAAACACATTTTACATCTTCCGGTCGCTAATCGACAAACACATTTTACATCTTCCGGTCGCTAATCGACAAACACATTTTACATCTTCCGGTCGCTAATCGACAAACACATTTTACATCTTCCGGTCGCTAATCGACAAACACATTTTACATCTTCCGGTCGCTAATCGACAAACACATTTTACATCTTCCGGTCGCTAATCGACAAACACATTTTACATCTTCCGGTCGCTAATCGACAAACACATTTTACATCTTCCGGTCGCTAATCGACAAACACATTTTACATCTTCCGGTCGCTAATCGACAAACACATTTTACATCTTCCGGTCGCTAATCGACAAACACATTTTACATCTTCCGGTCGCTAATCGACAAACACATTTTACATCTTCCGGTCGCTAATCGACAAACACATTTTACATCTTCCGGTCGCTAATCGACAAACACATTTTACATCTTCCGGTCGCTAATCGACAAACACATTTTACATCTTCCGGTCGCTAATCGACAAACACATTTTACATCTTCCGGTCGCTAATCGACAAACACATTTTACATCTTCCGGTCGCTAATCGACAAACACATTTTACATCTTCCGGTCGCTAATCGACAAACACATTTTACATCTTCCGGTCGCTAATCGACAAACACATTTTACATCTTCCGGTCGCTAATCGACAAACACATTTTACATCTTCCGGTCGCTAATCGACAAACACATTTTACATCTTCCGGTCGCTAATCGACAAACACATTTTACATCTTCCGGTCGCTAATCGACAAACACATTTTACATCTTCCGGTCGCTAATCGACAAACACATTTTACATCTTCCGGTCGCTAATCGACAAACACATTTTACATCTTCCGGTCGCTAATCGACAAACACATTTTACATCTTCCGGTCGCTAATCGACAAACACATTTTACATCTTCCGGTCGCTAATCGACAAACACATTTTACATCTTCCGGTCGCTAATCGACAAACACATTTTACATCTTCCGGTCGCTAATCGACAAACACATTTTACATCTTCCGGTCGCTAATCGACAAACACATTTTACATCTTCCGGTCGCTAATCGACAAACACATTTTACATCTTCCGGTCGCTAATCGACAAACACATTTTACATCTTCCGGTCGCTAATCGACAAACACATTTTACATCTTCCGGTCGCTAATCGACAAACACATTTTACATCTTCCGGTCGCTAATCGACAAACACATTTTACATCTTCCGGTCGCTAATCGACAAACACATTTTACATCTTCCGGTCGCTAATCGACAAACACATTTTACATCTTCCGGTCGCTAATCGACAAACACATTTTACATCTTCCGGTCGCTAATCGACAAACACATTTTACATCTTCCGGTCGCTAATCGACAAACACATTTTACATCTTCCGGTCGCTAATCGACAAACACATTTTACATCTTCCGGTCGCTAATCGACAAACACATTTTACATCTTCCGGTCGCTAATCGACAAACACATTTTACATCTTCCGGTCGCTAATCGACAAACACATTTTACATCTTCCGGTCGCTAATCGACAAACACATTTTACATCTTCCGGTCGCTAATCGACAAAACACATTTTACATCTTCCGGTCGCTAATCGACAAACACATTTTACATCTTCCGGTCGCTAATCGACAAAACACATTTTACATCTTCCGTGACGTCAGCCGGAAGACTAAACCATCAACAACTACTCTTTTGGCATCTGCCGATGACGTCAGCCGGAAGACTAAACCATCAAACAATTACCCTTCGGCATCTGCCGATGACGTCAGCCGGAAGACTAAACCATCAACAACTATTCTTTCGGCATCTGCCGATGACGTCAGTCGGAAGACTAAACCATCAACAACTATTCTTTCGGCATCTGCCGATGACGTCAGCCGGAAGACTAAACCATCAACAACTACTCTTTTGGCATCTGCCGATGACGTCAGCCGGAAGACTACCCCTTCCAGCTTCCGTCTTACGGTAGAGAACTCTAAATCATCAAATAACTCCTTCCAACAGAAAGAAAACACAACTCATTCAAAATGCATATAGCGGAAGACTTAAGCAACAGACCATTTATAAATCTATATAATCATTCCCTGACTCAGTGATCCACTAGACAGTTTCAAAGCTCAACGTTTTAAAATAATCTCATCCTACTTAAACTACCATATTCTTTAACATACTGTAACATAAGAGTCTTAACCAGGGGTCATAAATCGCCTCTCCAGTCCCGCACTGTCACCTTGAGCATCCTCCAGCAACCAGCCTTAAGCATCCTCCTTGAACATAACATCCTCACCTGAACCTTCTTCACCTACACCATAAGGTTTAACTATAAGCCTAATGCTTAGTAAGGAATGCATGCTGTCAGATATACATGAGTACACAATTTAAAGAGACATAAGTTCATAAACCATTCATCATTCGTGTTCATCTTTATCTTTTACATAACATGTATTAAGGCAGGGAACGAGGGAGGAAGACAGGGGTACATAGTCATTTGCCTATCGCGGCAGTCATACATAATCATTTGCCTATCGCGGCAACCATGATACATCACTCGGCCTCCCCAGTGGGAAAATTCGCGAGCCATACATGTCATTACTCGGCCTCCACCAGTGGGAGATTTCGCGAGTCATACATATCATTACTCGGCCTCCACCAGTGGGAGATTTCGCGAGTCATACATATCACTACTCGGCCTCCACCAGTGGGAGAATTCGCGAGTCATACATAGCGTAGTCTTTTCCCCGTTCTGCACTTAATCATGGTTACATTTACTTTTCATGTTCTCTACTTAATCATAAACGTGGGCATAATGCATAGACATGAGGTTCACAGAGAAAAGTCATACCATAAGGACAAGTAGAACATCCTGTAACTTTACATTTACTTACACAACTTCTTCATGTCGTGGAAATAACAAATCATAGTCAACAAGTTAACATTTCAGTGATTTCCTAATACCCTTGCAGTGTAGGGCCCTAGTGGCCGGAAATCTTAACACATTCACTTACCTGGATTCCTCAGCAAATCCGAGCTTCTTTCCTTTAAACTTCTTCACCTAAAACATGTACATTACAGTAGTTAAAACAAAGTCCTAATCATAAACCATCCTAGGATCTAATAGCTAAAGTCATTCCGATTACTCTGTTTGGCACACTGCAGTCTGAAATCCGAAACTAGGTGGACAGGTTTTACCATTGGTTAAATCCGAGTTGGTTACTTAAAATGTTCGGAATCGATTCAGGATGACATCTTTACTCTCAGATTTTGAAAAGTCTTAAACTACTCGGCCACTGCTAGAAATATCCGAACTCAGTGCCGAGCTGAAAACAGAGCTCTATTTACTAATGAATGACTACATTGTCCATTTCATACCTCGGGTGTGGATTTGCAGAGAAGAGCAAGCTCGAAACCAGCCGTCGGTAAGGGAAGTTCTGGTAGCCGAGAGCAAAAACTTGGGAAAGAAGGAATCGCCGAGAGGAAATGTCGGCTACAGTGGTAGTAAATGAGGTTTAAGGTTTCCATTTCCTATTTATACTTAATCCATCAATTCTAATTACAAAACTGACACCTAACCTAGTTTTAATCAACTTGTAATAAATTTGTCTTAACATTAAATTTAAATCATAACGGTTAAATAAGAGGGTGACAGTGAAAATGGTCAGAAAATCACCTGGCCGAAATGTCGGGTGTTACAAGGGGGTTAGGACTTCCCTGGTATTTCCTTTTTCGTTCCATTAGAAGGAGGGTTTCATGTTGCTTCCTCTTCATCAGCTTCTTCTTCCCTGATTTGTGCAAACCGGAGTTTATTTTTAGCAAAAACAAAAACAAACAAAAAATAATAAATAAAAACTAATACAAAAGGATATAAAAAATTGGGTTGCCTCCCAAGTAGCGCTAAGTTTTTCGAGTCTTCAGCCAGACTTCTCCATACGTCACTTTTCTTTAATTTGTGGATGATATGCTATGGTCACTTTATGTTTGAGTGAGATGGCAAGTGCTTAAGCTCCAGTGTAGGTGCGTTTTCAACAGATGGCTTGAAAACTTTTGGATTAACCTTCCTTCGAAATAATGCCTCAAACTGTTTCCTGTGGCTCCTTGAAAACTGCTTTGTTTCTTCTGGTTTTGTTCTTTCTGATACACTAAAACAGTCTTCTTCATCATAAGGGCACTTTATAGCTCTTAATACATTAAAAGTAATCTGCTGCTCATTCACGTCTTCGCCACAACCAAGAATCTCATCCTCTTTTCTCCCTAAAATTTCTATTTCTGCATGCTTCTGTAGTCTTTGAGGGAATGGTGGTGGTGTCCTCTGAGTTTCCAATTCACATCGTTGCTGTGGTGGCATTGCTGCAGCATCAGTTTCTACAATGCCAATTTCTAGATTATCCTTTTCTGCTTCTTTCACATCATCTTGTTCCACCAACTCTTCTTGTTTGTTTAAATTTTCTGCTTTCTGTTGCTTTTCTGGAGTTTCCAGTTCCCGTTCATTCCTCAATACTATGGCTTTACAATGCTCCTTTTCTGATCTTTGTGGCATTCCTGTATCGCTTGATAATTGCACTGCAGTCCTTGTGCTTAAAGATTGATTCAGCTGCCTCATATGTGTCTCCATATTTTTTATTGATGCAGCCAAGTTTTGCAAGATCACATCTGTCTTAGCAGCATATTCTCTGGCGAAGCTGTCTGATTGTTCTTGATGTATCGAAGTATGAGTTGGCTGTGAGAAGTCTTGAGTGTAATTTTCAGCTGGTCTGGTTGATGCTGTGGCATTTTGCGATTGCTGGGAATTCCACTGAAAATCTAGATGCGGTTTCCATCCAGGATTGTATGTCTGCGAGTATGGATTGTTGTTCATATTGTATCACACATAATTTTCAGATTCCGGATTAATAGGATATGAATTTTCATCATGGTTTTCTCCATAAAACATGCATGAAACCTCTCTTGCTGTCGGCTTAGGTGGTTTGTTCATCTCCTTGATCGCATTTTCCAGCACAGCAATCTTTGCATTCAAAGCCGACACCTCATCCAGGTCGTAAATTTCAGATGCCCGCCTTGTAAGGTTAAATCTTTCTGAAGACCATTGATAACTGTTCATTGCCATCCTCTCAAGCAAATCATAAGCTTCATTAAAGGATTTAGAAAGAAGTGTCCCGTTTGCTGCAGGATCTATAATCGATCTTGTCTGCCCATTTAATCCATTGTAAAACGTTTCCAACTGAATCCAGTGTGGTATTCCGTGGTTGGGGCATTGCCTCAATAATTCTTTGAACCTTTCCCAAGTCTCGTAAAGTAACTCGTCATCTCGCTGCTTAAAACTTATGATTTCGTTCCTCATCCTCGCGTTCCTCACTGGCGGATGGTATTTCATGATAAATTGCTTGGCTAACTCTCCCCATGTAGTGATAGTATTTGATGGGATGCTATCAAACCAATCTCGTGCCCGGTCTCTTAAAGAATACGGGAAAAGCTTTAGCCTTAGGGCCTCTACTGAAACTCCAGGAAAATAAAACGAGTCGCTCACTTCTCCAAATGCTTTGAGATGACGATGAGGATTGTCTGTTATCATTCCACTAAATTGTCCAATGGTTTGAAGCATCTGAAACATGATCGGTTTAAGCTCGAATCGAGTGGCATAGAGTTCTGGTCTCACAATACCGCGATTCAAATCGTCGAGCGTGGGAATAGCGAAGTCTTGAATAGGTCTGTCTCTGTCGTCGATTATTCGATTCAGCATGATTCTTCTTCCTTCCTGATTATCCATATTTACTCCTTCAATCGTCAAGCATAAAACGTACCTAAAAATAGAGAAACAAAATAAAATAAAATAACGTAAAATAAAATAAAATAATTATAGCAAAATAATAACAACTAAGCAATATCCCCGGCAACGGCGCCAAAAACTTGTTAGTGATTTTACACCTTTACACGCAAGTGCACGTGTCGCTAACGAAGTAATAGAGTAAGTAAAGTATCGATCCCACGAGGATATTGTTAATTGAATTAATCGCTATAAAAATTTTATAAAAATATTAGATGATAAATGAAAATAATTCGAAATAAAATCAGAATGACAATGAAATAAAGGAAAGCAAAATAAACGAGATAAAATCGATGAAAGAAGGTCTTGGCTAGGATCGATTTCTTCGTTACGATGATTCTGCTACTAATGCTCTGGTAATGCTCTGCAGCATTATCTAAAAAACAGCAAGAATAAAAATTATTTTCTAGGATTCTTTCGAATTGCCTAGGTAAATTCAAATTAGAATTTCTTTCTACCTTGAAAGAATGTGACTAAAATTGAATTTCCGATATGTGCTATTCTTATTGCCAATCAAATTAATGTTAACCACGTTGTAACAAAGTAATTCAATTAATTATTCATGCATCTAAAATTTATATCTATCTATCGATACAATATAAATATGAATAGCCAACCTATCTATCGATATGATCTGACTTAAGCAAGAAACATCACAAATAATTGTTCAATAGATAATCGCAGAAACAAAACCAAGATCGTAGCAAAGTATCGCAACAAATACTATCGTCCTAACCAAGATTAAAGAGTTTAGCTACTAGACATAATTAAAAATAAACTAACAATAATCGTGTTCATAGAAAAATAATGCAATAAAAAATAAGAGAGGAAGAAAAGATTAAGAATCTTCGTCGGTGGTATGTTTCAGATCCAGAGCCATCTGATTTTTCCTCTTTGCTTTTTCCGCCATCTTTTCGTCATTTTTTTGTCTTTTCCTTGGTCTTCTTCTTCAGATCTTTAGGGTTTTTTTCCCTAGGTCTTTGACCCTAGGTTCAAGTCCCCTTCCAGCCTTTTGCCGCAGACCCTCATCCTCCTTTTTTCAATTTTCTTTTATTCTTGTTCTGCATGTGTAGTTGTATCTTTCTCTTTCCAGATCTCTTTCTCTCTCCTAAATCTCCATAATTCTTGCTTGTTGTTAGCCTCCCATTTTCTCTCTCTTTGATTCTGATTAATTCTTCAGGCTCTCCTTGATTTTTGCCTCCTATAATTTTAATAAAGATATTCTCATTTATTGCTTTTCTCTCTCTTTCCTTGTTCTACGTATCTGGTATTTCTCTCTTTGTCCAGATCTCCTATAATTGTTTTCTTCTCCTTGTTGTTAGCCTCCTTTGTCTCTCTCTTCATTCTGTTTGATTCTTTGCCAAGATTTTCTCTCTTTATAATTTTCATCATTTGAATTCGATCTTCCCGCTAATAATTCTGGATTAAAATAAGAAAATACAAAATTCAAATTAGTGATAAAAATTTGCTTTTTTTTGAGAATATGTATGAAAAACATTAAATTCAACTAATCTCTTGATGTTGCAGCATCCTGCAGCATTCTCAATAAATTTCACTAATATCTTTTTACATTCATTCAAATCATACAAGTTCTATCAATTAAAAATGGTATAAAATAACTCTAATTTAAGAGTTATCAGCCCTAACGGCCGACAACCTAACACACTCACTTACATGGGCTCCTTTAGCAACGTCGTGCCTTCACTTATACCTTCTTCACCTAGAACATTTCATATTTCGATGTTAGAATCAATCCTAAATAATCTAAATTTGAAACTAGCAAAATCCTAGCTAATGAAGTTTCCTAAAACTCTAACTTCTCTCTTTCGGGTATTTTATCGAACACTTAGTGTCCATAGCTTAACTCCTACAACAACAATGGCATTTAAACCTTCCAACTACCAAAATTAAATAAACACTCATTATTTCTCAACCTACTATCAACAATATCCATAGTTCCTCCATTAATACATCGCTAGACGACAAAATAATACTTTCATCGTCCGATGGCTTACACACTCTACATCTGCCGATCGCTAGACGACAAAATAATACTTTCATCGTCCGATGGCTTACACACTCTACATCTGCCGATCGCTAGACGACAAAATAATACTTTCATCGTCCGATGGCTTACACACTCTACATCTGCCGATCGCTAGACGACAAAATAATACTTTCATCGTCCGATGGCTTACACACTCTACATCTGCCGATCGCTAGACGACAAAATAATACTTTCATCGTCCGATGGCTTACACACTCTACATCTGCCGATCGCTAGACGACAAAATAATACTTTCATCGTCCGATGGCTTACACACTCTACATCTGCCGATCGCTAGACGACAAAATAATACTTTCATCGTCCGATGGCTTACACACTCTACATCTGCCGATCGCTAGACGACAAAATAATACTTTCATCGTCCGATGGCTTACACACTCTACATCTGCCGATCGCTAGACGACAAAATAATACTTTCATCGTCCGATGGCTTACACACTCTACATCTGCCGATCGCTAGACGACAAAATAATACTTTCATCGTCCGATGGCTTACACACTCTACATCTGCCGATCGCTAGACGACAAAATAATACTTTCATCGTCCGATGGCTTACACACTCTACATCTGCCGATCGCTAGACGACAAAATAATACTTTCATCGTCCGATGGCTTACACACTCTACATCTGCCGATCGCTAGACGACAAAATAATACTTTCATCGTCCGATGGCTTACACACTCTACATCTGCCGATCGCTAGACGACAAAATAATACTTTCATCGTCCGATGGCTTACACACTCTACATCTGCCGATCGCTAGACGACAAAATAATACTTTCATCGTCCGATGGCTTACACACTCTACATCTGCCGATCGCTAGACGACAAAATAATACTTTCATCGTCCGATGGCTTACACACTCTACATCTGCCGATCGCTAGACGACAAAATAATACTTTCATCGTCCGATGGCTTACACACTCTACATCTGCCGATCGCTAGACGACAAAATAATACTTTCATCGTCCGATGGCTTACACACTCTACATCTGCCGATCGCTAGACGACAAAATAATACTTTCATCGTCCGATGGCTTACACACTCTACATCTGCCGATCGCTAGACGACAAAATAATACTTTCATCGTCCGATGGCTTACACACTCTACATCTGCCGATCGCTAGACGACAAAATAATACTTTCATCGTCCGATGGCTTACACACTCTACATCTGCCGATCGCTAGACGACAAAATAATACTTTCATCGTCCGATGGCTTACACACTCTACATCTGCCGATCGCTAGACGACAAAATAACACTCTCATCATCCGATGGCTTACACACTCTACATCTGCCGATCGCTAGACGACAAAATAATACTTTCATCGTCCGATGGCTTACACACTCTACATCTGCCGATCGCTAGACGACAAAATAATACTTTCATCGTCCGATACACACTCTACATCTGCCGATCGCTAGACGACAAAATAATACTTTCATCGTCCGATGGCTTACACACTCTACATCTGCCGATCGCTAGACGACAAAATAATACTTTCATCATCCGATAGTGGACATCTACCGGTAGACACTTGCAGCTCTCGTGATCATTAAAACATCATCCGCTAGTGAACATCTACCGATGGACACGTGCAGCTCTCGTGATCATTAAAACATCATCCGGTAGTGGACATCTACCGGTAGACACGTGCACACAACGTGACTCATTAAAACATCTACCGATAGACATGTGAAATTCACGTGTTCATCTAAGACATCTTCCGATAGCTTACAAGCTCTATATCATCTGATCACTAAACGACAAACTTACTACTTACTTCTACCGATAGAAGAAAAACACATCGTCCGGTAGAAAACTCCTACCTAAAAGATTCATCCAACTTTCACATAACACAACTTAGCTAATAAAGGCTCTTACTGGTATAACAAATTCATTCAGAGTATAAATAGCGGAAGACTTGCATGACATAAGTCCTTTAAAAGGAAACATATCCTCATATCTAATCCCAGACTCAAAAGTTAACTCAGACAATACTAACACTATCCTACATAATTCCAGTTCTTATATTCTTACTGACATAAGGGAGCAATAACCAGGGGTCATAATCGCCTCTCCAGTCCCGCACTGTCACTTTGAGCATCCTCCAACAACCAAGCTTAGACATCCTCATTAACCTTTAGTTCCTCACCTGAAAACTCGTCACCTACATCATAAGGTTTAAACTATAAGCCTAATGCTTAGTAAGGAATGCAACACTAACATGGATGCATGAATGCATAATTTGGGAAAATCACATGCTCATAGATCATTTCTTGTTCATATTCTTGTTCATATTCATCATTCATAATCATAGGTCATATTCATCATTCATTTCATCATTCATAATCATGGGTCATATTCATCATTCATTTCATCATTCATGTTCTTCATTTAGTTATGTGGATTAAGAGAGGATTTGTGCCGGTAAAGGGGGTTCGACAGTGAGTTTGATCATGGTGCCTACTGCGGGTCGTATTCTTATGTCCCTCTTTTGGACTGTGGCATACGCCGAACCGCCCCCAACCCTCACTTAACCACGTTGCATAAGTTTTATCTTCTCATCTTGTTCATGATGAGAAACATCGCTTATAAAACATTTTCATATGCATAAACTTTCATGACGCATGAACATGGAAACTCTTAAAACATCAAGCTACAGAGCAGAGCATTATCCATCATGGAATATTACTTTCGAGCTAAACGTCATCAAGAACACTAGACATCAGCATAAGGGAGTTTCTAATCATCACATAACATTCTACTTGGTATCCTCTGATGTAGGGTCCTAATGACCGAGAAACCTATACATTCACTTACCTGGTCTCCTTAGCAATCTGAACCTCTTCTCTTCAACTTCTTCACCTAAAACATGTGCATTACAGTAGTTAAATCAAAATCCTAAAACTCTACTCATAAATCATCCTAGGATCTATTAGCTAAAGTCATTCCCGAATCCTTGGTTTGATATACTGTGCAGAATCTGAAATCCAAAATAAAACAAACAGGTTCTACTATCGATTAAATCTGAGTTGGTTACTTAAAATGTCCAGAATCGATTCGGGTTGACATTACTACTCTCGGATTCTAAAATGTTCTAATACTACTCGGCCATTGATAAAGTCCGAGTTCAACTGCCGAGCTGAAAACAGAGCTCCAAACACAAACAGATAACTACATTGTCCATTTCATACCTCGGGTGCGGATTCGCAGAGGATTGCGGGCTAGAAACCGGTCGTCGGCGAGGAAGACACTGATAGCAGAGAGCGGGGGCTTGGGAGGGAAGAAATCGCCGAGAGTAGGGGAATGTCGGCTACAGTGGGTTGAGTGAAATTAAAACATTTCATTTTTCTTTATATATCGGTCATCACCCTCCATTATTACAACTTTGCCACCCAACCTAGTTTAAATCCACATGGAATTAATTTTTCTTGGTATAAGTCCCAAACTGTAAAGATTAAATATTCATGACCGTTAATACAGTTAGGAAAATCCCCTGGCCGTTAACTCGGGTGTTACATCCACCCCTCCTTAAACAAAATTTTCGTCCCAGAAAATTGATCAAACAAATAACTTTGGATACTTGTCTAACATGTCCTGTCGTCACTCCCAAGTGGCTTCTTCAATGCCATGATTCTTCCATAAGACTTTGACCAACGGAATCTCTTTGTTCCTCAGAGTCTTAACTGCGGATTCCAATATCTGCACTGGTTTCTCTTCATATGTTAGCGTCGGCTCAATCTCAAAATCCACTGGTTTAACAACTTGTGTAGGGTCCCGTATACATTTCCTTAACATTGACACATGGAAAACATTATGAACTTTATCCAATGATGGAGGCAACTGCAGTCCGTAAGCTGTACTACCGATTCTAGCCAAAACAGGGAATGGTCAGATAAATCGTGGATTAAGCTTTCCCCTCCTGCCAAATCTTAGTACTCCTTTAAATGGTGAAACCTTCAGGAAAACTTCATCACCAACAGAAAATTCAAGATCTCTCCTCCTTTTGTCTGCATAACTTTTCTGTCAGCTTTGTGCAGTAATCATCCTCCTCTTAATAGTGGCAATCTTGTCTGACATCTGCTGCAACATCTTGGGACCTATGAGTCTTGCTTCACCAACTTCATCCCAATACAGAGGTGATCTACATTTCCTACCATACAACGCCTCATAAGGTGCCATACCTATGGTGGACTGGTAACTATTGTTGTAAGAAAACTCGACCAAGGGTAGGTATCTGCTCCAAGATGTCTGGAACTCTAGCACACAAGCCCTTAACATATCCTCAAGTATTTGGATACTCCTTTCTGATTACCATCTGTCTGCGGGTGGAAAGCAGTGCTGAAAGACAACTTTGTACAAAATGTGCCCTGTAAGCTTTGCCAAAACCTCGAGGTGAATCTAGGATCGCGATCAGAGACAATAGATGCAGGAATTCCATACAACCTAATAACTTCTTGTACATAAAGATCAGCAAACTGGTCCATCAAGTAGGTTGTCCTTACTGGTAAGAAATGGGTCGATTTCGTCAGTCTATCAATCACAACCCAAATACTATCATGTCCCTTAGTTGTCTTAGGTAATCCTACAACGAAATCCATAGCTATGTGTTCCCACTTCCACTCGGGGATAGGCATAGGTTGAAGGGTACCTCCTGGACGTTGGTGCTCAGCTTTGACTTGTTGGCAAACAAAACATGACTGTACATACTTAGCAACATCTCTCTTTAAGTTAGGCCACCAGTAGAGTAACTTCAGGTCTCGATACATCTTGGTGCTTCCAGGATGCACAGAAAAGGAAGACGAATGCGCCTCAGCCAAGATTAGCTTACGTAATCCTTCATCATTAGGGACATACCATCTATTTCTAAACTTCAGAATCCCATCCTTGGAAAGACTAAACTCGGAGGTGGTGTCCTTCACCTTGTTCATCATACTGTTATTCTCCTCAGAGTCCTTCTGTTGTGCTTCTTTGATCTTTTCTAAAACCGTCGGTTGAATGGTCAATTCGGCAAGTAAGGTTGATAACTCTAGAACTATCTCCAATTCAAACCTCTGAACTTCTGTCCTCAAAGGTATAGACACAGTTGACACGACGGATTGCATAGTTGTTGACATCCTGCTCAATGCGTCAGCTACAGAGTTAGCCTTACCAGGGTGATACTTGATCTCAAAGTCCTAATCCTTAACAAATTCCAACCAACACCTCTGCCTCATGTTCAATTCCTTTTGTGTAAAGAGGTACTTCAGACTTTTATGGTCAGAAAACACCTCACACTGCTGTCCATACGAATAGTGTCTCCATATCTTCAAAGCAAAAACAACAGCGGCTAATTCTAAATCATGGGTGGGGTAGTTCTGTTCATAACTCTTTAGCTGCCTAGAGGCATACGCTACAACCTTGCCTTCTTGCATCAAAACACAGCCCAAACCAACTTTTGATGCATCACAAAATACGCTAAACTTTCCTTCTTCGGTTGGAAGGGTCAACACTGGGGCTGTTGTTAACTTCACCTTCAACGTCTGGAAGCTATCCTCACAAGCTTCGGTCCAAGAATATTTATTGTCCTTCTTTGTCAAATTCGTCAGCGGCTTAGCTATCATAGAAAATCCTTTGATGAAATTTCTGTAATAGCCTGCCAATCCAAGGAAACTGCGGACTTCACTGGCATTCTTTGGTTGTGGCCAATCCTTTACTGCCTGAATTTTGGTCGGGTCCACTTATATGCCATTAGCAGAAACTACATGGCCAAGAAAATTAACCTTGTCCAACCAAAATTCACACTTGGACAATTTGTCAAAAAGCTGGTGCTCCTTCAATGTTGTCAAAACTATTCTTAAATGCTCTGCATGGCCAGCTTCTGTCCGTGAGTATATCAGGATATCATCTATAAAAACGATCACAAACTTGTCTAAGTAATCACGAAACACTCGATTCATCAAATCCATAAAGGCTGCAGGTGCATTGGTCAGCCCAAACGATTTGACCAAGAATTCATAGTGTCCATAACGGGTTTTGAAGGCTGTCTTTGGTATATCTCATTCCTTAACTTTCAGTTGGTAATAACCCGAACGTAAATCTATTTTTGAAAACACCTTTGCTCCTTGCAATTGGTCAAACAAATCATCGATCCGAGGTAAGGGGTACTTATTCTTGATTGTCAACTTATTTAGTTCTCTGTAGTCTATGCACATTCTAAGGGAACCATCCTTATTCTTGACAAATAAGACAGGTGCACCCCATGGGGAACTGCTAGGGCATATAAATCCTTTGTCTACTAATTCCTGTAGTTGGACCTTTAACTCCTTTAGTTCTACAGGTGCCATACGGTAAGGGTTCTTAGATACCGGTAATGCCTCGGGATATGTATCAATTACAAACTCTATTTCTCTATCAGGTGGCAATCCTGGCAAGTCATCAAAAAAAGCCTCAGGGAACTCTCTGACTATGGGGATATCTTGTAACTCTATCTTATTCTTCACCCGAACATCCATTATGCTAGCTAAGTAACTCTCACAACCATTTTTCAGTAACCGGTAAATTTCTAGTGAGGATATAATCAGTATTTTGCTTATCTTAGGAATAGCTTGGAAGGAATAATGATCACCATTTGGGGGTTGAAAATCAACCATCCCAGATCTACAACTTATTGTGGCATAATGCCTAAATAACCAATCCATTCCTAATATCACCTCATACCCTTTCATGTCAATTACAATCAGTTCTACATATAGTTTCTTACTTCCTAAGGACACAACATCACCTTTAACAATCTGTTCAGAATGTAGGGACTTCCCTGATGGTAACATAACATCATATGGCCTTTCGGCTGGTAAAAGTTCTAAGTTGTGTCGGCATACAAACAGAGTTGATATAAACGAGTGTGTGGCTCCCGTATCTATAAGTGTGTAAGCAGCAAAACCACAGATCATAATGGTACCTGTTATGACTGTATGCTGCACGGCTTCCTCATCCTCCATCATTGCATAGACTCTAGGTGCTACCCTTGCACAGTTCAGATCTGGCGGCATGGGCAGTCTCTGACTATATGTCCAACCTTGTCACATCTGAAACAGCGGCCAGAACGCAACTTGCATTCGCCGGGATGGTTCTTCTGATAGGTGGGGCATAAGGGTACCAGAGGCCTCTTCCCTTTTCCTTGGTCATCATTCTGGTTGAGGGGTCTCTTTATTCCTTGTTGTTGTTGCTGTGGTCCCCTGTTCTGTTGCGGCTGCCAACCTTTGTTCTGACGTGGTGGCGGCTGAGTGTCCTTCGTGAGTTTTCTTGGCTGCTCACGCTGTGCATAAGCTGTCATTTCCGCCTCTTCCAGCTCCAAGGCCTTAGCCGTCACTTCACCATAAGGTACATTGTGTATCCCAACACTCTTCACCTTCATGTACAGACTCGGCTCCAGTCCTTGAACAAATTGGTAAATCTTGTCCTCGTCATCCTCAATCATTCGGGGAGCAAATCGTGACAAAGCATCAAACTTGCATATGTAATCCGTCACAGAGCCAGTTTGTCGTAGATTCATGAACTCCTTCTTCTTGTTGGCCCGAACAGTCCTATTGAAGTACTTGTCAAAGAAAACAGTCTTGAACATCTCCCAGGTCATAGCTTCGGCATTAGCGGTGTTCTGGATCGAGTCCCACCAATGCCTCGCACTTAACTCCAAATGAAAGAAAGCATAGGTGACCTTATCCCCTTCATCAACCTTTGCATACTTAAACATGTCTTCTATCTTTCGAATCCACTCCTCAGCATAAATAGGATCTAAAACATGTCCATTAAACAACGGGGGTCGAAGCCGGTGGAAACGCTCACCCCCATGATCATGAGTTGCATTAGTACTGGAGTTGCCTTGTTCCTCTCTAGCTGTCATCAGTCGTTCTATCTGGTGAGATTGGCGCATGACTAACTCGGTCAACTGAGCAATAGCATTGCTATCCTCATTGGTCTCTCTCTGCTGACCTCTAACCATTTTGGGATTCCTAGACAAATCATTACAGATATATCTTAACTTAATGACATATACTGAAATCATAAATACTTACAGTTGCTGAAGTGTGCTCATGTCACAGTTAGTGCTGGAAGGCAGTCTGCAGAAACGGTTTAAGAAACCGGTTTTGCTCTGATACCATAATTGTAACGACCCGGGAGGGATCGTCACATAATCCGTATCTTTCTTAATCATCTAATCCTTGTTACTCACACATGATTCATTATCAGTAGTGTATTTCTTTTTTTTTGAAACATAATTTAACTCGAGATGTCGTATGCGATTTCGCTAAACCTCAATCGGCAGAGGAAAACATTACATATATGCCGGCGGGCAGCACAATGTGTATCGGCTAGTGAAGGGAAAACTTAAAGCTATAGACTGCATCTACCAATAGAATAATGAACCACATCTACCGGTCACTAGACGACAAGACCGTGTTTATACCATCTGGTGGAGAAACTCTCTACATCAACCAATGAAATAAGGGTACATCATCCGGTGACTTATTACACTACATCTGCCAATCACTAGACGACAAAATAACACTCTCATCATCTGATGGCTTACACACTCTACATCTGCCAATCGCTAGACGACAAAATAATACTTTCATCGTCCGATGGCTTACACACTCTACATCTGCCGATCGCTAGACGACAAAATAATACTTTCATCATCCGATAGTGGACATCTACCGGTAGATACTTGCAGCTCTCGTGATCATTAAAACATCATCCGGTAGTGGACATCTACCGATGGACACGTGCAGCTCTCGTGATCATTAAAACATCATCCGGTAGTGGACATCTACCAGTAGACACGTGAACACAACGTGACTCATTAAAACATCTACCGATAGACATGTGAAATTCACGTGTTCATCTAAGACATCTTCCGATAGCTTACAAGCTCTATATCATCCGATAACTAAACGACAAACTTACTACTTACTTCTACCGATATAAGAAAAACACATCGTCTGGTAGAAAACTCCTACCTAAAAGATTCATCCAACTTTCACATAACACAACTTAGCTAAGAAAGGTTCTTACTGGTATAACAAATTCATTCAGAGTATAAATAGCGAAAGACTTGCATGACATAAATCCTTTAAAAGGAAACATATCCTCATATCCAATCCCAGACTCAAAAGTTAACTCAGACAATACTAACACTATCCTACATAATTCCAGTTCTTATATTCTTACTAACATAAGGGAGCAATAACCAGGGGTCATAATCGCCTCTCCAGTCCCGCACTGTCACTTTGAGCATCCTCCAGCAACCAAGCTTAGACATCCTCATTAATCTTGAGTTCCTCACCTGAAAACTCGTCACCTACATCATAAGGTTTAAACTATAAGCCTAATGCTTAGTAAGGAATGCAACACTAACATGGATGCATGAATGCATAATTTGAGAAAATCACATGCTCATAGATCATTTCTTGTTCATATTCTTGTTCATATTCATCATTCATAATCATGGGTCATATTCATCATTCATTTCATCATTCATAATCATGGGTCATATTCATCATTCATTTCATCATTCATGTTCTTCAGTTAGTTGTGTGGATTAAGAGAGGATTTGTGCCGGTAAAGGGGATTCGACAGTGAGTTTGATCATGGTCCCTACTGCGGGTCGCATTCATATGTCCCTCTTTTGGACTGTGGCATACGCCGAACCGCCCCAAACCCTCACTTAACCGCGTTGCATAAGTTTTATCTTCTTATCTTGTTCATGATGAGAAACATCACTTATAAAACATTTTCATATGCATAAAACTTTCATGATGCATAAACATGGAAACTCTTAAAACATCAAGCTACAGAGCAGAGCATTATCCATCATGGAATATTACTTTCAAACTAAACGTCATCAAGAACACTAGACATCAGCATAAGGGAGTTTCTAATCATCACATAACATTCTACTGGGTATCCTCTGATGTAGGGTCCTAATGACCGAGAAACCTATACATTCACTTACCTGGTCTCCTTAGCAATCTGAACCTCTTCTCTTCAACTTCTTCACCTAAAACATGTGCATTACAGTAGTTAAATCAAAATCCTAAAACTCTACTCATAAATCATCCTAGGATCTATTAGCTAAAGTCATTCCCAAATCCTTGGTTTGATATACTGTGCAGAATCTGAAATCCAAAATAAAACAAACAGGTTCCACTATCGATTAAATCTGAGTTGGTTACTTAAAATGTCCAGAATCGATTCGGGTTGACATTACTACTCTCGGATTCTAAAATGTTCTAATACTACTCGGCCATTGGTAAAATCCGAGTTCAAATGCCGAGCTGAAAACAGAGCTCCAAACACTAACAGATAACTACATTGTCCATTTCATACCTCGGGTGCGGATTCGCAGAGGAATGCGGGCTAGAAACTGGTCGTCGGCGAGGAAGACACTGATAGCAGAGAGCGGAGGCTTGGGAGGGAAGAAATCGCCGAGAGTAGGGGAATGTCGGCTACAGTGGGTTGACTGAAATTAAAACATTTCCTTTTTCTTTATATATCGATCATCACCCTCCATTATTACAACTTTGCCACCCAACCTAGTTTAAATCCACATGGAATTAATTATTCTTGGTATAAGTCCCAAACTGTAAAGATTAAATATTCATGACCGTTAATACAGTTAGGAAAATCACCTGGCAGTTAACTCGGGTGTTACATAGTGTAAGTCCCTAAATCAAAAATCTCAACAAATGAACCATCTAATACTCACCTAGGGTTTGAATCTCGAAGAAAACGGAGGAAGGAATCGGCTTGGAGGAGGACCGTAGCTTGTGGGAAGAAAGAACGCCAAGGGAAGGGAGAGAGAGCGGCTGGAGAGAAAAATGATCGTGAGAGGGGGGGGGAGTTTTAGGTTTTTAATAAATTTGAACTTCAAAATTACCTTATTGCCCCTCATACTAATCCTTTACTTAATTCCATCAAATAACCTATGATTTGATTTTCTCCAAAATAATCTTAATCAACTAAAATTTCCAATAAATCCTTGGGGTTTCAATAAAACTTTCCGCTCGCTAAAAGACATTATATTCCACTGTTTACCCATCTTCGAGCACATAACAACAAAATCGAGTACATAAAATTCCTGGGTGTTACATCCTACCCTCCTTATTTAAAAATTTTGTCCTCAAAATTTGCGTACCTGAACAACTCAGGGTATCTGACCATCATGTCCTGTTGTCGCTCCCAAGTGGCTTCCTTGATGTCGTGATTCTTCCATAATACTTTTACTAGTGGGATCTCTTTATTGCGTAGGACCTTAACTGTAGACTCCAAAATCTGCACCGACTTCTCCTCATATGTCAAGGTCTGTTGGATCTCGATGTTCACCGGCTCAACCACATTCGTTGGATCACGTATGCACTTCCTCAACATCTATATGTGGAAAACATTGCGGATCCCGTCCATAGATGAAGGTAGATGCAACCTGTAAGCCGTACCTTCAATCCTTGCCAAAAAAGGAAAAGGTCCAACGAAGCGCAAATTGAGCTTCCCTTTCTTCCCAAACCGCATAACTCCTTTGAATGGTGAGATCTTCATAAAAACTTTGTCTCCGATAGCGAACTCCAAATCCCTTATTCTTCTGTCCGCGTAACTCTTTTGTCGACTTTGAGCAGTTTCCATCCGTTGTCTAATAATAGCAATCTTCTCAGACATTTGCTGTAATAACTCAAGACCTACAAGCTTGGCTTCACCAACCTTATCCCAGTACAAGAGTGATCTACACCTTTTGCCGTAAAGCGCCTCATACGGAGCCATACCAATGGTCGATTGCTAACTATTGTTATAGGAAAACTTAGCTAATGAAAGGTATCGGCTCCAAGATGTCTGAAATCAAGCACGCACGACCTCAACATGTCCTCGAGTATCTGAATAGTCCGCTTTGATTGCCCATCGGTCAGAGGGTGGAATGCCGTGCTAAAAGTTAATTTTGTACCCATCGAGCCTTGTAGACTTTTCCAAAATCTTGAGGTAAATCTGGGATCTCGATTAGAGACTGTCACACCCCAGGAGGGGGCCTAACAGAAACGCCAGGTTAAACGATCAACCTCGGGGAGGTCCACTGTCTAACCTAAGGCTTTGTGCGGAAGATTTATGATCGATCCATGACCTCTAAGCTAAACAAATGTGAGAATACAAGCAATAATAGAAATACAAGATAAATGAATATAATTACATGCGAAAGTTCAGTACAATCCCGAATATGTTTTTACATTTCACGAAATAATGAAACAAAATTAAAGGTAACTCCCTAGCGGTTGGTGCCGATCCAATTCACTTTTGTTTCCTCTTTCCTTTACCTCTGGAGAGGGGACGTCGTTGGGGTAAGTGACAAACTCAATATGGGATGTTATACCTACCACTCATGTTATAATGCATGCCAGTTATAAAATTAATGAATGAGTATTAAATCTCAAAACAATTCTATGTTATTAGATCTCTTCTCATTTTTAGGTAGATCAATCGGGCTAACTTTTAAAGTAAAGTGTATACTAACTACACCATCACTATCCATACCGTACTACATAGTCAAGTGCATCGTGAAAAAGAAGACCACACAAGGATTCTCCGAAACACACCACAAAGAAAGGCAGCAATAACATTAGATAAAACCTCATAAGGAGAATATATATAGTCAACCACCAGGGGAATCACGGTCGACATACCCTGGGCCTCGTGGATCACACAGTAGGTCACCAGGAGGGAATAAACGATCACTCTCGATTGGTCGGCATACCCTAGGCCTCGTAGATCACACGGTAGCTCACTAGGAGGGAATCAACGATCACTCTACCTTGATCCCTCGAGAACACTGCACAAGGGACTTATCATACCAGGGTAACAACGAACAAACATTGATTAGGTCAGGTAACAGGGCTAGCATAGCTCAAAACCCAGGACTAGCCAAAGCTCCGAGCCCACAACCACATGCAAGGAGTTTAACAACCACTCATCCCGGAGCCCTATCCAAACGATTATGGGGAGTACCACAGCAACCCTCAAACACGGGTGCATCTGGGCAAAATCCCTTGATACTCTTAGCTGGGCCACGCCAAGAGTGTCAAACGATTACCTCCAGAATCAACTCCAAATGGCAATACAGAAAACTATGCAATGCATCAGAAAACCAGTCCACAATAAAACACAACAGCATAGTATGATGATCAATCTCAACTCAAACTCATCGGCAAGACAAGCAAACATAGCAGTAGGCAGTGAAATCAAGTCAAAAGTATACATGCCTATTTAATGCAATATGCTCATGTTATTAAAACAACTGACATCAATATCAGGTGTAGTCCACCACAATAATACAGATATGCATGTTATGTAGGTATATAGCAGTAAATATAATAACCCATACCACCGAGGCGAGTCCTCTTAACTTCAATGGTCCGTGTCTCCTCGGGGATCGTCTCGAGGTCTGCAAAAACCTCCGAATCTAGGAGTCCAAACAAGGCAGGAAACCCTGTTAATATCCAATAGGGGTTAAAAACAATCTAAACTAGGAGCAGGGCGAAACCAGGCCTAAAAAGCTCAAGTTGACTTTTGCTCAAAAAGTCAAAGGTCAACGATCAACAATTAAAATCAAAGTCAATGGTCAAGGTCAACGATCAAAGTCAATGGTTGACTTTGACTTACCAGTTTGGTTCGGGTCTAGTTCAGACCGGACTGGTTTGCGTTGAACCAGTTCCAGTTGGGTCGGAACTGGTTTGGAACGGATCGGCCCGACCCAATTCTGTATGGCTTGGTCAAACCTGTCCCAATTGGGCTTGGGTTGAACCCAGCCCAACTCGGGCTGGCCCGGCCCACTGGGCTCCTGGGTAAAGCTTGACCCAGCCCGAAAAAAACTTGGCTCATGGGCTCGAGTTGACTCGGCCGACGACGGCCGAACGACATCGAGTTTCCACGATCAAGAAATGCGTTCTTTCCGACTGTTTCCTCGCTGAAAACTCTCCCCAATGCGTCATCACCTCTATTATGGCCAAATCGTGTTAAAAACACCAACAATCAGCCTCCAAATTTCAGATCTAAGACTCTCTAAAAACCGAACACTTCAAACGTAAAAATCGAGCGAACGAAAGCCTACCTCTGAAAAAGTCCTTCACTAAGGTTACTCTACTCTTCAAGACGAAGAGTTTGATACCAAAACTTCGCCGAACAGAGATGACTTCGGAGTCGGATCTCCTCTCCTCGTGCAGCGGCGTCTCTTCCCTCTCTCTCTCTCTGTTTCTTTGTTCTGCTGACACAATAAAACAATCAGGTTTTCTATTTGAAAACCTATTGTTTTAATATTCTAATTTATTATTTTATTTATTTATTTTATTTCAATTTCACTATTTTATTTTAATTCTTTTAATTCAATTGATTTACGATTTCTAATTTACACTTAAAATTTGCAAAAAAATTTATTCAAAATTTTTCATTCACAAAAATTTTGCGGATTTTACAAAAAAATCTGGGATCTCGATCAGAGACAATCTATACAGGAATCCCATGTAGCCTGATGATCTCCTGGACTTACAAGTTTGCAAACTGGTCCATCGAATATGTCATCTTTAATGGTAGGAAGTGAGCTGATTTCGTCAATCTGTCAACAATGACCCAAATACTATCATGGCCTTTAGTCATCTTTGGTAATCCCACCACAAAGTCCATGGCGATGTTTTCCCATTTCCATTCGGGAATCGGTAAAGGTTAAAGAGTACCTCCCGGTTGTTGATGTTTTGCCTTAACTTGCTGGCATACCATACATGACTCAACATACTTGGCAACATCCCTCTTCTGCCAAAACTAATTTTCGTAACTCCTCATCTTTTGGGACATACCATCGGTCTCTAAATTTCAGAATACCATCCACCGAAAGACTGAACTCAGAAGAATCGTCCGTCATTTTTCTCATGATGTTATCTTTTTCCTTTGAATCCTTCTGTTGGGCCTCCTTGATTCTATCCAAAATGATTGGTCGGATGGTCAAATCCGAAAGTAAGGCTGACAACTCAAGAATTATCTCCAATTCAAACTTTTGAACTTCCACCTTCAAAGGTACAGACATAGCTGACATCGTGGGCTATATTGTCGTCGACTTCCTGCTTAATGCATCGGCAACCGCATTGGCCTTACCAGGGTGATACTTAATTTCAAAATCATAGTCTTTAACAAATTCAAGCCAACGTCTTTGCCTCGTGTTTAATTCCTTTTGAGTAAAGAGATATTTCAAACTTTTGTGGTCCGAAAACACTCGCACCGTTGTCCGTAGAGGTAGTGCCTCCAAATCTTCAGTGCAAAAATCACAGCGGCTAACTCCAAATCGGGAGTGGGGTAATTCCGTTCATAGCTGCCTGGAAACATACGCTACGACCTTTCCCTCTTGCATCAACACCACCCTAGTCCAACCTTAGATGCGTCACAATAAACACTAAATTTTCCATCTTCTATTGGGAGTGTCAACAAAGGTGTTGTCGTTAACTTCAGTTTCAACGTCTGGAAGCTCTTCTCACAAGCTTCTGACCACGAGTACTTGATGTCCTTCTTTGTTAAACCAGTTAGAGGCTTGGTTATCAACGAAAATCCCTTGATAAACTTTCTGTAATAGCCTGCTAAACCAAGGAAACTTCAAACTTCACTAGCATTCCTCGGTTGTGGCCAATCCTTCACCGCTTGGATTTTAACTGGATCAACAGAAATGCCTTCTGCAGAGATGACGTGACCCAAAAAGTTGACTCTATCAAGCCAAAACTCGCAATTAGAAAATTTGGCATATAACTGTTGCTGCTTTAGGGTTGCCAAAACAATCTTCAGGTGTTCTGCATGTTCGTCTTTAGTTTGAGAATAAATCAGAATGTCATCTATAAATACAATCACAAACTTGTCCAAATACTCCCGAAACACAAGGTTCATCAAGTCCATGAAAGCTGTGGGTGCGTTCGTTAGTCCAAAGGACATCACAAGAAATTTGTAATGCCCGTACCGGGTTCTAACGCTGTCTTTGGCACATCCTCTACTTTGACCTTTAGTTGGTAGTAGCCTGAGCGTAGGTCAATCTTCGAAAATACTTTGGCTCCTTTAAGTTGGTCAAACAGATCATCAATTCGGGGCAATGGGTATTTATTCTTGATTGTCAGCTTGTTCAACTCCCTGTAGTCTATGCACATTCTGAGAGACCCATTGTTCTTTTTGACAAATAGAACAGGAGCACCCCAGGGAGAACAACTAGGGCGTATGAAACCCTTGTCTACTAACTCCTGTAATTGAGTATTCAGTTCCTTCAGTTCAACAGGTGCCATACGATAGGGATTCTTAGACACTGGTGATGCTTCATGGGAAGTATCGATCACAAACCCGATTTCCCTATTAGGCGGTAACCCTGGCAGGTCGTCCAAGAATACCTTAGGAAACTCTCGAACTATAGGAATATCTTGGAGCTTTAGCTCGTCCTTCCTTCGTACATCTATTACGCTGGCTAGAAAACCCATACATCCATTTTTCAACAACTGTTGGGCTCCCATCGAGGATATAACCGGCATCTTGCTCGCTTTTGGAATAGCCTGAAAGGAATACCGATCTCCATTTGGGGGTCAAAATTTCACTAGTCCAGACATACAACTAATTGTGGCGTAGTGTCTAAATAGCCAATCCATCCCCAGGATAACTTCGTACCCTTTCATATCGATTATGAACAGCTCTACGTATAGCTCCCTATCCCCTTCTGATACAATATCACCCTTTACTACTTGATCTGAATGTAAAGACTCACCTGATGGTAAAATGACGATATATGACTTATCAGCAGGAAAAACCCATAGATTAATCTTACACACGAACGCGGTTGTTACGAACGTGTGAGTAGCACCCGTGTCAAAAAGAGTATACGCAGGTTCACCGCAAATCAAAATCGTAGCTCTTATGACTGTGTGCTGCACATCCTCATCTTCCATTAGGGCAAAAACTCTAGGCGCCACCCTCGCCCGGTTTGCATCCTGTAACACCTTGATTTACGGGTTTTGTAAATAAATAATATAATGGCATTTTATTGCAATTATGTCAAATTAAGTCGGTTTTGTAAAAAGAAAGCGTTACTACAATCTTAATAATTAATAAGGATTTTAAGAAAATTTTGAAAATTTTAGGAGTTAAACGTTAATTTTACGAGAATTACGGTTATCGTAATATAAAGGATACTTTGGTAAAAATAGTAAACAAGGTCCGTTTTGCAAGCGGACAGTTTTAATGGAACCCTGGTAATAAGTTGAAGTTATTGGTGTAACACCCGAGTTAACGGCCAGGTGATTTTCCTAACTGTATTAAAGGTCATGAATATTTAATCTTTACAATTTAGGACTTATACCAATAATAATTAATTTCATGTGGATTTAAACTAGGTTGGGTGGCAAAGTTGTAATAATGGAGGGTGATGACCGATATATAAAGAAAAAGGAAATGTTTTAAACCTCACTTGAACCACTGTAGCCGACACCTTCCTTTTCGGCGATTTCTTCTCTTCCAAGCTCTTACTCTCTGCTTCCAGAATACCCTCTTCGACGATGGGTTTCTCTACCACTACTCGACTACTCTGTGCCCGAGGTATGCAATAGTCAATGTAGCTATCTGTTAGCTTGTTAGCCCTGTTTTATACTCGGCATTGGAGTTTTGGATTTTCCAATGGCCGACTATTAATAAGAACATTTGGGATCTATGAGTGGGAATGCTTTTATCAAATCGATTCTGGACATTTAGAACAACCACCTCTGAGTTATCGATAATAGAATCTGTCTGTTTTGGGATTTGGATTTCAAACTGCACAGGGTATTAGACTAAGGATTCGGGAATAACTTTAGCTATTAAATCTTAGGATAACTTGAGATTAGAACTATTAGGATTTTGTTTTAACTACTGCAATGTAAATGTTTTAGGTGAAGAAGTTTGAAGAGAAAGGAGCTCAAGTGCTAAGGAGATCAGGTAAGTGAATGTATTAAGATTTTCGGCTAATAGAGCTCTACATCGTGGGAGTACTAGGTTGTATAGATGTCTAATGTTTACCTTATGATAGAGAGCTTGTCTGCACTTGAAGGATTTATGTATGTTGCGAGTTATACTATTTGATGACCTGCTAGTGAATGTGAAGTTGTCCGCTCTGGTATGATCCTTGACATAGTTTGATGAGTTAAAAGTTCTCATGTTCATGCATCATGAATGTTTCTCAAGCATAAGAAAATGTTTTAACGCATGTTTTCCATGAACAAGATATGTATGTATATATGTATATATATAAGATTTATGTAACGTGGATTAAGTGAGGGTTGGGGGCGGTTCGGCGTATGTCACAGTCCAAAGAATGACATATGAATACGACCCGCAGTAGGGAACAAGATCAAACTCACTATCGAACCCCCTTTACCGGCACAAATCCTCTCTTGATCCACACAACCTAAACAAAGAATATGATCAAAGACTATGAATGATGAATATGATCAATGACTATGAATGATGAATATGATTAATGACTATGAATGATGAATATGATCAATGACTATGAACGATGAATATGATCAATGACTATGAATGATGATTATGATCAATGACTATGAATGATGAATATGATCCATGACTATGAATGATGATTACGAGCAAAGACATGAACAAGAAAAGACTTATGAGCATAAGATTTTCCCAAATTATGCATTCATGCATCCATGTTAGTGTTGCATTCCTTACTAAGCATTAGGCTTATAGTTTAAACCTTATGATGTAGGTGACGAGTTTTCAGGTGAGGAACTCAAGGTTAATGAGGATGTCTAAGCTTGGTTGCTGGAGGATGCTCAGTGTGACAGTGAAGGCTGGATAGGCGACTAAACTCCCTGGTTATGCTCATAGTAAGTTAGAAAAGTTTACCTTGAACAGATGACTAAATAGAACAGAATTTCTTATAAGAATGAGATTTGGATTTGAAGAGCTTGTCTTTAGAGTCTGAATACGATTTTAAGGATTAATGAATGGTTTGTTTTGTTTGAGTCTTCCGCTATGCGTATTTTAGATGAGTTTATGATTTTTACTCTTTGAGGTTTATGGTTACTAAGTTAGGGATCAGGTGAGTTGTGATATGTTCTATCGAATGAAGATGCTTGATGATTATAGCGTTTTACTATCGTATGATAGAAACTGGATGAGGCAATCATCCGGCTGACGTCATCGGCAGATGTAGTGTTTAAGCCATCGGATGATGAAGTGTTATTTTGTCGTCTAGCGATCGGCAGATGTAGAGTGTTTAAGCCATCGGATGATGAAGTGTTATTTTGTCGTCTAGCGATCAGCACATGTAGAGTGTTTAAGCCATCGGATGATGAAAGTATTATTTTGTCGTCTAGCGATCGGCAGATGTAGAGTGTTTAAGCCATCAGATGATGAAGTGTTATTTTGTCGTCTAGCGATCGGCAGATGTAGAGTGTTTAAGCCATCGGATGATGAAAGTGTTATTTTGTCGTCTAGCGATCGGCAGATGTAGAGTGTTTAAGCCATTAGATGATGAAGTGTTATTTTGTCGTCTAGCAATCGGCAGATGTAGAGTGTTTAACTCATCGGATGATGAGAGTGTTATTTTGTCGTCTAGTGATCGGCAGATGTAGTGTAATTCTTCACCGGATGATGTAGATGTTAAATTGTCGTCTAGTGATCGGATGACGTGAGTATTGTCTTATCGTTTAATGTCGGGAAATGTTTTAAATCGGTCACGTGAAGCCCACATGACTACCGGTCGATATAGGGTAAATATGAACATCTAGTGGAGAATGTTCGGGACCGGGCGATGTCTTCAATTAGGCACGTGCATTGTCCGTGACCACCGGCGGATGTCTATTGCTGGTTGAGATCAGATGTGTCGCGTGGCGGACACGTGACTATTGGTCGATGTGAGTCTATAACTCTATCGGTGGATGCAGATCAAGAGATGTTTAAAAAAAAAAAAAACAGAGAAAAGAGAAAATAAAGAGGGAATAATATTAACACTATGATGAATAAAGTGTATGGAAGCAAGAATCAAATGATTAAGAGATCAAGTAATGAATTTGTGTGGCGATTCCGTTGGGGTCGTTACAATTATGGTATCAAAGCAAAACCGGGTTCTAAAACCGATTCTGCAGACTGCCTTCCAGCACTGACTGTCACATGAGCACACTTCATCAACTGTAAGTATTTATGATCTCAGTATATGTCATTAAGTTAAGATATATCTATAATGATTTGTCTAGGAATCCCAAAATGGTTAGAGGTCAGCAGAGAGAGACCAATGAGGATAGCAATGCTATTGCTCAGTTGACAGAGTTGGTCATGCGCCAATCTCACCAGATAGAACGACTGATGACTGCTAGAGAGGAACAAGGCAACTCCAGTACTAATTCAACTCATGATCATGGGGGTGAGCGTTTCCACCGGCTTCGACCCCCGATGTTTAATGGACATGTTTCAGATCCTATTTATGCTGAGGAGTGGGTTCGAAAGATAGAAGACATATTTAAGTATGCAAAGGTTGATGAAGGGGATAAGGTCACCTATGCTGTCTTTCATTTGTAGTTAAGTGCAAGGCATTGGTGGGACTCGATCCAGAACACCGCTAATGCCGAAGCTATGACCTTGGAGATGTTCATGATTGCTTTCTTTGACAAGTACTTCAATAGGAGTGTTCGGGCCAACAAGAAGAAGGAGTTCATGAATCTGTGACAAACTGGCTCTGTGACAGATTACAAATGCAAATTTGATGCCTTATCACGGTTTGCTCCCCGTATAATTGAGGATGATGAGGACAAGATTTACCAATTTGTTCAAGGACTGAAGCCGAGTCTGTACATGAAAGTGAAGACTGCTGGGATACACAATGTACCTTATGGTGAAGTGAAGGCTAAGGCCTTGGAGCTGGAAGAGGCAGAAATGACAGAATATGCACAGGGTGAGCAGCCAAGGAAACTCACGAAGGACACTCAGCCGCCACCACGTCAGAACAAAGGTTGGCAGCCGCAACAGAATAGGGGACCACAGCAACAACAACAAGGAATAAGAGACCCCTCAACCAGAATGATGACCAATGAAAAGGTAAGAGGCCTCTGGCACCCTTATGCCCCACCTGTCAGAAGAACCACCCCGGCGAATGCAAGTTGCGTTCTGGCCGCTGTTTCAGATGTGACAAGGTTGGACGTATAGTCAGAGACTACCCCATGCCGCCAGATCAGAACCGTGCAAGGGTAGCACCTAGAGTCTGTGCAATGATGGAGGATGAGGAAGCCGTGCAGCATACAGTCATAACAGGTACCATTATGATCTGTGGTTTTGCTGCTTACACACTTATAGATACGGGAGCCACACACTCGTTTATATCGACTCTGTTTGTATGCCAACACAACTTAGAACTTTTATCAGTCGAAAGGCCATATGATGTTATGCTACCATCAGGGAAGTCCCTACATTCTGAACAGATTGTTAAAGGTGATATTGTGTCCTTAGGAAGTAAGAAACTATATGTAGAACTGATTGTAATTGACATGAAAGGGTATGAGGTGATATTAGGAATGGATTGGTTATTTAGGCATTATGCCACAGTAAGTTGTAGATCTGGGATGGTTGATTTTCGACCCATAAATGGTGATCATTATTCCTTCCAAGCTTTTCCTAAGATAAGCAAAATACCGATTATATCCTCACTAGAAATTTACCGGTTACTGAAAAATGGTTGTGAGAGTTACTTAGCTAGCATAATGGATGTTCGGGTGAAGAATAAGATAGAGTTACAAGATATCCCCATAGTCCGAGAGTTTCCTAAGGTATTTTTGGATGACTTGCCAGGATTGCCACCTGATAGAGAAATAGAGTTTGTAATTGATACATATCCCGAGGCATTACCGGTATCTAAGAACCCTTACCGTATGGCACCTGTTGAACTAAAGGAGTTAAAGGTCTAACTACAGGAATTAGTGGACAAAGGATTTATACGCCCTAGCAGTTCCCCTTGGGGTGCACCTGTCTTATTTGTCAAGAAGAAGGATGGTTCCCTTAGAATGTGCATAGACTACAGAGAACTAAATAAGTTGACAATCAAGAATAAGTACCCCTTACCTCGGATCGATGATTTGTTTGACCAATTGCAAGGAGCAAAGGTGTTTTCAAAAATAGATTTACGTTCGGGTTATTACCAACTGAAAGTTAAGGAAGGAGATATACCAAAGACTGCCTTCAGAACCCGTTATGGACACTACGAATTCTTGGTCATGTCATTTGGATTGACCAATGCACCTGCAGCCTTTATGGACTTAATGAATCGTGTGTTTCAGGAGTATTTGGACAAATTTGTAATTGTGTTCATAGATGATATCCTGATATACTCACGGACAGAAGCTGACCATGCAGAGCATTAAAGAATAGTTTTGACAACATTGAAGGAGCACCAGCTCTATGCCAAATTGTCCAAGTGTGAATTTTGGTTGGCCAAGGTTAATTTTCTTGGCCATGTGGCTTCTGCTAATGGCATATCAGTGGACCCGACCAAAATTCAGGCAGTAAAGGATTGGCCACAACCAAAGAATGCCAGTGAAGTCCGCAGTTTTCTTGGATTGGCAGGCTATTACAGAAAGTTCATCAAAGGATTTTCTATGATAGCTAAGCCCCTGACGAATTTGACAAAGAAGGACAATAAGTATTCTTGGACCGAAGCTTGTGAGGATAGCTTCCAGACGTTGAAGGTGAAGTTAACAACAGCTCCGGTATTGACCCTCCCAACCGAAGAAGGAAAGTTTAGTGTATTTTGTGATGCATCAAAAGTTGGTTTGGGCTGTGTTTTGATGCAAGAAGGCAAGGTTGTAGCGTATGCCTCTAGGCAGTTAAAGAGTTATGAACAGAACTACCCCACCCATGATTTAGAATTAGCCACTGTTGTTTTTGCTTTGAAGATATGGAGACACTATTTATATGGACAGCAGTGTGAGGTGTTTTCTGACCATAAAAGTCTGAAGTACCTCTTTACACAAAAGGAATTGAACATGAGGCAGAGGCGTTGGTTGGAATTTGTTAAGGATTACGACTTTGAGATCAAGTATCACCCGGGTAAGGCTAACTCTATAGCTGACGCATTGAGCAGGATGTCAACAACTATGCAATCCGTCGTGTCAACTATGTCTATACCTTTGAGGACAGAAGTTCAGAAATTGGAGTTGGAGATAGTTCCAGAGTTGTCAGCTTTGCTCGCAAATTTGACCATTCAACTGACGGTTCTGGAAAAGATCAAAGAAGCACAACAGAAGGACTCAGAGGAGAATAACAGTGTGATGAACAAGGTGAAGGACACCACCTCCGAGTTTAGTCTTTCCAAGGATGGGATTCTGAAGTTTAGAAATAGATGGTATGTCCCTAATGATGACGGATTACGTAAGCTAATCTTGGCTGAGGCGCATTCGTCTCCCTTTTCTGTGCATCCTGGAAGCACCAAGATGTATCGAGACTTGAAGTTACTCTACTGGTGGCCAAACTTAAAGAGAGATGTTGCTAAGTTTGTAGAGTCATGTTTGGTTTGCCAACAAGTTAAAGCTGAGCACCAACGTCCAGGAGGTACCCTTCAACCTCTACCTATTCCCGAGTGAAAGTGGGAACACATAGCTATGGATTTCGTCTTAGGATTACCTAAGACAACTAAGGGACATGATAGTATTTGGGTGTGATTGATAGACTGACGAAATCGGCCCATTTCTTACCAGTAAGGACAACGTACTCGATGGACCAGCTTGCTGATCTTTATGTACAAGAAGTTATTAGGTTGCATGGAATTCCTGCATCTATTGTCTCTGATCGCAATCCTAGATTCACCTCGAGGTTTTGACAAAGCTTACAGGGCACATTAGGTACAAAGTTGTCTTTCAGCACTGCTTTCCACCTGCAGACAGATGGTCAATCAGAAAGGACTATCCAAATACTTGAGAATATGTTGAGGGCTTGTGTGCTAGAGTTCCAGACATCTTGGAGTAGATACCTACCCTTGGTTGAGTTCTCTTACAACAATAGTTACCAGTCCACCATAGGTATGGCACCTTATGAGGCGTTGTATGTTAGGACATATAGATCACCTCTGTATTGGGATGAAGTTGGTGAAGCAAAACTCATAGGTCCCGAGATGTTGCAGCAGATGTCAGACAAGATTGCCACTATTAAGAGGAGGATGATTACTGCACAAAGCCGACAGAAAAGTTATGCATACCAAATGAGGAGAGATCTTGAATTTGCTGTTGGTGATGAAGTTTTCCTGAAGGTTTCACCATTTAAAGGAGTACTAAGATTTGGCAGGAGGGGAAAGCTTAATCAACGATTTATTGGACCATTCCTTGTTTTGGCTAGAATCGGTAGTACAGCTTACAGACTGCAGCTGCCTCCATCATTGGATAAAGTTCATAATGTTTTCCATGTGTCAATGTTAAGAAAATGTATACGGGACCCTACACAAGTTGTTAAACCAGTGGATTTTGAGATTGAGCCGACGCTAACATATGAAGAGAAGCCAGTGCAGATATTGGAATCCGCAGTTAAGACTCTAAGGAACAAAGAGATTCCGTTGGTCAAAGTCTTATGGAAGAATCATGGCATTGAAGAAGCCACTTGGGAGCGACGACAGGACATGTTAGACAGCTATCCAGAGTTATTTGTTTGATCAATTTTCGGGGACGAAAATTTTGTTTAAGGAGGAGTGGATGTAACACCCGAGTTAACGGCCAGGTGATTTTCCTAACTGTATTAACGGTCATGAATATTTAATCTTTAAAGTTTAAGACTTATACCAAGAATAATTAATTTCATGTGGATTTAAACTAGGTTGGGTGGCAAAGTTGTAATAATGGAGGGTGATGACCGATATATAAAGAAAAAAGAAATGTTTTAAACCTCACTTGAACCACTATAGCTGACACCTTCCTTTTCGGCGATTTCTTCTCTCCCAAGCTCTTACTCTCTGCTTCCAGCATACCCTCTTCGACGATCGGTTTCTCTGCCACTACTCGACTACTCTGTGCCCGAGGTATGCAATAGTCAATGTAGCTATCTGTTAGCTTGTTAGCCCTGTTTTCTACTCGGCATTGGAGTTTTGGATTTTCCAATGGCCGACTAGTAATAAGAACATTTGGAATCTGTGAGTGGGAATTCTCTTATCAAATCGATTCTGGATATTTAGAACAACCACCTCTAAGTTATCGATAATAGAATCTGCCTGTTCTGGGATTTGGATTTCAAACTGCACAGGGTATTAGACTAAGGATTCGGGAATAACTTTAGCTATTAAATCTTATGATAACTTGAGATTAGAACTATTAGGATTTTGTTTTAACTACTGCAATGTAAATGTTTTAGGTGAAGAAGTTTGAAGAGAAAGGAGCTCAAGTGCTAAGGAGATCAGGTAAGTGAATGTATTAAGATTTTCGGCTAATAGAGCCCTACATCGTCGGAGTACTAGGTTGTATAGATGTCTAATGTTTACCTTATGATAATGAGCTTGTCTGCACTTGAAGAATTTATGTATGTTGCGAGTTATACTATTTGATGACCTGCTAGTGAATGTGAAGTTGTCCGCTCTGGTATGATCCTTGTCATAGTTTGATGAGTTAAAAGTTCTCATGTTCGTGCATCATGAATGTTTCTCAAGCATAAGAAAATGTTTTAACGCATGTTTTCCATGAACAAGATATGTATGTATATATGTATATATATAAGATTTATGCAACGTGGATTAAGTGAGGGTTGAGGGCGGTTCGGCGTATGTCACAGTCCAAAGAAGGACATATGAATACGACCCACAGTAGGGAACAAGATCAAACTCACTGTCGAACCCACTTTACCGGCACAAATCCTCTCCTGATCCACACAACCTAAACAAAGAATATGATCAAAGACTATGAATGATGAATATGATCAATGACTATGAATGATGAATATGATCAATGACTATGAATGATGAATATGATCAATGACTATGAATGATGAATATGATCAATGACTATGAATGATGATTATGATCAATGACTATGAATGATGAATATGATCTATGACTATGAATTATGATTACGAGCAAAGACATGAACAATAAAAGACTTATGAGCATCTGATTTTCCCAAATTATGCATTCATGCATCCATGTTAGTGTTGCATTCCTTACTAAGCATTAGGCTTATAGTTTAAACCTTATGATGTAGGTGACGAGTTTTTAGGTGAGGAACTCAAGGTTAATGAGGATGTCTAAGCTTGGTTGCTGGAGGATGCTCAGTGTGACAGTGAAGGCTGGATAGGCGACTAAACTCCCTGGTTATGCTCATAGTAAGTTAGAAAAGTTTACCATGAACAGATGACTAAATAGAACAGAATTTCTTATAAAAATGAGATTTGGATTTGAAGAGCTTGTCTTTAGATTCTGAATACGATTTTAACGATTAATGAATGGTTTGTTTTGTTTGAGTCTTCCGCTATGCGTATTTTAGATGAGTTTATGATTTTTACTCTTTGAGGTTTATGGTTACTAAGTTAGGGATCAGGTGAGTTGTGATATGTTCTATCGAATGAAGATGCTTGATGATTATAGCGTTTTACTATCGTATGATAGAAGCTGGATGAGGCAATCATCCGGCTGACGTCATCGGCAGATGTAGTGTTTAAGCCATCGGATGATGAAGTGTTATTTTGTCGTCTAGCGATCGGCAGATGTAGAGTGTTTAAGCCATCGGATGATGAAGTGTTATTTTGTCGTCTAGCGATCGGCAGATGTAGAGTGTTTAAGCCATCGGATGATGAAAGTGTTATTTTGTCATCTAGCGATCGGCAGATGTAGAGTGTTTAAGCCATCGGATGATGAAGTGTTATTTTGTCGTCTAACGATCGGCAGATGTAGAGTGTTTAAGCCATCGGATGATGAGAGTGTTATTTTGTCATCCGTTCTTCGTGTTTTCTCCTCCTCTTGCAACCCTAGGTATGATTCTATGCTTTTGGAGCATTATAGTTCGGTTTTCTCGGAGTTTAAACGATTAGGGTTTCGTTTAGGCTTTGTGAAAAACGTAGTGTAAAGTTAGAAATTGATAGGTTTGACGTATTAGTGAGTATATTGAACATATTAAACGTTATTGGACGAAATCTAGAGTGTATGCGGCGTTTAGGTTGAAAACCGGATATTTGGATTTGAGAAACCTCCATTAATGGAGTTTTGGAAATTCACGAGCATGAATTGCTCGATAAAATGTCTCAAAGAATTAAGTTAGAATTTTAGGAAAGTTTCCTTAGTTAAGGTTTCGTTGAATTTGGACGTTTAACGGTTTAAATCTCGTTTAACGACAATTTTTGTGTTTTGCCTCAGACAATGATGAGAACCACGGGTATATCAAACCCTAGACCCTTCAACAACGCGGAATAGAAACTCAGAAACGCCTTTGAAATCAAGTATAAGGAACTTGACCCTAATCGAACCTTGCCGACAGAACCAAAGTTATCAAAAAGGAGCTTGACCCGTAACCAATTTTGTGGTTAGAACCAAAGCTATCAAGTTGATCTTTCAAGTTTTGACTTGAAGAAGATCTAGTTCTTCACAAAGAACAAAAGAGAAAATTCTCACAAAGAGTAACTCAAAATCATGTATATTCTGCTTCTAATGTTGAAGCGCCTATGCCTTTAAATAGGCTACAAAGTATCCTAAAAGTAATTAGAAAATATTACTAAAACGATAATTATGAAACTTTCTAAAACAATACTTAGGAAAACTTTCTAAATCTATGATTAGGAAAGCTTTCTAAAACTATAATTAAGAAACTTTCTAAAACTATAATTAAGAAACTTTCTAAAACTATAATTAGGAAATAATTACTTGCCAAATTTGTTTTGTTGTTGTGCTTCCATCTCTCTTGCCACTAATCTTTGGGTAGTTTTCAAGTATCTTCGGCCTTCTTTTCTTCCAAAGCATCCTCTTCAATACTTAACAAATTTATTAATTTCAGCTCGTGTTGGAAAGAATCTTTCTCTTGGATTTCTATAATCAATCCATTTAAGGCTTCTTGCATTTTCTTGGTTCTTGATCTTGTCATTGGACCTCCAATATCTTGACATGGATCTTTAACTTTGGGCTTGAAGTTGGTTGCACTCTGATTCATATCATTCTCTCTCTCCTCGAAAAGATTCGTCCTCGAATCCCCTGCATCATATAAAGATAAATCAGAAACATTAAAAGTAGCACTTACATTACCATATGCACTAGGTAAATCAATCTTGTAAGCATTGTCATTGATGCGTTCCAACACTTGGAAGGGACCATCTCCTCGAGGCTGCAACTTGTTCTTTCTTTTGTTGGCAAATCTTTCTCTCCTTAAGTGAATCCAAACCCAATCTCTGGGTTCAAAAATTACTTTCACTCGGTGCTTGTTTGCTGTCTTGCATAATGTTCATTCTTTTTCTCAATGTTTTCCCTGACCCTTGCATGTAGATCCCTAACAAATTCAGCTCTTTTCTTTCCATCAAAATTAACAAACTCGTTAGTTGGTAAAGGTAACATATCCATTGGAGTTATAGGATTAAAACAATAAACAATTTCAAATGGTGAATAAAATGTAGTAGAATGAACAACCCTATTATATGCAAACTCAACATGTGGTAAATACTTTTCCCATTGTTTTAAGTTCTTAGAAATAATGGCTCTCAACAAAGTAGAAAGTGTTCTATTTACTACCTCGGTTTGTCCATCCGTTTGAGGGTGTGCTACGGTTGAAAATAAAAGTTTAGTGCCTAATTTATTCCACAGAGTTCTCCAAAAGTGACTCAAAAACTTAACATCTCGATCGCTAACAATAGTTTTAGGTAAGCCATTTAACCGCACAATCTCTTTAAAGAATAAATCCTCAACATGTGTAGCATCATTAGTTTTTGAACATGCAATAAAATGTGCCATCTTACTAAACCTATCAACAACAACAAAAATACTATCCTTTCCACTTTGAGTTCTCGGCAAACCTATAACAAAATCCATAGAAATATCAATCCAAGGTTGAGTAGGTATTGTATAACGCCCCCGAACCCACCCTGGCTCGGTGCGCTACATTGCTGACCAATCCTACGTTAAAACCTAATTTAAAATAATTATTATAAACCCTAAGTCATAAATTAGGACTGACACAACGGAATTTAAAACTAAACTACCGAAACTCTTTTATGTCATACCTAGCTGCCTAGACTCACCAATTCCCTTACCCCTAATCTTTAAGCACCACGGCGTCCTTCCCGAAAATTTCGGCAAAGTAACGCCTGAAAATGGCGCCTCCAAAATGCTAGATCCCTACAAACGAATAAATTCCCAACCAGATCCAGAATACTCTTACTTAACTAACCAGCAATCAACATACGAAATCTCCAAATAGCAGTAAAAATGGAAGCTATAATACTAACATCCCTAAGTGAAGAAGATACGCAATATAGGGCGACACATCACCCTGAACTATGACTATATACAATCTTTCAAAACAACATCAACCAAAAAGGCAACTCTACAAACCATCAAAATAAATGTAAATTATACACGACCCAAAATACTATTCTACCCACATCTTTCCGAAGACCATGGTCGAGACGCCCCAACAATTCCCCGCACCGGCATACCGTGTACATCATCGACTGTGTCCCAATCCTAGCTTTCCTCGTAGCTCTAACCTGTACTTCTGTCGTCACCTACACCACAGAACACACACACACACGTAAGCTTACGCTTAGCAAGTAGGGAGTAACAAATAATAACAAGAACAATGCACACACCACCCTACCCTAACACAACAACACAAAACCACTCAAAACGACAACTCAACACAACAACACAACAACACAACCCCACCCAATGCAACTCAACAAACTGACTCAACATAACACGACAACACACAGTGCAATCAATCTAACACAAGCAGTTTCTGTAACACCCGACATTTCGGCCAGGTGATTTTCTGACCATTTTCATTGTCACCCTCTTATTTAACCTTTATGATTTAAATTTAATGTTAAGACAAATTTATTACAAGTAGAGTAAAACTAGGTTGGGTGGCAGTTTTGTAATTAAGATTGATGGGTTGAGTATAAATAGAAAATGGAAACCTTAAACCTCATTTTATTACCACTGTAGCCGACATTCCCTCTCGGCGATTCCTTCTCTCCCAAGCTTTTGCTCTCGGCTACCAGAATCTTCCCTTGCTGACGGCTGGTTTCAGCCTGCTTTTCTCTGCAAATCCGCACCCGAGGTATGAAATGGACAATGTAGTCATTTATTAGTGATTAAAGTTCTGCTTTCAGCTCGGCATTTGAGTTCGGAATTTTCTTAGCAGTGGCCGAGTAGTTTAAGACCCTTTTAAGTCTGAGAGTAGAAATGTCATCCCAATCGATTCTGAACATTTCAAAGTAACCAACTCGGATTTAATCAATGGTAAAACCTGTCCACCTAGTTTCAGATTTCAGACTGCAGTGTGTCAAACAGAAGATTCGGAGTAACCTTAGCTATCAGAGTCCTAGGACGATTTATGAATAGAACTATTAGGACCTTTGTTTTAACTACTGTAATGTACATGTTTTAGGTGAAGAAGTTTAAAAGGAAGAAGCTCGGATTGCTAAGGAAACCAGGTAAGTGAATGTATTAAGATTTCCGGCCTCTAGGGCCCTACACCGCAATCATTGAGATGTCTGTCTGTTGACTATGACTAGTTATTGCCATGATATGAAGAAATTGTGTAAGAAGATGTTAAGTTACAGGATGTTTTGCTTGTCCTTATGGTATGATTTCTCTCTGTAAACTTCATGTTTATGTATTGAGTCCACGTTTATGACTGAGTTAAGAACATGAAAAGTAAATGTAATCATGATTAAGTGCAGGACGGGGAAAAGAGACCATGACAAGTATAGCTCGCGGATTCTCCCCCTGGTGGAGGCCGAGCTGATGATATGTATGGCTCGCGAATTCTCCCCCTGGTGGAGGCCGAGTTGATGATGTGTATGGCTCGCGAATTCTCCCACTGGTGGAGGCCGAGTTAGTCGTTACTATGATTGCCGCGATAGGCAAATGACTATGAACCCCTGTCTTTCTCCCTCGTCTCCTGCCTTAATACATGCCATGTAAATAATGAAAATGAACATGAATGAAGAAAGGTTTATGAACTTGTGTTCTTTAATTTGTTCACTCATGTATATCTGTCAGCATGCATTCCTTACTAAGCATTAGGCTTATAGTTGAACCCTATGGTGTAGGTGAAGGAGGTTCAGGTGAGGATACTTTGTTCAAAGAGGATGCTTAAGGCTGGTTGCTGGAGGAAGCTCAAAATGACAGTGCAGGACAGGAAAGGCGATTTATGACCCCTGGTTAATGCTCTTTTGTTTCAGTAAAATAAAGGATATGGTAGTTTAAGTAGGATGAGATTATTTTATAATGTTGAGCCTTGAGACTGTCTAGTTGATCACTGAGTCAGGGAATGATTATATAGATTTATAAATGATCTGTAGCTTAAGTCTTTCGCTATATGCATTCTGAATGAGTTGTGGTTTCTTTCTGTTGGAAGGAGTCATTTGATGATTTAGTGTTTTCTACCGTAAGATGGAAGCTGGATGAGGCAATCGTCCGGCTGACGTCATCGGCAGATGCCGAATGATAGTAGTTTGAGGGTTTAGTCTTCCGACTGACGTCATCGGCAGATGCCGAATGATAGTAGTTGATGGTTTAGTCTTCCGGCTGACGTCATCGGCAGATGCCGAATGATAGTAGTTGATGGTTTAGTCTTCCGGCTGACGTCATCGGCAGATGCCGAATGATAGTAGTTTGAGGGTTTAGTCTTCCGGCTGACGTCATCGGTAGATGCCGAATGATGGTAGTTTGATGGTTTAGTCTTCCGGATGACGTCACCGGTAGATGTAGAATGTGTTTTGTCGTTTAGCGACCGGTGGATGTTGGCTAACGTCACCGGAAGTTGTAAATGTTATCTTGTCGTCTAGTGACCGGTGGATGTCACCGGATGATGTTTTAATTGAGCACGCGAGGCCCACGTGCCCACCGGAAGATGTCTCCTTTTAGGCGGTGTTAAGCGAGTCACGCGCAATACACGTGATGACCGGACGATGAAATCTCTGTAGATTGTCAACACATGCAACCCATGCAAACCCGAGTAGAATCATGTTAAGAGAGATGAGGGCATTCCTTCCTTGCCCGAATTTTGTCAAGAAACCGATGACCGAGCCTAGTCGCTCAACTCTGTGAGAGTTTGAGCCGACGAGGTGTAGGAAATCGTGCACGAGAGGATTCGTCTTCCTTGATGGTTCTACGTCTCTGTTTCCAGTTTTAAAACAAAATATGTATTATGCAAATGTGAATGTCTGTCGAGAGTTAGAGAAGATGTAATAATAGTAAAAGTCAAGCGAACGATTAATGAAAGATTATGAATACGTGACGGCTCCTGGCCGGGGTCGTTACAATTATGGTATCAGAGCAAAACCAGGTTCTAAAACCGATTCTGTAGACTGCCTTCCAGGACTGACTATCACTTGAGCACACCCCAGCAACTGTAAGTATTTATGATTTCATGTATGTCATTAAGTTAAGTTATGCCTGTAATGATTTGTCTAGGAATCCCGAGATTGTTAGAGGTCAACAGAGGGAGACCAATGAGGATAGCAATGCTATTGCTGAATTGACTGAGTTAGTCATGCGCCAATCTCACCAGATAGAACGACTGATGACAGCTAGAGAAGAACAAGGCAACTCCAGTACTAACGCAACTCATGATCATGGGGTGAACGCTTTCACCGGCTTCGACCCCCGGTGTTTAATGGGTATGTTTCCGATCCTATTCATGCTGAGGAGTGGATTCGAAAGATAGAAGACATGTTTAAGTATGCAAAGGTTGATGAAGGGGATAAGGTCACCTATGCTGTCTTTCATTTGGAGTTAAGTGCAAGGCATTGGTGGGACTCGATCCAGAACACCGCTAATGCCGAAGCTATGACCTGGGGGATGTTCAAGACTGCCTTCTTTGACAAGTACTTTAATAGGACTGTACGGGCCAACAAGAAGAAGGAGTTCATGAATCTTCGACAAACTGGCTCTGTGACGGATTACATATGCGAATTTGATGCCTTAGCACGGTTTGCTCCCCGTATGATTGAGGATGAGGAAGACAAGATTTATCAGTTTGTTCAAGGACTGAAGCCAAGTCTGTACATGAAAGTGAAGACTGCCGGCATACATAATGTACCTTATGGTGAAGTGACGGCTAAGGCCTTGGAGCTGGAAGAGGCAGAAATGACAGCATATGCACAGCGCGAGCAGCCAAAGAAACTCATGAAGGACATTCCACCGCCACCACGTCAGAACAAAGGTTGGCAGCCGCGACAGAACAAGGGACCACAGCAACAACAGTAGGGAATAAAGAGGCCCCTCAACCTGAATGGTGACCAGGGAAAGGGAAAGAGACCTCTGGCACCTCTATGCCCTACATGTCAGAAGAACCACCCTGGTGAGTGCAAGTTGCTTTCTGGCCGCTGTTTCAGGTGTGATAAGACCGGACACTTAGTCAGAGACTGCCCCATGCCACCAGACCCGAATCATGCAAGAGTTGTACCCAGAGTGTATGCGTTGATGGAAGATAAGGGAGCTGTTCAGCATACAGTCATATCAGGTACTATCATGATCTGTGGTTTTGCTGCTTATACACTCATAGATACAGGGGCCACACACTCGTTTATATCAACCTTGTTTGTATGCAAACATAACATAGGACCTTTGCTAGCTGAAAGGTCATATAGTGTCGTGTTACCAACAGGGAAGTCCCTACATTCAGAACAGATTGTTAAGGGTGACGTCGTGTCCTTAGGGGATAAGAATCTCTATGCGGAACTAATTGTCATTGACATAAAAGGGTATGAAGTGATATTAGGGATGGATTGGTTATTTAGACATTATGCCACGATAAGTTGTAGATCTGGAATAGTTGATTTTAGACCCCCAAATGGCAATCATTATTCTTTCCAGGCTATTCCTAAAATAAGTAAGATACCAATTATATCCTCACTAGAAGTATATCGAATGCTGAGATGTGGTTGCGAGAGCTACCTGGCTAGTGTGAAGGATGACCGGGTGAAGAATAGAATTGAGCTGCAGGATATTCCTATAGTCCGAGAGTTTCCCGAGGCATTCTTGGATGACTTACCAGGTATACCACCCGATAGGGAAATAGAGTTTGTAATTGATACATACCCCGAGGCATCACCTGTATCTAAGAATCCTTACCGTATGGCACCTGTTGAGTTGAAAGAATTGAAGGGCCAACTGTAGGAATTGGTTGACAAGGGATTTATTCGCCCCAGCAGTTCTCCTTTGGGTGCACCAGTCTTATTTGTAAGGAAGAAAGATGGTTCCCTTAGAATGTGCATAGACTATAGGGAACTAAATAAGTTGACAATCAAGAATAGGTACCCCTTGCCTAGGATTGATGATTTGTTTGACCAATTGCAAGGAGCTAAGGTATTTTCAAAGATAGATCTACGTTCGGGTTACTACCAACTAAAGGTTAAGGAAGGAGATATACCAAAGACAGCCTTCAGAACCCGCTATGGACATTATGAATTCTTGGTCATGTCGTTTGGATTGACAAATGCCCCTGCAGCCTTTATGGACTTAATGAATCGAGTATTTCGGGAGTACTTGGACAAATTTGTGATTGTGTTTATAGATGATATCCTGATATACTCGCGGACTGAAGCTGACCATGTAGAACATTTAAGAGTAGTTTTGACGACATTGAAGGAGCACCAGCTTTATGCCAAATTGTCTAAGTGTGAGTTTTGGTTGGACAAAGTTAATTTCCTTGGCCATATAGTTTCTGCTAATGGAATATCAGTGGACCCGACCAAAATTCAGGCTGTAAAGGATTGGCCACAACCAAAGAATGCCAGTGAAGTCCGCAGCTTCCTTGGATTGGCAGGCTATTACAGAAAATTCATCAAGGGATTTTCTATGATAGCTAAACCCTGACGAGTTTGACGAAGAAGGACATTAAGTATTCTTGGACCGAAGCCTGTGAAGATAGCTTTCGGGTATTGAAACTGAAGTTAACAACAGCCCCTGTTTTTACCCTCCCAACCGAAGAAGAAAAATTTAGTGTTTACTGTGATGCGTCTAAAGTCGGTTTAGGTTGTGTTCTGATGCAAGAGGGTAAAGTTATAGTGTATGCTTCTAGGCAGCTAAAGAATCACGAGCAGAATTACCCCACCCATGATCTAGAACTAGCTGCTGTTGTTTTTGCCTTGAAGATTTGGAGACACTATTTATATGGACAGCAATGTGAGGTGTTTTCTGACCATAAAAGCCTAAAGTACCTCTTCACACAGAAGGAGTTGAACATGAGACAGAGACGTTGGTTGGAATTTGTCAAGGACTACGATTTTGAGATCAAGTATCACCCGGGGAAGGCTAACTCTGTAGCTGATGCACTTAGTAGGATGTCAACAACAATGCAGCCCGTGGTTTCAACCATGTCTATACCTTTGAGAACAGAAGTTCAGATGTTTGACTTGGAGATAGTTCCAAAGTTATCAATCCTGCTCGCTGAGTTAACTATTCAACCAACAATTTTGGAAAAGATCAAGGATGCGCAACAGAGGGATTCAGAGGAAAATATCAGCATGATGAACAAGTTGAAAGAAAACACCTCCGAGTTCAGTCTCTCCAAGGATGGAATCCTGAGGTTTAGGAATCGGTGGTGCATTCCTAATGATGTGGAATTGCGTAAGTTGATCTTAGCTGAGGCGCACTCCTCTTCCTTTTCTGTACATCCTGGCTGCACCAAGATGTACCGAGACCTGAAGTTACTGTACTGGTGGCCTAACCTAAAAAGAGATGTTGCTAAGTATGTAGAGTCCTGTTTAGTATGCCAACAAGTCAAAGCCGAGCACCAACGTCCAGGAGGTACTCTTCAGCCTTTGCCCATTCCCGAATGGAAGTGGGAACACATAGCTATGGATTTCGTAGTAGGACTACCTAAGACGACAAAAGGGCATGATTGTATTTGGGTTGTGGTTGATAGGATGACAAAATCAGCCCATTTCTTACCTGTGAGGACCACCTATACGATGGACCAATTTGCTGATCTCTATGTTCAAGAAATTATTAGGTTACATGGAATCCCTGTATCCATTGTCTCAGACCGTGACCCCAGGTTTACCTCTCGATTCTGGAAAAGTTTACAAGGCACATTAGGTACAAAGTTATCTTTCAGCACGGCTTTTCACCCACAGACCGATGGCCAATCAGAAAGGACTATTCAAATACTCGAAGATATGTTGAGAGCATGTGTACTTGACTTTCAGACAACTTGGAGTAGACATTTACCGCTAGTTGAGTTCTCCTACAATAACAGTTATCAGTCCACTATTGGTATGGCACCATATGAAGCACTGTACGGTAGGAAATGTAGGTCACCTCTTTACTGGGACGAGGTTGGCGAAACAAAACTTCTTGGACCCGATATTTTGCAGCAAATGTCAGATAAGATTGCCACTATTCGAAAAAGAATGATGACTGCACAAAGCCGACAGAAGTGTTATGCAGATCAAAGGAGGAGGGAACTCGAGTTTGCAGTAGGAGATGAAGTATTCTTAAAGGTGTCACCATTTAAGGGAGTCTTAAGATTTGGCAAGAAAGGAAAACTTAATCCGAGATTTATTGGACCCTTCCCTGTCTTGGCAAAAGTCGGGAGTACAGCGTACAGACTGCAACTGCCTCCATCATTGGATAAAGTTCATAATGTCTTCCATGTGTCAATGTTAAGGAAGTGCATGCGTGATCCAATGCAAGTCATCCAGCCATCAGAAATTGGTTTAGAGCCGACACTGGAGTATGAGGAGAAACCAATACAGATTTTGGAATATATAATCAAGACTCTGAGAAACAAAGAGATTCCATTGGTGAAAGTTTTATGGACGAACCACGGCATTGAAGAAGCCACATGGGAAAGACAGCAGGAGATGTTGGACAATTATCCAGAGTTATTTGCTTGAGCAATTTTCGAGGACGAAAATTTTGTTTAAGGAGGGGTGGATGTAACACCCGACATTTCGGCCAGGTGATTTTCTGACCATTTTCATTGTCACCCTCTTATTTAACCTTTATGATTTAAATTTAATGTTAAGACAAATTTATTACAAGTAGAGTAAAACTAGGTTGGGTGGCAGTTTTGTAATTAAGATTGATGGGTTGAGTATAAATAGAAAATGGAAACCTTCAACCTCATTTTATTACCACTGTAGCCGACATTCCCTCTCGGCGATTCCTTCTCTCCCAAGCTTTTGCTCTCGGCTACCAGAATCTTCCCTTGCTGACGGCTGGTTTCAGCCTGCTTTTCTCTGCAAATCCGCACCCGAGGTATGAAATGGACAATGTAGTCATTTATTAGTGATTAAAGTTCTGCTTTCAGCTCGGCATTTGAGTTCGGAATTTTCTTAGCAGTGGCCGAGTAGTTTAAGACCCTATTAAGTCTGAGAGTAGAAATGTCATCCCAATCGATTCTGAACATTTCAAAGTAACCAACTCGGATTTAATCAATGGTAAAACCTGTCCACCTAGTTTCAGATTTCAGACTGCAGTGTGTCAAATAGAGGATTCGGAGTAACCTTAGCTATTAGAGTCCTAGGACGATTTATGAATAGAACTATTAGGACCTTTGTTTTAACTACTGTAATGTACATGTTTTAGGTGAAGAAGTTTAAAAGGAAGAAGCTCGGATTGCTAAGGAAACCAGGTAAGTGAATGTATTAAGATTTCCGGCCTCTAGGGCCCTACACCGCAATCATTGAGATGTCTGTCTGTTGACTATGACTAGTTATTGCCATGATATGAAGAAATTGTGTAAGAAGATGTTAAGTTACAGGATGTTTTGCTTGTCCTTATGGTATGATTTCTCTCTGTAAACTTCATGTTTATGTATTGAGTCCACGTTTATGACTGAGTTAAGAACATGAAAAGTAAATGTAATCATGATTAAGTGCAGGACGGGGAAAAGAGACCATGACAAGTATAGCTCGCAGATTCTCCCCCTGGTGGAGGCCGAGCGGATGATATGTATGGCTCGCGAATTCTCCCCCTGGTGGAGGCCGAGTTGATGATGTGTATGGCTCGCGAATTCTCCCTCTGGTGGAGGCCGAGTTAGTCGTTACTATGATTGCCCGCGATAGGCAAATGACTATGAACCCCTGTCTTTCTCCGCTCTTCTCGGCAGATGCCGAATGATAGTAGTTTGAGGGTTTAGTCTTCCGGCTGACGTCATCGGCAGATGCCGAATGATAGTAGTTTGAGGGTTTAGTCTTCCGGCTGACGTCATCGGCAGATGCCGAATGATAGTAGTTTGAGGGTTTAGTCTTCCGGCTGACGTCATCGGCAGATGCCGAATGATAGTAGTTTGAGGGTTTAGTCTTCCGGCTGACGTCATCGGCAGATGCCGAATGATAGTAGTTTGAGGGTTTAGTCTTCCGGCTGACGTCATCGGCAGATGCCGAATGATAGTAGTTTGAGGGTTTAGTCTTCCGGCTGACGTCATCGGCAGATGCCGAATGATAGTAGTTTGAGGGTTTAGTCTTCCGGCTGACGTCATCGGCAGATGCCGAATGATAGTAGTTTGAGGGTTTAGTCTTCCGGCTGACGTCATCGGCAGATGCCGAATGATAGTAGTTTGAGGGTTTAGTCTTCCGGCTGACGTCATCGGCAGATGCCGAATGATAGTAGTTTGAGGGTTTAGTCTTCCGGCTGACGTCATCGGCAGATGCCGAATGATAGTAGTTTGAGGGTTTAGTCTTCCGGCTGACGTCATCGGCAGATGCCGAATGATAGTAGTTTGAGGGTTTAGTCTTCCGGCTGACGTCATCGGCAGATGCCGAATGATAGTAGTTTGAGGGTTTAGTCTTCCGGCTGACGTCATCGGCAGATGCCGAATGATAGTAGTTTGAGGGTTTAGTCTTCCGGCTGACGTCATCGGCAGATGCCGAATGATAGTAGTTTGAGGGTTTAGTCTTCCGGCTGACGTCATCGGCAGATGCCGAATGATAGTAGTTTGAGGGTTTAGTCTTCCGGCTGACGTCATCGGCAGATGCCGAATGATAGTAGTTTGAGGGTTTAGTCTTCCGGCTGACGTCATCGGCAGATGCCGAATGATAGTAGTTTGAGGGTTTAGTCTTCCGGCTGACGTCATCGGCAGATGCCGAATGATAGTAGTTTGAGGGTTTAGTCTTCCGGCTGACGTCATCGGCAGATGCCGAATGATAGTAGTTTGAGGGTTTAGTCTTCCGGCTGACGTCATCGGCAGATGCCGAATGATAGTAGTTTGAGGGTTTAGTCTTCCGGCTGACGTCATCGGCAGATGCCGAATGATAGTAGTTTGAGGGTTTAGTCTTCCGGCTGACGTCATCGGCAGATGCCGAATGATAGTAGTTTGAGGGTTTAGTCTTCCGGCTGACGTCATCGGCAGATGCCGAATGATAGTAGTTTGAGGGTTTAGTCTTCCGGCTGACGTCATCGGCAGATGCCGAATGATAGTAGTTTGAGGGTTTAGTCTTCCGGCTGACGTCATCGGCAGATGCCGAATGATAGTAGTTTGAGGGTTTAGTCTTCCGGCTGACGTCATCGGCAGATGCCGAATGATAGTAGTTTGAGGGTTTAGTCTTCCGGCTGACGTCATCGGCAGATGCCGAATGATAGTAGTTTGAGGGTTTAGTCTTCCGGCTGACGTCATCGGCAGATGCCGAATGATAGTAGTTTGAGGGTTTAGTCTTCCGGCTGACGTCATCGGCAGATGCCGAATGATAGTAGTTTGAGGGTTTAGTCTTCCGGCTGACGTCATCGGCAGATGCCGAATGATAGTAGTTTGAGGGTTTAGTCTTCCGGCTGACGTCATCGGCAGATGCCGAATGATAGTAGTTTGAGGGTTTAGTCTTCCGGCTGACGTCATCGGCAGATGCCGAATGATAGTAGTTTGAGGGTTTAGTCTTCCGGCTGACGTCATCGGCAGATGCCGAATGATAGTAGTTTGAGGGTTTAGTCTTCCGGCTGACGTCATCGGCAGATGCCGAATGATAGTAGTTTGAGGGTTTAGTCTTCCGGCTGACGTCATCGGCAGATGCCGAATGATAGTAGTTTGAGGGTTTAGTCTTCCGGCTGACGTCATCGGCAGATGCCGAATGATAGTAGTTTGAGGGTTTAGTCTTCCGGCTGACGTCATCGGCAGATGCCGAATGATAGTAGTTTGAGGGTTTAGTCTTCCGGCTGACGTCATCGGCAGATGCCGAATGATAGTAGTTTGAGGGTTTAGTCTTCCGGCTGACGTCATCGGCAGATGCCGAATGATAGTAGTTTGAGGGTTTAGTCTTCCGGCTGACGTCATCGGCAGATGCCGAATGATAGTAGTTTGAGGGTTTAGTCTTCCGGCTGACGTCATCGGCAGATGCCGAATGATAGTAGTTTGAGGGTTTAGTCTTCCGGCTGACGTCATCGGCAGATGCCGAATGATAGTAGTTTGAGGGTTTAGTCTTCCGGCTGACGTCATCGGCAGATGCCGAATGATAGTAGTTTGAGGGTTTAGTCTTCCGGCTGACGTCATCGGCAGATGCCGAATGATAGTAGTTTGAGGGTTTAGTCTTCCGGCTGACGTCATCGGCAGATGCCGAATGATAGTAGTTTGAGGGTTTAGTCTTCCGGCTGACGTCATCGGCAGATGCCGAATGACGTCATCGGCAGATCCGAATGATAGTAGTTTGAGGGTTTAGTCTTCCGGCTGACGTCATCGGCAGATGCCGAATGATAGTAGTTGAGGGTTTAGTCTTCCGGCTGACGTCATCGCAGATGCCCGAATGATGTAGTTTGAGGGTTTAGAGTCTTCCTGCTGACGTCCATCGGTAGATGCCGAATGATGGTAGTTTGATGGTTTTAGTCTTCCGGATGACATCACCGTAGATGTAGAATGTGTTTGTCGTTTAGCGACCGGTGGATGTTGGCTGACGTCACCGGAAGTTGTAAATGTTATCTTGTCGTCTAGTGACCGGTGGATGTCACCGGATGATGTTTTAATTGAGCACGCGAGGCCCACGTGCCCACCGGAAGATGTCTCCTTTTAGGCGGTGTTAAGCGAGTCACGCGCAATACACGTGATGACCGGACGATGAAATCTCTGTAGATTGTCAACACATGCAACCCATGCAAACCCGAGTAGAATCATGTTAAGAGAGATGAGGGCATTCCTTCCTTGCCCGAATTTTGTCAAGAAACCGATGACCGAGCCTAGTCGCTCGACTCTGTGAGAGTTTGAGCCGACGAGGTGTAGGAAATCGTGCACGAGAGGATTCGTCTTCCTTGATGGTTCTACGTCTCTGTTTCCAGTTTTAAAACAAAATATGTATTATGCAAATGTGAATGTCTGTCGAGAGTTAGAGAAGATGTAATAATAGTAAAAGTCAAGTGAACGATTAATGAAAGATTATGAATACGTGACGGCTCCTGGCCGGGGTCGTTACAGTTTCTATCACTCAGTTGTGCTTATTTGTTGTTCGTTGCTTTAATCTTGTTTTAATCTTTCATAAGCCGTGTGGAACGAGTTGGCACACATCCCATAACCGTCTAGGATGGCCACACTCAGAACCACCATCCTCATAGAGGTCCCCTCGTGGTGCGACACACCAGCACCTCAGCCCGACAAGGCACACTATTCAGGATTACATGTTTAGCAATATGTGTTTTAGCCGGTCATCTCTCATAGAGTACCCTTCGGGGTGCTACACACCAGCAACCTCAGCCAGACAAGGCACACTATTCGAAATGCAATATGTGTTTTAGCCGATCATCTCTCATAGAGTACCCTTCGGGGTGCTACACACCATCTATCTCAGCCCGACAAGGCACACTATTCGAAATGCAATATGTGTTTTAGCCGGTCATCTCTCATAGAGTACCCTTCGGGGTGCTACACACCAGCACCTCAGCCCGACAAGGCACACTATTCGAAATGCAATATGTGTTTTAGCCGGTCATCTCTCATAGAGTACCCTTCGGGGTGCTACACACCAGCACCTCAGCCAGACAAGGCACACTATTCGAAATGCAATATGTGTTTTAGCCGATCATCTCTCATAGAGTACCCTTCGGGGTGCTACACACCATCTATCTCAGCCCGACAAGGCACACTATTCGAAATGCAATATGTGTTTTAGCCGGTCATCTCTCATAGAGTACCCTTCGGGGTGCTACACACCAGCATCCTCAGCCCGATAAGGTACACTATTCGAGATGCATTTTTACAATTCACTTTATCTGATTACGTTCATGCTCACAATGCCAATCAATGCCACTAATCGTACCTAACGTGCTATACCATGATGCATGCTTCAAATATGCAATACGACACGAAACCAACAACCCAACACAACACGAAATAAATAACCCTACCGTTCTTGGTGTAGGCCCGAAGGCCAAGGAATAGCTACCACTATTTACCTGGCGTCCTAGCTCGCTGAGGCTACTCGGTTACCTGCCCACCTACGGCTCGACCTACGACAAATATTCAGACTTTATTAAAATTAAGCCCACATTCATAAATTACTCTCAATCTACTATTTCTAGCCTAATCCAACTAAAACCTAACTAAACGGGCCACTAATTTGTGTTCGGTAAAAACTGACCCGAAACTCAAACGTGTATAACTTTTGCGTCGGTGATCGGAATCGAACGATTCCAGCGGCCACGTACTCCTCTAATAACCTATTTTAACCTACCAAAAGGAATTTCAAAACAAATGACCGCAGCTAGATCAAAAATCAGAAAACCCAAACTGGCCCTCAACCGGAAATTTCACCATTTCTGATTTTCCATCAAATTCCCCCCAATTCCTTACTAATCAATCCCTCACATACCCAATTAGCATAACCTAACCCAAAATCCCGAGCTACACACACAAAACCCAAATTCCACAAATTGGAGCCCTCGGTTTTTCTCTCAATCCGAGCTCAATACGGCCAGGTAACCAAAACCGAACCAAGGGTTGGCAAACCCACGCCGGAGGTGACCAAAATCGGCCGGTGATCGGAGCTCAAACTCGCTCCTCACCCTCGGCCTCGAACAGAGCAAAAACATGGCAAAACTAGGGCTTACCGTTCGATTTGAGCGCGGAGATGGCCAAGACGCTGCTCGCCGCCGCTGTCTTGCCAGAGATCGTCGAACATTGCCGGTGGTTCGTCGCGTTCCGTTATTAGTCGCCCTCCCTCTTCTCTGCCCTGTTCTCCGTTCGCGGGGAGCTCGAAGACAACAGAATGGCTTCGGCCATTCTGTTGTTTTAGTTTTATTATTATTTATTTTTTTTAATAATAATAATACTAACCGTTAATTAAATCCTTATTTACCGTTTTTCCCTCCCGTATTTCCGACCATTTCGACTTTCGTTAAATCTTGTTCTTAAATTATAACTTACAGCTTAATTTCACAAGAAATACCCAACCTAAATTAGAAACCATTTGTTCCACCAAATTTATTCATTTTCTTTTAAATTAATTAAACAACCTATTTTATTATTCTTTTATTTTCGCTCCAATTTTTCTCCAAAAAAAATCCCGGGTGTTACAATCCACCCTCCTTACAAAAATTTTGTCCTCAAAATTTGTGGCCCAATTATATTTCAATTACGCACTCAAACTCAACCTTCTAATCTTTGGGTTGCCACTCAGAATCTCAACTACGCTACGGCCCAAATCATCTGTCGGGTAATGTCAATTCCCACATCTCTAAAGTGTTGACTTCGCCCTACTCTACATTCCGTAACTCGAACATGTATGTCCATTGACTTTAACTAAATCAATTATTACATAGACCCTCAAACTTCTCTATCTTAGTTTCAACTCTAACTTTTCATTTAGCTAAATTCATCTAATTTCTCAATTTCTCTTTCCATGACTATCAAACACTTACCTAACTTATTTCAACCCTTAAGGTATGCTCAATCACGTAGCACTAAAATCTAATGAGTACACTTCTTACCTCCATTTTTACTAACCTCTATAAATTCTTAGATCAGGACTAACTCGTTCCTAACGTCACACAATACTCTCATTGGTGTACGACATATCCTTAATGCCCACTGTCTTCACCCCCTTGAAGACTCTAAACTTAAATCCTATTAGTTACCATTGTTTGGCTGAAATACCTATTGTGTAATCTACAGCCCTAAACTTTCCTGACTAAGTTCACCTAGTCACTTACTTTTCTAATTCAGACACGTATCCATCAAACAATCTCAAACCTCCAAAGCCATCACAATAGTGTTAGTTCTAAGTTTCAAAATTTCGTCGATCATACTATCGCATCTTACACCTATTTATCTCGTATCTCATTAACACATTCCGAATTCTCACTACCTAAATTAACTTGGGTCATTCTAAACTATACACTCCAAACTATGCACTACAACGCTCATATTTTCCTAACTTTGCTCCCCATATCTTAAGTCTTTATACGTCCATTAACTTTCACTTCTCTAATCCACTATTCATCAACACTTACATAACTAAAACCGTCACGCTAAGAACTCAGTACATAAACCTCTTACCCTAAATCCTTAAGTTCAATTTCTCTTATACTCTACCATTTCCTTTCTAATTTATCACTCTTATTTCTTATACTAACTTATCTCGAGAAAGCACACTACCTACTTACCTCGAGCAAACTTAATTTATCCAACTATTACCTCAGTCAATCATCACCAAACATTCACAAAGCCTTAAGTCTAAACTAACTCTTTCCCAACTTATTACAATCTTCAAAGTATACGCACTCACATAACACCAAGAATCTGCCGAGTAAACTTCCTATCTAAGTTCTCAATTAAAAAAAATCCTTTATATTTTAATATCTCATTTCGAAATTATCACTTTAACCTCTTGCACCTATTTACCTTGAAGGATCACTACATTCCATTAATCATACTAACATCATCCCCATACTCCAAGCTCTCACTGCTTAAATCTATCCCATATTTTCAAAGTATCCTTTAAGTTGTCATACTCACATACATTATAATCAATTTGTCCAACTTCTACCTCGCTTATCATCAAACCTATCAAAGTCTTCAATCTAAATTATCTCATTTCTCACTCTTCAATACTCTTCATCCAACAACATAGTTCAAACCTATAACTTAAGAGTCTAACTTTCATAACTAAATACTCTCACAAATTTATTACATTTAACTTAATAAATCCTCACACATACTTTAATTCTCAATATCCTCTAACTCTCTCTCTTAGTTAGCTAATCTCATCACTTTGAACTTTTTATAATACCTCCAAGTTACTGGCCTTTTTAATTCTAAATAGATCTCTAGACTCCCATCCTCGATATTGATTAATACCAACATTCCTACGTAGTCAAACAAATCTTGCACTCCCGACCACACATTGATTAATTACATCCTCTAAAATACGACGGCAATAACTACTTCCGATACTCCCACAACTATTCATTTAAATTAAATCCTTAAATACCGTCTGCATCTACATACTATACGTAAATTTAATTATATTACCTTTTGTTATTTCCGTTATCTCCCTTTATCCTTACTACAACATATTAATACAATCACGACAGTGTAGGGTATCTCCCGAAAATTTCACTCCCAACTTCAATCTCTTCGAAGATTCCTTGTATCCTAAAACTCCCAGGGGTTAGCTAACTAGACCCCAATTCTATCTCATCCAATCTTATCTCACATAAAATGAATCTCTCTCAGGATAACAAACTCCTAAGGGTACTACTATGACAGTCACACCAATTTCTCTAATTGCAAATCTTACTTCTATCTATTCTAAAAAAATGTTGTTCGAACTATCGATTCAGTACGTCTATGAGTCGGCTCATGAGATCCACCTAGGTTGTCTCGGTACCCTTGAGACTCTCTAGTCCACTACCATCACAAAACAAACAGGGATTAGCATCTAATTAATTCTAAACACTTAACCAGGTTGTCTCGGTACTCTCGAGATTCTCGTTCTAAGCCCGACCAAGGTTAAACAATCAAAAATCGAAACTCAGCTCAATCAAACTAAAAGAAAAGAATTACTTACAGTCGGTGAAGCACGTTGCATGGCGCCCGGCATTGTCGGGTAATCCTTTGAACGACTTGACCATTTATGCTCTGATACCATCTTGTAACGCCCCCGAACCCACCCTGGCTCGGTGCGCTACATTGCTGACCAATCCTACGTTAAAACCTAATTTAAAATAATTATTATAAACCCTAAGTCATAAATTAGGACTGACACAATGGAATTTAAAACTAAACTCCCGAAACTCTCTTATGTCATACCTAGCTGCCTAGACTCACCAATTCCCTTACCCTAACCTTTAAGCACCACGGTGTCCTTCCCGAAAATTTCGGCAAAATAACGCCTGAAAATGGCGCCTCCAAAATGCTAGATACCTGCAAACGAATAAATTCCCAACCAGATCCAGAATACTCTTACTTAACTAACCAGCAATCAACATACGAAATCTCCAAATAGCAGTAAAGATGGAAGCTATAATACTAACATCCCTAAGTGAAGAAGATCCGCAATATAGGGCGACACATCACCCTGAACTATGACTATATACAATCTCTCAAAACAACATCAACCAAAAGGCAACCATCAAAATAAATGTAAATTATACAAGACCCAAAATACTATTCCACCCACATCTTTCCGAAGACCATGGTCGAGACGCCCCAACAATTGCCCACACCGGCATACCGCGTACATCATCGACTGTGTCCCAATCCTAGCTTTCCTCGTAGCTCTAACCTGTACTTCTATCGTCACCTACACCACAGAACATACACACACACGTAAGCTTATGCTTAGCAAGTAGGGAGTAACAAATAATAACAATAACAATGCACACACCACCCTACCCTAACACAACAACACAACACCACTCAACACGACAACTCAACACAACAACACAACACCACCCAATGCAACTCAGCAAACTGACTCAACATAACACGACAACACAGTGCTTTAATCTTGCTTTAATCTTGCTTTAATCTTGCTTTAATCTTGCTTTAATCTTGCTTTAATCTTGCTTTAATCTTGCTTTAATCTTGCTTTAATCTTGCTTTAATCTTGCTTTAATCTTGCTTTAATCTTGCTTTAATCTTGCTTTAATCTTGCTTTAATCTTGCTTTAATCTTGCTTTAATCTTGCTTTAATCTTGCTTTAATCTTGCTTTAATCTTGCTTTAATCTTGCTTTAATCTTGCTTTAATCTTGCTTTAATCTTGCTTTAATCTTGCTTTAATCTTGCTTTAATCTTGCTTTAATCTTGCTTTAATCTTGCTTTAATCTTGCTTTAATCTTGCTTTAATCTTGCTTTAATCTTGCTTTAATCTTGCTTTAATCTTGCTTTAATCTTGCTTTAATCTTGCTTTAATCTTGCTTTAATCTTGCTTTAATCTTGCTTTAATCTTGCTTTAATCTTGCTTTAATCTTGCTTTAATCTTGCTTTAATCTTGCTTTAACTATATGTCATACTAGCTGCCTAGACTCACCAATTCCCTTACCCTCACCTTTAAGCACCACGGTGTCCTTCCCGAAAATTTCGGCAAAATAACGCCTGAAAATGGCGCCTCCAAAATGCTAGATACCTGCAAACGAAATAAATTCCCAACCAGATCCATGAATACTCTTACTTAACTAACCAGCAATCAACATACCATACGAAATCTCCAAATAGCAGTAAAAGATGGAAGCTATAATACTAACTCCCTAAGTGAAGAAGGATCCGCACTTATAGGGCGACACATCACCCTGAAACTATGACTATATACAATCTCTCAAAACAACATCAACCAAAAAGGCAACTCTACAAACCATCAAAATAAATGTAAATTATACAAGACCCAAAATACTATTCCACCCACATCTTTTCCGAAGACCATGGTCGAGACGCCCCCAACAATTGCCCCCACGGCATACCGCGTACATCATCGACTGGTCCCAATCCTAGCTTTCCTCGTAGCCTCTAACCTTGTATTCTATCGTCACCTACACCACAGAACATACACACACACGTAAGCTTACGCTTAGCAAGTAGGAGTAAGTAATCTTGCTTTAATCTTGCTTTAATCTTGCTTTAATCTTGCTTTAATCTTGCTTTAATCTTGCTTTAATCTTGCTTTAATCTTGCTTTAATCTTGCTTTAATCTTGCTTTAATCTTGCTTTAATCTTGCTTTAATCTTGCTTTAATCTTGCTTTAATCTTGCTTTAATCTTGCTTTAATCTTGCTTTAATCTTGCTTTAATCTTGCTTTAATCTTGCTTTAATCTTGCTTTAATCTTGCTTTAATCTTGCTTTAATCTTGCTTTAATCTTGCTTTAATCTTGCTTTAATCTTGCTTTAATCTTTCATAAGCCGTGTGGAACGAGTTGGCACACATCCCATAACCGTCTAGGATGGCCACACTCAGAACCACCATCCTTCATAGAGGTCCCATCGGGGTGCTACACACCAGCACCTCAGCCCGACAAGGCACACTATTCGAAATGCAATATGTGTTTTAGCCGTTCATCTCTCATAGAGTACCCTTCGAGGTGCTACACACCAGCAACCTCAGCCCGACAAGGCACACTATTCGAAATGCAATATGTGTTTTAGCCGATCATCTCTCATAGAGTACCATTCGGGGTGCTACACACCAGCAATCTCAGCCCGACAAGGCACACTATTCGAAATGCAATATGTGTTTTAGCCGGTCATCTCTCATAGAGTACCCTTCAGGGTGCTACACACCAGCAACCTCAGCCCGACAAGGTACACTATTCGAGATGTATTTTTACAATTCACTTTATCTGATTACGTTCATGCTCACAATGCCAATCAATGCCACTAATCGTACCTAACGTGCTATACCATGATGCATGCTTCAAATATGCAATACGACACGAAACCAAAAACCCAACACAACACGAAATAAATAACCCTACCGTTCTTGGTGTAGGCCCGAAGGCGAAGGAATAGCTACCACTACTTATCTGGCGTCCTAGCTCGCTGAGGCTACTTGGTTACCTGCCCCCTACGGCTCGACCTACGACAAATATTCAGACTTTATTAAAATTAAGCCCACATTCACAAATTACTCTCAATCTACTATTTCTAGCCTAATCCAACTAAAACCTAACTAAACGGGCCACTAATTTGGGTTCGGTAAAAACCGATCGGAAACTCAAACGTGCATAACTTTTGCGTCGGTGATCGGAATCGAACGATTCCAGCGGCCACGTACTCCTCTAATAACCTATTTTAACCTACCAAAAGGAAATTCAAAACAAATCACCGCAGCTAGATCAAAAATTAGAAAACCCGAACTGCCCCTCAACCGGAAATTTCACCATTTCCGATTTTCCATCAAATTCCACCCAATTCCTTACTAATCAATCCCTCACATACCCAATTAGCATAACCTAACCAAAAATCCAAAGCTACACACACAAAACCTGAATTTCCCAAATTGGAGCCCTCAGTTTTTCTCTCAATCCGAGCTCAATACGGCCAGGTAACCAAAACCGAACCAAGGGTTGGCAAACCCACGCCGGAAGTGACCAAAATCAGCCGGTGATTGGAGCTCAAACTCGCTCCTCACCCTCGGCCTCGAACAGAACAAAAACAGGGCGAAACTAGGGCTTACCGTTCGGTTTGAGAGCGGAGAGGGCCCAGACGCTGCTCGCCGCCGCCGCCGTCTGGCCAGAGATCGTTGAACATCGCCCGTGGTTCGTTGCGTTCCGTCGATCGTCACCCTCCCTCTTCTCTGCCCTGTTCTCCGTTCGCGGGGAGCTCGAACACAACAGAATGGCTTCGGCTATTCTGTTGTTTTAGTTTAATTATTATTTATTTTTTTTAATAATAATAATACTAACCGTTAATTAAATCCTCATTTACCGTTTTGCCCTCCCGTATTTCTGACCATTTCGACTTTCGTTAAATCTTGTTCTTAAATTATGACTTACAGCTTAATTTCACAAGAAATACCCGAACCTAAATTAGAAACCATTTGTTCCACCAAATTTATTCACTTTCTTTTAAATTAATTAAACAACCTATTTTATTATTCTTTTATTTTCGCTCCAATTTTTCTCAAAAAAAATCCCGGGTGTTACATATTGGGAGAGAAGTATACATTCCATGTGGTTTTATTTTTGATTTAGCTTTTCTACACTCAATACATTTATCACAATTTAATTGCGCATCATGTCTCATCTTAGGCCAATAAAAATGCTCACATAAAACATCCAAGGTTTTGCTTACTCTAAAATGTCCCATTAATCCACCTCCATGAGTTTCTCTAACAAACAATTCTCTCAAAGAACACTTAGAAATACAAAGCTTATCTTTCTTAAATAGATAACCGTCATGCCTATAATAATCACCATATACAACTTTTTCACATAATTTCCAAATTTTACAAAAATCTGAATCTACTACATATAATTCTTTAACCAGTTCAAATCCAAGCAATTTAGATTTTAAGGAGGTTACGAGTACATACCTTCGAGACAATGCATCGGCCACTACATTTTCCTTACCTTTTTTATATTTGATCACGTATGGAAATGGTTCAATGAATTCCATCCATTTTGCGTGCCTTTTGTGTAGTTTTCCTTGCGACTTCAAGTGCTTCAAACTCTCATGATTGGAATAAATAATAAATTCTTTTGGCCACAAATAATGTTTCCATGTTTCAAGTGCGCGAACTAAGGCATACAATTCCTTGTCATATGTGGGCTAGTTCAAAACTGTGATATGCCCACGACCTCGATCCGTCAAGCACAAGTCCAAGGTATGTATTTATTTTATCTATTCTATTTATCTAATGGACTTGTAGAATATTGTAGGAAAATTACCTCTCAAGGCTTGGAATGATCAAGGATCAAAAGTTGGATACTCATTGAAGATTTTCATCGAACAGTTGGCGTACAACAAGTAGCAAAGACTGCTTGACCCATAAAGATGAAGCCCATAAGCCCAAGAAGAAATAGGCCCACACTTGAAGACTATCATAAAAGGCCCAAGAGGAGATGCTCATCTATGAAGAAGAGAATTAAAAGAGAATTAATTTATGGACAAGAGAATTAAAAGACAAAAGTAGGCCCATGCATGGAGAAATTAGTTGATGGAAAAGAACTCAAAAGCCCAAAAGCAAGCCCACAAGAAATTAGTTGCTGAAAAAGAACTCAAAGCCCAAAAGCAAGCCCACAAGAAAAATCCCCCAATTAAAGAAGTCTTCCACAATTGGAGAAGTTTTCAGCGGAAGGATGCCACAAAAGAAAGAAGCCTTTGGCTGAAGAACTCATGACCAAGCAGCGTTGCACGCATTTGGTCACAAGCAAAATCAGTGCCGTGATGCGTGCGCACGAGGCCAAAGCACTGAACGCTCCAACGGCTAGATTTCGAGCAACGGCTATCTTTGTTAATTTTGTGTATTCTTTTTCTGTTTTCATTATTGGCGTTTCTTTGGTTATTTAAACCATTTGCTGAACAATTGTAATCTTCAGTTAATGAATGAAATATTTGGAAACTGAGTGGAGCGATTTCCTCTCCAGAGAAGCTTCGGGAGCTTTCTCTTCATGGTGCTCTCCCGGGTGGTGCGTGGCACCCGGTGGAACCACCACCCATTGTATTCCGAGCTTGGGTTGCTCGGGAATACTCTCAGTCACCTTCGCCTCTTTCTATCGCCAATAGAAAGCGGGGAGGCGGCGAAACCCGTGCCCAAAGGCTGTTGTCTTCTCTTCGGGAAGTCATGCGCTGAGAGCTACCGATTTCGACTCCTCAGCCAGCTTCGGGTTTTTACCATCCATCTTCACCGCCGGTTTCTTCTGTGGAAGAAACATTGATGCAGGGCTTGTGTCCGATGCTGGAGCTCTTTCTGCGGGAAGAAGCTTTTCCGATGTAGCGCTAATCTGACGTCTACCGGCCGGCAAGGATTCCCTTTAATCCAAACGGCGTTCTCTGAGTATTATTCGACTCACCCACCTCCCACTTCGACTGCTTCCGCAAATGTGATTCGAGTGTCACGGTTGGCACCCCGATTCCCATCAAACTGCTCCATTAAGCTTCTCGCTAAAGTAAGCAATAGGCTTGGAATCCTACATTAAAACACCACTAATACCTTTTCCCGACGCATCACATTCAATCTCAAAAGCTTTATCAAAATTAGGTAAAACAAGTAATGGTGTATTAGTAAGTTTACCTTTTAGGAGATTAAAAGCTTGTTCATGTATTTCAGTCCACTTAAATTCAACATTTTTCTTTACAAGATCATTTAAGGGAGCCGCAATGGTACTAAAATCTTTAACAAACCTCCTGTAAAAACTTGCTAATCCATGAAAACTTCTTACCTCGTTGGCATTCTTTGGTCTTGGCCATTCCTTAATTGCCTTAACTTTTTCTTCATCCACTAATACTCCACTTGAACTAACTACAAAACCAAGAAACATTACCGAATCCATGCAAAAGGTGCACTTCTTTAAGTTAGCGTATAGTTGATTTTCTCTTAAAGCATTAAAAACTGAATTCAAGTGTTTAACATGTGCATCTTGAGTTTTACTATAAACCAAGATATCATCAAAGTACACAACAATAAACTTTCCAATAAAAGATCTTAACACATGATTCATCAATCTCATAAAAGTACTTGGTGCATTAGACAAACCAAATGACATTACTAACCACTCATAAAGACCATATTTAGTTTTAAAGGCGGTTTTCCATTCATCTCCCTCTTTCATGTGAATTTGATAATATCCATTCTTTAGATCAATTTTGGAAAATAAGCATGCACCATGTAACTCATCAAGCATATCATCCAATCTAGGAATAGGGTGTCGATACTTTACCGTGATCTTGTTGATAGCTCGACAATCAACACACATTTGCCAAGTTCCATCTTTCTTCAAAACTAAGATGACGGGAACTTAGCATGGACTAAGGCTTTCCTTTACAAATCCTTTCTCCACTAGTTTATCCACTTGCTTTTGAATTTCCTTAGTTTCTTCGGGATTAGCTCGATATGCCGGTCGATTAGGAATTGATGCTCCCGGTATGAAATCTATTTGATGTTCAATCCCTCTCAAAGGAGGTAACCCTTTCGGTAATTCTTCAGGAAACACATCCTCAAATTCCTGCAAAAGAGAAGAAACAACACTCGGAATAGATTGAGTTAGCTCATTAGTCATAAGATAAACATCTTTGTACAACAATACAAGTACTTCTTGCCTCGCTATCATCACACTTTTAACCTCACTTTTTCTTTCCATTTCACTTATTCTCCCACTCTCCTCTTGTTTTCTCTCAATCTCGTTTTTTCTCTCTTTGCACTCTTTTTTCTCTCTTTCACTCTTCTTTTCACTCACTCTATTCTCTTCTTTTTCATGTTTTTGCTCACTCAATGGCTTTTCTCTCTTTTTGAGAATTATCTTCCGACCATTTTGATCAAATGAGTACTCATTCTTGAAACCATTGTGCTTGACGTTTCTATCAAATTGCCATGGTCTCCCCAAAAGGATATGTGTAGCTTGCATGGGTACTGCATCGCAAAGAACCTCATCTTTGTACTTACCAATTGCAATTCCAACCTTCACTTGCTTAGTTACTTTCACTTCTCCACAATCACTCAAGAATTGTGGCTTGTATGGCTTAGGATGCTTAACAGTTTCCAAGCTCAATTTTTCTACTAATAAAGTGCTAGCAACGTTAGTACAACTCCCACTATCAATTATCAAACTACATACCTTGTTATTCACGTGGCATCTAGTGTGAAATATATTTTCCCTTTGCACTTTATCTCCATCCTCATTGGCTTGAATGTTGAGTATACGTCTAGTGATCAACAATTCTCCTCTCACGGGTTCCTCTATATCCACGTCGCTACAATCTTCTAATGGTGGCATTTCATTGTCACTTGAACTTACACTTGCTATATCACCATTATCCAAAATAATCATAGCTCTTTCATTCGGAAAATTAGAAGCAATATGGCCAAAACTTTGACTTCTAAAACATTTGATCTCTCGAGACTTAATAGGAGTGGAAGTCTCGGTTTTACCTTTTATGGGGGTGGTATTTGATGTCGTGGTTTTCCCTTTGAACTCCTCCTTCGGTCTTGAATTAGGCTTATCACTCCTCCAATTAGATTTCCATGAAGAGTTTGGGGTTGATCCGATCTTAGAGTTCCTTGATTTCAATTGCCTCTCAACTTTGATGGACTTGTGCAACAATTCTTCTAAATCCACATAATGATGCAAATCCACAATGTCAACGATTTCTCTATTTAAACCTCCAATGAATCGTGCCATTGTCGCTTCACCATCCTCGTCCACTCTAGCCCTTACCATGGCTACCTCCAACTCTTTGTAATATTCCTCTACACTTTTGATTCCTTGAGTCAAACCCTGTAGTTTCCTACACGCATCTCGATAATAGTGGTTAGGAATAAATCTTTTGCGCATTTGTACCTTCATATCATCCCATGTGCGTATGGGTTGTTCTCCATACCTTTTTCGTGTTTTCACTAATTGATCCCACCATATGCTTGCATAATCCGTGAATTCCATCGACACTAATTTGATCTTTTTCTCCTCAGTGTAGTTATGACATTCAAACATCTGTTCAACTTTTCTTTCCCATTCTATATAAAGTTCGGGATCACTTTTACCTTGAAAAGGAGGGATGATCGTTTTGATGTTGCTTAGATTTCCATCCTCACGGTTTGTTCTCGCATATCTCTCTCTTCTGTAATTACCATCCTCGTAATCGGATTCCCCATAGTAATGCTCCATTGGTGATTTGCCCCTTTGTACACGACTATTAGAAGGCAACTTTATTCTTTCATACCTCATGTCTAAATTCTTAATTTGCTCTTGTATAGCCTTCATGTACATCTCCAGATCAAAGTTAGCACGTCTTTCCTCACTACTCATAATTTCAAGGAAGAAAAATAAAAATTATTAGTGAACAAAAAAAAGTAAGTAAACGGAACTCACTCACTCCCTCACGTGTTTACACTCGATTATATGTCTCTCCACTCGTGTTTCCCTCAAATAATGGCTTTTATATGATAGTCTCACACTCTTGCCTTTTACCACTCAATTTTCTCTTTAAGCTCTTTATGTAAAAACCTAATCAAGAGGAAAATTCAACAAGCAAAAACAAGTAAGATCAAACTTTTTAACTCAAAATTCTAATTTCCAAAATCGGTTAGAATCAAACAATTTAGAATAGGATGTAGGACTTAAAGAGAGTAAACTTTTCAAGAAATGAAACTTTTACGAAAGGAAACTTTTCAATAAAGGAAATGTTTTACGAAAGGAAACTTTTCACGAAATGAAACTTTTCACACCAAAAAGCAAATAATGATGCATATAATGACGAAGAAGAAATTGATACTCGAAATATTGAGATTTTTTTTTTAAAGAAGAAAACTTGACAAATAATGAGAATTGTTGATTCAATGACTTTTTTATTTTTTGGAATTTTCGATTTTTTTTTTTTTTTGAATTTTAAATTTTTTTTTTTTTTTCAAATTTCAATTTTTTTTTTTGAATTTTCAAAGGAAGAAACTCTAGAAGAAGAAGAAGAAAAAAAAAACAATAAAGATAGAAACTTGAATCTAGGAGCCAAAGCTCTGATACTAAATGATGAGAACCACGGGTATATCAAACCTGAGACCCTTCAACAACGCGGAATAGAAACTCAGAAACGCCTTTGAAATCAAGTATAAGGAACTTGACCCCAATCGAACCTTGCCGACGGAACCAAAGTTATCAAACAAGGAGCTCGACCCGTAACCGAACTTGTGGTTAGAACCAAAGCTATCAAGTTGATCTTTCAAGTTTTGACTTGAAGAAGATCTAGTTCTTCACAAAGAACAAAAGAGAAAATTCTCACAAAGAGTAACTCAAAATCATGTATATTCTGCTTCTAATGTTGAAGCGCCTATGCCTTTAAATAGGCTACAAAGTATCCTAAAAGTAATTAGGAAATATTACTAAAACGATAATTAGGAAACTTTCTAAAACAATACTTAGGAAAACTTTCTAAATCTATGATTAGGAAAGCTTTCTAAAACTATAATTAAGAAACTTTCTAAAACTATAATTAAGAAACTTTCTAAAACTATAATTAGGAAATAATTGCTTGCCAAATTTGTTTTGTTGTTGTGCTTCCATCTCTCTTGCCACTAATCTTTGGGTAGTTTTCAAGTATCTTCGGCCTTCTTTTCTTCCAAAGCATCCTCTTCAATATTTAACAAATTTATTAATTTCAGCTCGTGTCGGAAAAAATCTTTCTCTTGGATATCTATAATCAATCCATTTAAGGCTTCTTGCATTTTCTTGGTTCTTGATCTTGTCATTGGACCTCCAATATCTTGACATGGATCTTTAACTTTGGGCTTGAAGTTGGTTGCACTCTGATTCATATCACAAACGATGCTCGTGGACGGAGCTAGAAGTTCAGCGCGCGCGAGGTAAGTTCTCGTGACTTACTTGGCCGAGTGGCCTACACCGTATGTCGATGTCGCGTCGAGGATCTCTGAAGAGTTGTTTGTTTATATGCTTTGGTCGGGTAGTTAGGGTTATGAATTTTAAATTTTTTTTTTTTTCAAATTTCAATTTTTTTTTTTTTTTTTTTGAATTTTAAATTTTTTTTTTTTTCAAATTTCAATTTTTTTTTTTTTGAATTTTAAATTTTTTTTTTTTTCAAATTTCAATTTTTTTTTTTTTTTTTTTGAATTTTAAATTTTTTTTTTTTGAATTTTAAATTTTTTTTTTTTTGAATTTTAAATTTTTTTTTTTTTCAAATTTCAATTTTTTTTTTTTTCAAATTTCAATTTTTTTTTTTTTGAATTTTAAATTTTTTTTTTTTTCAAATTTCAATTTTTTTTTTTTTGAATTTTAAATTTTTTTTTTTTTCAAATTTCAATTTTTTTTTTTTTGAATTTTAAATTTTTTTTTTTTTGAATTTTAAATTTTTTTTTTTTTCAAATTTCAATTTTTTTTTTTTTCAAATTTCAATTTTTTTTTTTTTCAAATTTCAATTTTTTTTTTTTTTTGAATTTTAAATTTTTTTTTTTTTTTTGCGTCGAGGATCTCTGAAGAGTTGTTTGTTTATATGCTTTGGTCGGGTAGTTAGGGTTAGTTTTTTTATAGGTTATGCTTTTTATAGTCTTGATGGTATGTATGATGTTTGTTTACTTTATGTCTATAACTGTTCATGCATCACGTATTTTAAAATAGTATGAAAACAGATTTCTGCACGTGTTTAAGAAAATGAAATGAATGAACGTAATGAATCAATGCAATCTGTATATGGTTACGCGAGGTGGGGCTCAGGCACGGCTGTTACAGGTGCGAGGGTGTACCCCCCCTTTAGGTGAAGAGGGCAGTCCGACCGCGGGATGTGTCCTCTCCATCTAATAGGCTGAGACCTCGGTGACATTCTGCCTGCGACGTAATGATAAAAAAATGTTGCATGATTTCTGAAACTCATACGCACAGCATGCATTGCATTTACGAAACTTGTTGAGATTTTTATCTCATAGTGTGTCTGTATGGTGTAGATGATTACGAGACAGGTGAGGACGATGTTCCTCCTCCTGAAGCCTTAGTCTAGTTGACGGAGAATGATCGCGGGAGTGTGCTGGCACAGTCGAGGCGTATCATGACCCGTGGGGACGTATGTACGTATTTTGGGATGTTTTGGATAGGTTTAAGGAAAATATTTGTATAGATAGAACATTATAGGATGTTTTGGCCTGGATTAGTTGATAGGTTTATGTTCAAAAGTCTTTAAACGTTTTGGAAAACTTGTTTTGTAAATGTTTGGTATTAGGGAAATGTTTGGTTTTTCAATATATCCACGCGAATTATTTTTATGAAATTAGGTTATGTTTTTAAACGTGTTTCAAGTCGACGTTTTGGATGAGATTTTGAGAGAGTTTATATTTGAATGAATGGTTGATGTAGGTGCAAATGTGTTAAAGAAGTTGAGTTAGATATGTATGCAGGGAAAGAAGGAAAAGAGAAGAAATGAGGGAAAGGGGGCGCCTGTAATCTGGAAAATCCAGAGGACATGGCGATCGATCGCCCATGGGTTGGGATCGATCACCTAAGGGTCGCAGTGTATCGACCCTAGTACTGTACCCAATTTCCCGTACATATATATATTTTTTTATTCTTAATAAACTTAAGCGGAATCTAAATCAAAATCTATGTTTTAAAACCACTTAAATCGAAATTTAAAATCAATTATAAAAACAAATTAAAACTAATTAAAACAATTCATTAAAATTATAAAACAATCGGTTAAAAGAGGGAGGGCAGAATCGTCAAAAACTGCAGAAAGTAATGAGGGCGATCGATCGCTGAGGCTAGCAGCGATCGATCGCTGAGGCTATAAGCTTCAGCAGCGATCGATCGCTGCAGCCATCGATCGCGCCTGCGATCGATCGCTGCATTGGCAACAGGGAGGGGCGATCAGTCGCCCCTCACACCCGCGCCCGATCGCCTACCTCCACTCCTTCTTTCTCTAAAATTTAACATACAATACACTGCTCTCTGGAATCCGATCGATCGCTGAGGCTAGCAGCGATCGATCGCTGAGGCTAGCAGCGATCGATCGCTGAGGCTAGCAGCGATCGATCGCTGAGGCTAGCAGCGATCGATCGCTGAGGCTAGCAGCGATCGATCGCTGAGGCTAGCAGCGATCGATCGCTGAGGCTAGCAGCGATCGATCGCTGAGGCTAGCAGCGATCGATCGCTGAGGCTAGCAGCGATCGATCGCTGAGGCTAGCAGCGATCGATCGCTGAGGCTAGCAGCGATCGATCGCTGAGGCTAGCAGCGATCGATCGCTGAGGCTAGCAGCGATCGATCGCTGAGGCTAGCAGCGATCGATCGCTGAGGCTAGCAGCGATCGATCGCTGAGGCTAGCAGCGATCGATCGCTGAGGCTAGCAGCGATCGATCGCTGAGGCTAGCAGCGATCGATCGCTGAGGCTAGCAGCGATCGATCGCTGAGGCTAGCAGCGATCGATCGCTGAGGCTAGCAGCGATCGATCGCTGAGGCTAGCACGCATCATTCCTCAGGTGGAGGGATCTCGTCCTCACCTATATCGAGGTTACCTACACCATACAGACACACTATGAGATAAAAATCTCAGTAAGCTCTATGTAAATGCCTATGCATGATCATGTATGCTCGATGCTATGAAAACAGTCCATGTCAGTTCATATATTAGTACGTGTCAGTCTATGGTTATCGGAAACGCTCGACAGATAGATAGGGCTCGTCCAGCAGTTAGACAGCCCGCACCATCTGAAGGGAGGAAAACCATGTAACATCCCTAGTACTGTACCCGTATTTCCCGTAGTATATATATATATATATTTTTTTTGTAATTAAACTTAAGCGGAAGTCAAACCGAAATCTAAACCAGAATTGAAATTGAAATTCATTTAAAACATATTTCAATTCAATTTATTAAAACTAGAAATAATGTTTAATAAAACAAATAAAACAATTATCAAACATGGGAGGGCAAAACCGGAAAGCAGAGGAAAAACAAAGCGGCGACTAATCGCTGCAGGCGCTGCATTATGCAGCGATCAGTCGCTGCATAATGCAGCCCCCAATCGCTGCACAATGCCGCGACCAGTCGCTGCATATTGCAGCCACCAGTCGCTGTATTGCAGCGACTTCTCTCTGAAATCCGAGATTCCAGAGAGAATTTTCCCACATTTTCATACATCCTTACACCCTAATTAAACATCCTGAATTCACGTTAAACTTTCATAAAAACGAACTGCATTGATACGTTTAAAAGTTGTCTAATCCTCCTGTTTCAAATTCCAAGCAGTTCTAGTAAAAACTTTAAAAAACACAGATTATAAACAGATTTCTAAAAAAAAACGTTTAAATCATCAAACATAAACCTAACGTCTAGCCAGATCCAACATCCTAATATGTCTATCTATACATTCGTTAAATCCCCCAAAATACTTACGCAGACGTCCCCACGGGTCAAAACGCACCGACTGCTCAGCACACTCCCACGGGCCATTCTCCGTCGACTGCATCATACGTCAGGAGGAGGAACGTCGTCCTCACCTGGCTCGACGTTACCTAGAACGTCCCCTACACCATACAGACATCTATGAGATAATGAAATCTCAGTAAGCTTCGTAAATGCAGATGCATGCGTGCGTATGCCATTCAGAAAACATGCTCAGATTCAGATACAGATACAGATACAGATTTAGATACAGATTCAGATTCATTTTTATTACGTCGCAGACAGATTGTTACCGAGATATCAGCCCTCTAAATGGAAAGGATACATTCCGCGGTCGAACTACCACTTTCCACCTAGAGGAGGGGGGTACATGCTCACAAACCCTACAGCCATGCCTGAGCCCCACCTCGCGTAACAAGATACAGATTACGTAGATTAATTACAGAGATCCGTTTCATTTCTTAAAACACGTGCGGAAATTCATTTTCATGACTTTTGAAATACGTGATGCATGAACAGTTAATAGAAATAAAGTAAACAACCAACATGCATACCATCAAGACCGAAATAGCATAACCTAAAACAATTATAAACCTATCTACCCAACCAAAGCAATAAAGCAAACAATCCTCTAAGATCCTCGACGCTAAATCGATGTACGGTGTAGACCAATCGGTCAGAGTAAGTCACGAGAACTTACCTTGAGCGCGCGAAATCTCAAACTTCGTCCACGGGAGTTGTGTGTCTGAGGCAAAACACGATATTCGTCGATAAACCAATTTAAGCTATTGACGTCCAAATTACAAATCTTAACTAAAGAATTTTCCTAAATTCTTAACTTAGCTAATCGAAGCGTTTATAACGTCAATTAACGCTCGATAGTCCAAAACCTCAATTAACAAGTTTTTCCTTAAAAACCCGAAAATCTACAAATTTTAACTTTTTCACAAATTGATTTAACTTCGTCCAATAACGTCCAATACGTTCAATATATACTTAACCATGGCTAACCTATTAATTACGAACCCTAATTCGAGTTTTTAACGAAAATTAATCGAAACCCTAATTGCCTAAAACGCCGTAAACGTCGAAATAAAAGCTCTAAGATTGTAGGCTCGTACCTAGGGTTGCGAAAGGAGGAGAAATTGCGAAGAAAATGGAACGAACGGAGGTCGGATCGGAGGTCGGAAATGAGAAATCGTCGGCGGCCGAGGGAGAGAAATGCTCTCTGTCGTTTTCGTGAAACAGAGAATGAAGGAAGAAGTGAGGAGAAAAGGAGTTTAGGTTATTTTTATAAATTTGGTTTGGCAAATTACCGTTTTGCCCTTGCATTGTTTTTATATTAGTTTCGTCACTCGTTTCGTTAATCGTCCAACGATTCGGACTTTCCAAATTTCCTTATTTCACTAATAAGTCCAACTTATTATTTGGGATTTAATGAAACTGTCCGTTAACGAATCGGACCTCATTTACTATTTTTACTAACACGTCCTTTACATTACGATAGAGGTTATTACTCGGAATATAGCGTTCTTACTCTGAAAAATCCCGTAAATTTCCTAAAATTCCTGTTAGTCGTTAGGATCGAAATGACGCTTTCTTTTCATAAAACGGATCTAATTTGACGTATTTACGAAAATGCCAACATATATATTATAATATAAAATCCCGTGCAAGCCGGGTATTACAAACCCGCTCACCACGGAACGCCAGGTCTGAACCTCATCCCCGGTAACCCCATGTCATGGTTGTTTACTATGATAGTTTACTTGCCTTTACATGCATGTTCTTTTCATGAAATTCGTGCGTAAATTCATTTTCATGATGTTTTAAAACCATGATGCGTGAACAGTTCAATATAATATAAAGTAAACAATCACATGTATACCGTCAAGACGATAAACAAACACATATGTACCATCAAGACGATAAACAAACAACATATAAAAACAACTAATCCTAACTACCCAAACCAAAACGATTTAAACAAACAAATCCTCAAGGTTCCTTGAGACGACTTCGACGTACGGTGTAGGCCAATCAGCCAGAGTAAGTCATGAGAACTTACCTCGTGTCCAAAGCAGCTCAAACAGCGTCCACGAGCGTTGTTTATCTGAAGCAAAACACAACGATTATCAATACCACGCGTTTAAACTTCTAATCGTTCGAATTCAACAAAACCTTAACTAAGGAAATTTCCTAAAGCTTTATCTTAACTAATCGAAGTATTTAAACAACGATTGACGCTCGATAGTTTAAAATCACAATTAACGAGTTTTTCCTAAAAACTCGAAAATCCTTCAATTTTAACGTTTCTCACAAATCACTCTAACTTTGTCCAATAACATTCAATACGTCCTTTATATCATCAATCACAATAAACCTATTAATTTCGGACCCTAAATCACATTTTCAACGATAATCTAAACGAAACCCTAATCGTATAACTTTCTAAAAATAAAAAACTAACGCTCTAAAACTATAGATTCATACCTAGAGCGTCGATTGGAGGAGAAAACGCGAAGAACGGAAGACAAACGGTGGAAAAAAATCGGAGATCGGAAAGGAGAAAACGCGGCGGGTAGGAGGAATCATGAAGGAAGAAAAGGAGAAAATGGTTCTGGCGTTTTTGGTGAAGGAAGAAAGGGTTTTGATATTTTTAATAAAATTTGGTTTGCAAAATTACCATTTTGCCCTTAGTACATATTTTATATTCATTTCGTCCTTCGTTTCGTGAATCGGCTAACCGTTCGGTTTCTCCAAATTTTCTTATTTCACCAATAGGTCCAACTTATTATTTGAGATTTATTAAAACTATCTGTTCGCAAATCGGACCTCGTTTACTAATTTTACTGAAACGTCCTTTATATTACGAGAAACTTAATTACTCGAAATATAGCGTTAGTGCTCCGAAAATTCTCGTAAATTCCTTAAAATTCCTATTAATCGTTAGGATACCATTAACGTTTTCTTTTTGTAAAACGAGCTTGACTTGACATATTTACAAAAATGCCATCAAATATTATAATATAAAAATCCCGTAAAGCCGGGTATTACATGCACCCTCTGGAAATTTTTCCAGAGCGTGTGGTGATCGATCGCCCGAAACGGGCGATCGATCGGCCCTCGTTGGTCGCCGCGATCTGTGATCGCCCGTTTTGGGCGATCGATCGCCCATGCATTTTCTGGACGAAAGTCCAATTCTGCCCCTGTTTTGTTGGTTTCCACCGCTTCGATTGTTTTAAACTTTTATTAAGTTTTCTTTTAATAGTTTTTAATTATTTTATAAATTGTTTTAAGGTTTGTTGTAAATGGTTTTCTAAACGACTATAACGATTTCGGTTTCTATTCCGATTCCAATTCTGATTTTAAAGTTTAATATCCGCTCGAACGTTTAGGTTAAAATTTAATTATAAAAAAAAATATAATACGGGAAAATTAGGGTACAATATTAGGGTCGGTACAGTTATGGTATCAGAGCCCCCAGGTTTTAAAAACAGTTCTGTAGACTGCTCGACTGCACAGCCACTACGCGGACATCCTTCATCAACTTTAAGTACGTTTTACTTTATTTCGTTGTTTTTGCTTCTTAGGATTATCTGTTTAATTTTTTTTAGGCATTATACAATATGACTCGAGGAAGAGATCCTAGGGATGACGCCTTAGATAGACTTACGGAATTGTTGGACCGTCAGTCTCAACACATGGACCGACAGGCACAACAAATTGGGAACTTAGTGAACCGAGAGAACCAGAGGGCCCAAGATTTGGTGGTTCCTAATAATCAAGGCATGCAGAAATTCCAAAGCCTACGACCTCCAGTATTCGACGGCCGATCATCGGATCCGACTGTTGCTGAAGAGTGGATCCGTACTATGGAGGACATGCTAGGATATGCAGAGGTTGGGAACGGGAGCAAGGTGGCCTATGTCACCTTCCATTTGGCGTTAGACGCCCGTTTCTGGTGGGATTCGATCAAGGCGACAACAGATGTATCAGTTATGACTTGGGAACGATCCAAGACCGTATTCTTCGACAAGTATTTCAGCCGTACTGTGAGAGTGGCAATAAGGAACGAGTTTACGCAGTTGAAGCAGACGGGTTCAGTTGCTGATTATATTCAGAAATTTGAGGCTTTGTCACGTTTTGCACCGCGTCTTGTTAGCGACAATGAAGACAAAGTGCATCAATTTATGGAAGGGCTGAATCCGGAGATCAAGATGAACATTGTTTTGTCAGGCATTATAGACGTGCCCTATTCTGATATTGCTGCTAGAGCTCTGGACTTCGAGGCTGCCAGAGCGACTTGTGTTAGGCCGAGGGAGCCAGCTAGGAGCTTCTTCCATGAGATCCGCCCTCAGTCACAGAACCGAGGTTGGCAGCCCAGAGCACCACAGCCCCAACAGCAGCAAAGAGGTGTGAAGAGACCTCTAGAGGGAGGCAATGATCAGGGCAAGGGCAAGCAAGTGCAGGGAACTTCTCAGATACCCTGGTGCCCTAAATGCCAGCGAAAGCATAGTGGAGAGTGTCGGGTTGGCACTAACAAATGCTATAGATGTGGTGAAGTCGGCCATTATGTCAGAGATTGCCCAAAGCTAGGCCGTGATCAGTTGAGTGGAGACCAGAGGAGGGTTATGTCGAGGATCTTTGCATTCATTGAGCCTGGTGATATCGATGATGAGACTCAGTGTAACGACCCGAGAAGGATCGCCACGAAATCATAATCTTTTATTAATCGTTTGCTTAACTTTTACTATTATTTCATCTTTCCTATTCCTCGACAAGCATTTACATTCGCATATCCTCTTCTTTTTTTTTTTACTAAACTGAAACAGAGACACAGAACCATCAAGGAAGACGAACCCTCTCGCGACTCGACTTCCTACATCTCGTCGGCTCAAACTTTCACAGAGTCGAGCGACTATACACGGTCAATCGATCGATAACTTAATTGGGAAATGAAGGGATGCCCTCAGACCACTCAACCTCGATCAACACAAACTGCATGGGTTTGCGGTTGTCTTTCGGTAGAAACATATCTACCGCTCGTCACATGCTCTACACGTGTCCGGTAGAAACATATCTACTGCTCGTCACATGCTCTACACATGTCTGGTAGAAACATATCTACCGCTCGTCACATGCTCTACACGTGGCTCATTAGACATCACTTAGTGAAAACATCATCCGGTGGCACACGCAAAACCACGTGACCAAATTAAAACATCGCCCGGACGCAAAACGACAAACATTAAACCTACATCTACCGATGACGTCAGCCGGATGATATATTCATCCGACATCTTCCGGTGGACATCCACCGGTGAACACGAGCCAAACACGTGACTCAATAAAATCACACCCGGTCACTAAACGACAAAATAGCATTTACATCATCCGGTGAAGAAACACACTTCACCCACCGGTCACTAGATGACAAAACCATTATTCCTACTTCTACCGGTGACGTCAGCCGGTAGAAAACTTCTACCTACAGAACTCAACCAAACACTTCACATGATTCATCTTGTCTATAAACTTTACCGATAAGACTACTATCCATTCAGAGCATAAGTAGCGGAAGACTTAAGTAAAACAGACCATTCATTAATTCTCACGATCACTAACAGACTCTGAAGTTTGATCAATCAGATTCTAACTTCATTGTTAAGAGAGAACCTACTCTACTTAGACATCTGTTCAACATAAACTTCATGCACATACTGTGAGCATAACCAGGGGTCTTAATCACCTATCTAGCCTTGCACTGTCATTCTGAGCATCCTCTACCAACCAGCTTTAAACATCCTCTTTGAACATTGTATCCTCACCTGAACCTTCTTCACCTACACCATAAGGTTTAACTATAAGCCTAATGCTTAGTAAGGAATGCATGCTGGCAGACATACATAAGTGTACAAATTAAGAAACATAAGTCCGTAAATCTTTCTTCATTCATGCTCATTTTCATTATTTACATAGCATGTATTAAGGCAGGAAACGAGGGAGAAAGACAGGGGTACATAATCAATCGCAAATCGGGCAATCATAATAACGACTAGCTCAGCCTCCACCGGGGTGAGGATTCGCGAGTTTTCCTGCCAATTCGGTCTCTACCAGCGGGAGAATTCGCGAACCATACTTATCATCCATTCGGTCTCCACCAGCGGGAGAATTCGCGAATCGTACAAATCATCAACTCGGCCTCCGCCAATGGGAGAATTCGCGAGTCATACATGTCATCAACTCGGCCTCCACCAATGGGAGAATCCGCGAGCCATTCATTAGCCATGTGAACATATCATAGTCATTTCCCCCGTTCTGCACTTAATCATGATTACATTTATTCTTCATGTTCCTAACTCAATCATAAACGTGTACATAATGCATTGACATGAAGTTCACAGAGAATTGTCATACTGTATGAACGAGTAAAACACCATGTAACTTAATATCTTCCTGCTCAAACACTTTATAACATGGCAACTATTAGTCATAATTATCAGACAAACATTTCAACAATTTTTTTCCTAGTATCCTTGCGGTGTAGGGCCCTATTGGCCGGAAATCTTAATACATCCACTTACCTAGTCTCCTTAGCATTTGAGCTCTTTTCTCTTCAAACTTCTTCACCTAAGACAATCGCATTACAGTAGTTAAAATAAAATCCTAAAAGTTCTAACCACAGTCATCCTAGGTTCTAGTAACTAAAGCCATTCCCGAGTCTAACAGTCCAACACTCAGTGTGCAGTCCGAAATCCAAGGTCGAAACAGCTAGATGCAACTAAGACTAATCCGGGTTTGGTTACTCTAAATACTCAGAATCGATTCGGAACGACATTAACAATCTCGGGTCTCAAAATGTCCATAACAATACACGGTCATTGAAGAATCTAGAACTTCAATACAGAGCTGAAAAACAAAACTAATGATCTAACGGATAGCCACATTGTCTAATACATAACTCGGGCACAGAGTAGTCGAGTGGTGGCGGAGTGAACCGGCCGTCGAGGAGGTTTTGCCAGGAGCAGGGAGCAAGAGCTTGGGGAAGAAGAAATCGCCGAAAAGGAAGGTGTCGGCTACAGTGGTTTAAGTGAGGTTTAAAACATTTCCTTTTTATTTAAATACTGACCTCAATCTCCCATTATTACAATCCTGCCACTCAACCTAGTTTAAAACCCACATTTAATTAATTAAACTTGTCATAATATCCTAACCGCGAAGATTTAAATAATATGACCGTTAATACAGTTAAGAAGGTTACCTGCCCGATGACTCGGGTGTTACATCCACCCCTTCTTAAACAAAATTTTCGTCCTCAAAAATTGCTCAAACAAATAACTCCGGATATTTGTCTAGCATGTCCTGTTGTCGCTCCCACGTGGCTTCTTCAACCCCATGATTTGTCCACAAAACTTTAACCAATAGGATTTCCTTGTTTCTTAGAGTTTTCACTGCAGAATCCAAGATTTGAGCTGGTTTCTCTTCATACTCTAAAGTCGGCTCAATCTCGATTTCTGATGGCACCACAACATACGTTGGGTCACGTATGCATTTCCTTAGCATAGACACATGAAAAACATTATGAATTTTCTCCAATGACGGGGGTAATTGCAATCTGTATGCTGTGTTTCCAACCTTTGCCAAGACATGAAATGGTCCAATGAACCGTGGATTAAGCTTCCCCTTCTTGCCAAATCTTATAATTCCTTTAAATGGTGAAATCTTCAGAAAGACTTCATCACCAACAGCAAATTCGAGGTCTCTTCTCCTTTGGTCTGCATAACTCTTCTGTCGGCTTTGTGCAGTCATCATCCTGTTTCTAATAATGGTGACCTTGTCTGACATCTGCTGCAAGATTTCAGGGCCCAAGAGCTTTGCTTCGCCAACCTCATCCCAATACAAGGGTGACCTGCACTTCCTGCCATAAAGTGCTTCATAAGGTGCCATACCAATGGTGGACTGGTAACTGTTGTTGTAAGAAAATTCCACTAGAGGTAGATGTCTATCCAAAGTCGTCTGAAAGTCCAACACACATGCTCTCAACATATCCTCAAGTATTTGAATGGTCCTCTCTGATTGGCCATCTGTCTGTGGATGAAAAGCAGTACTAAAGGTTAACTTTGTTCCTAACGTGCCTTGTAAACTTTTCTAAAATCGCGAGGTGAACCTGGGATCACGGTCAGAGACAATAGATACCGGTATTCCATGTAACCTTAGAATTTCCTGAACATACACGTTCTCAAGTTGGTCCATTGTGTAGGTCATCTTTACAGGTAGGAAGTGAGCTGATTTGGTCATTCTGTCAGTCACGACCCAAATACTATCATGTCCTTTAGTTGTCTTTGGCAAACCCACAACAAAATCCATGGCAATATTTTCCCACTTCCATTCAGGGATAGGTAGAGGCTGAAGGGTACCTTCAGGGCGTTGATGTTCTGCCTTAACCTGTTGGCATACCAAACATGATTCTACAAACTTAGCCACATCCCTCTTCATGTTTGGCCACCAATAATGTAACCTTAAATCCCGATACATCTTGGTGCTACCAGGATGCACAGAGAAGGAAGATGAATGAGCTTCGGCCAAGATTATCTTACGTAACTTTTCATCATCAGGGACATACCATCTTTCTCCAAACCTTAGAATCCCATCCTTGGAGTGACTAAACTCGGAGGTGGTGTCCTTCACCTTGTTCATTATTCTGTTATTCTCCTCTGAGTCTTGCTGTTGTGCTTCTTTAATCTTCTCTAAAATGGTTGGTTGGATGGTTAGAGAAGCAAGTAGACCTGACAGTTCAGGAACTAACTCCAATTCAAATTTCCGAATCTCTGTCATCAAAGGTACAGACATGGTTGATACAACGGTTTGCATTGTAGTTGACATACGGCTCAGTGCGTCAGCTACAGAGTTAGCCCTACCTGGGTGATACTTAATCTCAAAGTCATAATCTTTTACAAACTCTAACCAACGTCTTTGTCTCATGTTTAATTCTCTTTGAGTGAAAAGGTATTTCAAGCTCTTATGATCAGAAAATACTTCACACTGTCGTCCATACAAATAGTGTCTCCAAATCTTTAGTGCAAAAACAACTGCGGCTAGCTCCAAATCGTGAGTGGGGTAGTTCTGCTCATAACTCTTTAGCTGCCTAGAGGCATACGCTATAACTTTGCCTTCTTGCATCAAAACACACCCTAGTCCGACTTTGGATGCATCACAATAAACACTAAACTTCCCTTCTTCAGTTGGGAGGGTCAATAGTGGAGCTGTCGTTAACTTTACCTTAAGTGTCTGGAAGCCATCTTCACAAGCTTCGGTCTAAGAGTACTTGGTGTCCTTCTTTGTCAAACTAGTTAAAGGCTTAGCTATCATAGAAAACTCCTTAATAAACTTCCTATAATAACCTACCAAACCAAGGAAACTACGGACTTCACCAACATTCCTTGGCTGTGGCCAGTCCTTAACTGCCTGAATTTTGGTCGGGTCCATAGAAATGCCATCAGCAGAAACCACATGACCAAGAAAATTAACCTTGTCCAACCAAAATTCACACTTGGACAATTTAGCATAAAGCTGGTGTTCCTTCAATGTTGTCAAAACTATTCTTAAATGCTCTGCATGATCAGCTTCAGTCTGTGAGTAAATCAGGATATCGTCTATAAACACAATTACAAATTTGTCCAAATACTTACGAAACACTTGATTCATTAAGTCCATAAAGGCTACAGGTGCGTTGGTCAGTCCAAATGACATGACCAGGAATTCATAATGTCCATAACGGGTTCTAAAAGCTGTCTTTGGTATATCACTTTCCTTAACCTTCAGTTGGTAATAACCCGAACGTAAATCTATTTTCGAAAACACCTTAGCTCCTTGCAATTGGTCAAACAAATCATCAATCCGAGGTAAGGGGTACTTATTCTTAATTGTCAACTTATTTAGTTCCCTGTAATCTATGCACATTCTAAGGGAACCATCCTTCTTCTTGACAAATAAAACAGGTGCACCCCAAGGGGAACTGCTAGGGCGTATAAATCCTTTGTCTACTAATTCTTGTAGTTGGACCTTTAACTCTTTTAGTTCTACAGGTGCCATACGGTAAGGGTTCTTAGATACCGGTAATGCCTCGGGATATGTATCAATTACAAACTCTACTTCTCTATTAGGTGGTAATCCTGGCAAGTCATCCAGAAATGCCTCAGGGAACTCTCTGACTATGGGGATATCTTGTAACTCTATCTTATTCTTCACCCGAACATCCATTATGCTAGCTAAGTAACTCTCACAACCATTTTTCAGTAACCGGTAAATTTCTAGTGAGGATATAATCGGTATTTTGCTTATCTTAGAAATAGCTTGGAAGGAATAATGATCACCATTTGGGGGTCGAAAGTCAACCAATCCGGTCCTACAACTTATAGTGGCATAATGCCTAAATAACCAATCAATTCCCAATATCACATCATATCCTTTCATGTCAATTATAATCAGTTCTACATATAGTTTCTTACTTCCTAAGGACACAACATCACCTTTAACGATCTGTTCGGAATGTAGTAATTTCCCCGATGGTAACATAACACTAAATAATCTTTCAGCTGGTAAAGATCCTATGTTATGGTTGCATACAAACGAGGTTGATATAAACGAGTGTGTGGCTCCTGTATCTATAAGCGTGTAAGCAGCAAAACCACAGATAATATTGGTACCTGTTATGACTGTATGAGGCACTGTATCCTCATCTTCCAGCATAGCATAAACTCTGGGCACTACTCTTGCACGGTTCGGGTCTGGCGGCATGGGGCAGTCTCTGACTAGGTGTCCAGTCTTATCACACCTGAAACAGCGGCCAGAAAGCAACCTGCACTCACCAGGATGGTTCTTCTGACAAGTGGGGCATAGGGGTGCCAACGGTCTCTTTCCTTTTCCTTGGTCATCATTCTAGTTGAGGGGCCTCTTTATTCCATGTTGTTGTTGCTGTGGTCCCCTGTTCTGTCGCGGCTGCCAACCTTTATTCTGATGTGGTGGCGGCTGAGTGTCCTTCATGAGTTTCTTTGGCTGTTCGCGCTGTGCATATGCTGTCATTTCTGCCTCTTCCAGCTCCAAGGCCTTAGCCGTCACTTCACCATAAGGTACATTGTGTATCCCAGCAGTCTTCACTTTTATGTACAGACTTGGCTTCAGTCCTTGAACAAATTGGTAAATCTTGTCCTCCTCATCCTCAATCATACGGGGAGCAAACCGTGATAAAGCATCAAATTTGCATATGTAATCCGCCACAGAGCCAGTTTGTCGTAGATTCATGAACTCCTTCTTCTTGTTGGCCCGAACAGTCCTATTGAAGTACTTGTCAAAGAAGGCAGTCTTGAACATCTCCCAGGTCAGAGCTTCGGCATTAGCGGTGTTCTGGATCGAGTCCCACCAATGCCTCGCACTTAACTACAAATGAAAGACAGCATAGGTGACCTTATCCCCTTCATCAACCTTTGCATACTTAAACATGTCTTCTATCTTTCGAATCCACTCCTCAGCATGAATAGGATCTGAAACATGTCCATTAAACATCGGGGGTCGAAGCCGGTGGAAACGCTCACCCCCATGATCATGAGTTGAATTAGTACTGGAGTTGCCTTGTTCCTCTCTAGCAGTCATCAGTCGTTCTATCTGGTGAGATTGGCGCATGACCAACTCTGTCAACTGAGCAATAGCATTGCTATCCTCATTGGTCTCTCTTTGCTGACCTCTAACCATTTTGGGATTCCTAGACAAATCATTATAGGTATATCTTAACTTAATGACATATACTGAGATCATAAATACTTACAGTTGATGAAGTGTGCTCATGTGACAGTCAGTGCTGGAAGGCAGTCTGCAGAATCGGTTTTAGAACCCGGTTTTTCTCTGATACCATAATTGTAACGACCCGAGAAGGATCGCCACGAAATCATAATCTTTTATTAATCATTTGCTTAACTTTTACTATTATTTCATCTTTCCTATTCCTCGACAAGCATTTACATTCGCATATCCTCTTCTATTTTTTTTTACTAAACTGAAACAGAGACACAGAACCATCAAGGAAGACGAACCCTCTCGCGACTCGACTTCCTACATCTCGTCGGGTCAAACTTTCACATAGTTGAGCGACTATACACGGTCAATCGATCGATAACTTAATTGGGCAATGAAGGGATGCCCTCAGACCACTCAACGTCGATCAACACAAACTGCATGGGTTTGCGGTTGTCTTCCGGTAGAAACATATCTACCGCTCGTCACATGCTCTACACGTGGCTCATTAGACATCACTTAGTGAAAACATCATCCGGTGGCACACGCAAAACCACGTGACCAAATTAAAACATCGCCCGGACGCAAAACGACAAACTTTAAACCTACATCTACCGATGACGTCAGCCGGATGATATATTCATCCGACATCTTCCGGTGGACATCCACCGGTGAACACGAGCCAAACACGTGACTCAATAAAATCACACCCGGTCACTAAACGACAAAATAGCATTTACATCATCTGGTGAAGAAACACACTTCACCCACCGGTCACTAGATGACAAAACCATTATTCCTACTTCTACCGGTGACGTCAGCCGGTAGAAAACTTCTACCTACAGAACTCAACCAAACAATTCACATGATTCATCTTGTCTATAAACTTTACCGATAAGACTACTATCCATTCAGAGCATAAGTAGCGGAAGACTTAAGTAAAACAGACCATTCATTAATTCTCACGATCACTAACAGACTCTGAAGTTTGATCAATCAGATTCTAACCTCATTGTTAAGAGAGAACCTACTCTACTTAGACATCTGTTCAACATAAACTTCATGGACATACTGTGAGCATAACCAGGGGTCTTAATCACCTGTCCAGCCTTGCACTGTCATTCTGAGCATCCTCCAGCAACCAGCTTTAAACATCCTCTTTGAACATTGTATCCTCACCTGAACCTTCTTCACCTACACCATAAGGTTTAACTATAAGCCTAATGCTTAGTAAGGAATGCATGCTGGCAAACATACATAAGTGTACAAATTAAGAAACATAAGTCCGTAAATCTTTCTTCATTCATGCTCATTTTCATTATTTACATAGCATGTATTAAGGCAGGAAACGAGGGAGAAAGACAGGGGTACATAATCAATTGCCAATCGGGCAATCATAATAACGACTAGCTCGGCCTCCACCGGTGGGAGAATTCACGAACTATCGTGCAGTATAAACTCGGCCTCCACCGGGGTGAGGATTCGCGAGTTTTCCTGCCAATTCGGTCTCCACCAGCGGGAGAATTCGCGAACCATACTTATCATCCATTCGGTCTCCACCAGCGGGAGAATTCGCGAACCGTACAAATCATCAACTCGGCCTCCGCCAATGGGAGAATTCGCGAGTCATACATGTCATCAACTCGGCCTCCACCAATGGGAGAATCCGCGAGCCATTCATTAGCCTTGTGAACATATCATAGTCATTTCCCCCGTTCTGCACTTAATCATGATTACATTTATTCTTCATGTTCCTAACTCAATCATAAACGTGTACATAATGCATTGACATGAAGTTCACAGAGAATTGTCATACTGTATGAACGAGTAAAACACCATGTAACTTAATATCTTCCTGCTCAAACACTTTATAACATGGCAACTATTAGTCATAATTATCAGACAAACATTTCAACAATTTTTTTCCTAGTATCCTTGCGGTGTAGGGCCCTATTGGCCGGAAATCTTAATACATCCACTTACCTGGTCTCCTTAGCAGTTGAGCTCTTTTCTCTTCAAACTTCTTCACCTAAGACAATCACATTACAGTAGTTAAAATAAAATCCTAAAAGTTCTAACCACAGTCATCCTAGGTTCCAGTAACTAAAGCCATTCCCGAGTCTAACAGTCCAACACTCAGTGTGCAGTCCGAAATCCAAGGTCGAAACAGCTAGATGCAACTAAGACTAATCCGGGTTTGGTTACTCTAAATACTCAGAATCGATTCGGAACGACATTAACAATCTCGGGTCTCAAAATGTCCATAACAATACACAGTCATTGAAGAATCTAGAACTTCAATACAGAGCTGAAAAACAAAACTAATGATCTAACGGATAGCCACATTGTCTAATACATAACTCGGGCACAGAGTAGTCGAGTGGTGGCGGAGTGAACCGGCCGTCGAGGAGGTTTTGCCAGGAGCAGGGAGCAAGAGCTTGGGGAAGAAGAAATCGCCGAAAAGGAAGGTGTCAGCTACAGTGGTTTAAGTGAGGTTTAAAATATTTCCTTTTTCTTTAAATACTGACCTCAATCTCCCATTATTACAATCCTACCACTCAACCTAGTTTAAAACCCACATTTAATTAATTAAACTTGTCATAATATCCTAACCGCGAAGATTTAAATAATATGACCGTTAATACAGTTAAGAAGGTTACCTGCCCGATGACTCGGGTGTTACACTCAGCCTTACGTGATAGCAGGTACTATATTGATTATGGGCGTAGCAGTATTTTCTTTGATAGACACGGGAGCTACGCACTCCTTTATTTCAACTGCTTGCATGGCTAGATTGGGGTTAGTATCTGAGTTAGCAGAGGTCGAGTATAGAGTGATGCTGCCTTCGGGAGAGCATATGCAGTCGGATCGTATTCTCCAGGGCAATGTCGTCTCAGTGGGGGATGCTACCCTTTACGCTCGCCTGATTGTTATGGGCATGGAGATCTACGATCTTATTTTAGGGATGGACTGGCTTTCACAGCACTATGCCACCAACGATTGCCGATCCGGAATTGTGACCTTTCGACCCCCGGGTAAAGTCGAGTTTTCTTATCAGGCGATGAACAGATGGAGCGGATCGCCTGTTTCCTATTCCATTAAGGTCAACGAGCAATTTAAAGGTGAGTGCTCTATTTATTTGGCCACAGTACTTGATACTCAGTTGCTCAGCGAAGTAAAGCCGAGTGACATTCCTATAGTCAGAGAAGTCTCTGAGATCTTCCTTGATGATCTCCCTGGTTTACCACCAGACCGGGAGATTGAATTTGTGATTGATGTTTATCCTAGTTCGGCTCCAGTGTCAAAGAATGCGTATAGATTGGTGCCTGCTGAGTTGAAAGAGTTGAAATCTCAGTTGGAGGAGTTGCTAGACAAAAGGTTCATCCGACCGAGTGTTTCACCCTTTGGTGCGCCCGTTCTATTTGTTAAGAAGAAAGACGGGACCCTCAGGATGTGTGTGGATTACAGAGAGCTGAATAAGCTTACAGTGAAGAATAAGTATCCACTGCCACGGATCGATGATTTGTTTGATCAACTACAGGGTGCCTGATTATTTTCCAGAATTGACCTACGCTTGGGTTACTATCAGTTGAAGGTCCGGAAGGAGGATGTTCAGAAAACGGCATTCCGAACGAGGTACGGGCATTATAAGTTCCTAGTTATGTCTTTTGGACTTACTAATGCCCCTGCATCGTTTATGGATTTAATGAACCGAGTCTTCAAGGAGTATATGGACAAGTTCGTTGTAGTCTTTATCGATGATATATTGATTTATTCTAAGACGAAGGAAGAGCATGAAGAACAATTGTGGGTTGTTCTTGGAATTTTACAACGACACCAGCTTTATCCGAAGTTCTCTAAGTGTGAGTTTTGGCTGGATAGGGTCAGTTTTCTTGGCCACATCATATCAGAAGAAGGGGTTTTTGTAGATCCGAGCAAGATTCAGGTGGTCAGGGATTAGCCACAACCTAAGAACGTGCGTGAAGTACGCGGATTTCTCGGATTAGCTGGCTACTATCGGAAGTTTATAGAGGGATTTTCAAAAATTGCAGTTCCTCTTTCACGTTTGACTCGGAAGAACGAAAAGTTTATATGGTCGGCTGCTTATGACAACAATTTTATGGAGTTGAAGCAGAAGTTGACCACAGCTCCAGTGTTGACGTTGCCTGTTGAAGGTGACAAATTTAGTATTTATTGCGTTGCATCTGGAGTTGGACTCGGTTGCATATTGATGCAGGAAGGAAAGGTTATCGCGTATGCTTCTCGGCAATTGAAGCTGTATGAGCAGAATTATCCTACGCATGATTTGGAGTTAGCAGCCGTGGTCTTCGCACTGAAGATTTGGAGACAATATTTATATGGGCAGCAGTGCGAGATATTTTCTGACCACAAGAGCTTGAAGTACTTGTTTACGCAGAAGGAACTGAATATGCAGCAGAGAAGGTTGCTCGAGTTCGTCAAAGATTATGAGTTTGAGATCAAGTACCATCCAGGAAAGGCGAACAAGGTCGCTGATGTTTTGAGCCGAATGCCTTCTGCGAGTCAGCCTTCACTTGCAGCGATATCGGTTACATTACGGTCTGAGATTGAGAGGTTTGATGTGGAAATAGTGGCAGAGTTGTCCAATATGCTCATAGGCCAACTATTCTGGATAAGATAAGTGAAGCTCAACAGAATGATGTGGAATGTGAGGAGCTTCGGTTGAGTATGACATCTGGAGACTTATCTGAGTTTAACCTGTCGGATGACGGTATTCTGAAGTTCAGGCATAGGTGGTACATGCCTAACAATGAAGAGCTAAAGAATGAGATATTGGCTGAGGCGCATTCTTCAGCTTATTCTGTGCACCCGAGAAGTACAAAGATGTACCGGGACTTAAAGCAACACTTCTGGTGGCCAAACATGAAGAGAGAGGTCGCCAAATATGTCGAAACCTGTTTAGTTTGTCAACAGGTGAAAGCAGAACACCAGAGGCCAGCCGGAACACTACAGCCACTGCCTAATCTAGAGTGGAAATGGGAGCAGACCTCCATGGATTTTATTGTGGGGCTCCCGAGGACGACAAAGGGCCATGATGGCATCTGGGTGATCGTGGACCGATTGACAAAGTCGGCTCACTTCTTATTTGTGAAGATGACCTCTCCTATGGATCAGCTCGCCGAGCTTTATGTGCAGGAGGTCGTGAGATTGCACGGAGTACAAGTTTCTATTGTCTTAGACAGAGATCCGAGATTCACTTCTAAGTTTTGGAAGAGTTTGCACAAAGCTATGGGGACTTAGCTAAATTTCAGCACAGTTTTTCATCCTCAGACTGATGATTAGAAAGAGAGAACAAATCAGATTCTGGAGGATATGCTCAGAGCTTGTGTGTTGGAATTTCAGGGATCGTGGAGCAGGTATTTGCTACTGATCGAGTTCTCGTACAACAACAGCTTCCAGGCTACCATCGGTATGGCTCCGTACGAAGCTTTATATGGTCAAAAGTGTAGATCTCTGCTGTATTGGGACGAGGTTGGTGAAGCCAGTATTGTTGGTTCTGAGATTCTACAACAAACGGCAGAGAAGATTGCCATTATTAGACAGCGTATCGAGATAGCTCAGAGTCGACAGAAGAGCTATGCTGACGCGAGACGGAGGGAACTGGAATTCGAAGAAGATGATGAGGTTTATTTGAAAGTTTCTCCGTTTAAAGGTGTGATGCGATTCGGAAGGAAGGGCAAGTTAAACCCTCGTTATGTGGGACCCTTTCCTATTTTGAAGAAAATCGGGAAGATGGCGTATCGATTACAGCTTCCGGCTTCAATGGAAGGCATCCACGACGTATTTCACTTATCTATGCTTCGGAAGTGTTTGCGTGATCCATCGCATATTATAGAGGCAAGAGAGATCGAGGTACAGCCTACCTTGACTTACGAGGAGAAGTCGATACGTATTTTGGAGACATCCATCAAGGTTTTGCGCAATAAAGAGATTCTGCTAGTTAAAGTCCTATGGCAGAACCACGAGGTTAAAGAAGCGACTTGGGAGCGACAGCAAGATATGATGGCTAGATATCCCGAGTTGTTTGTGTAATCAAATTTTGAGGACAAAATTTTAAATAAGGTGGATGTAATGTAACACCCGGATTTACGGGTTTTGTAAATAAATAATATAATGGCATTTTATTGCAATTATGTCAAATTAAGTCGTTTTTGTAAAAAGAAAGCGTTATTACGATTCTAATAATTAATAAGGATTTTAAGAAAATTTCGGGAATTTTAGGAGTTAAACGCTAATTTTACGAGAATTACGGTTATCGTAATATAAATGATACTTTAGTAAAAATAGTAAACAAAGTCCGTTTTGCGAGCGGACAGTTTTAATGGAACCTTGGTAATAAGTTGAAGTTATTGGTGAAATAAGAAATTTTGGAGAAACCAAATTATTAGTTAATTAACGAAACAAATGACGAAACAAATAGAAATTAGAGCAAAGGTCGTTATAGTAATTTACCAAGCCAAAAATTTACTAAAAACTATTGCTCTTCTTCTTCTCCACGCCACTTTCTTCTTCCCTGCGATTCTCCTCCCTCCTTCGGCGATTCAACGACGATCACTCCTCTCCGACGATCGTTCCTCCTCCGTTCGTCGTCCATTCTTCGTGTTTTCTCCCCCTCTCGCAACCCTAGGTATGATTCTATGCTTTTGGAGCATTATAGTTTGGTTTTCACGGAGTTTAAACGATTAGGGTTTTGTTTAGGCTTTGTGAAAAACGTAGTTTAAAGTTAGAAATTGATAGGTTTGACGTATTAGTTAGTATATTGAACGTATTAAATGTTATTGGACGAAATCTAGAGTGTATGCGGCGTTTAGGTTTAAAACCGGATATTTGGATTTGAGAAACCTCCATTAATGGAGTTTTGAAAATTCACGAGCATGAATTGCTCGATAAAATGTCTCAAAGAATTAAGTTAGAATTTTAGGAAAGTTTTGACATGCCTAGGGGGCCAATTACTTGAAAACCCGAAAAAAGGTCTAAAACTTTATTTATTCTCCTTACTTATTATGATGTTTCTTTTGTAGGTGTTGATCCAGTTGGAGATGCCACGTGAGATTCTAGCTCGTTGGACATAGATGCCACATGGGAGCCTAGCTATATGGATGCCCTCTTGGAAAGCTCGGAACGGAATGAAGAAAACACTATAGCACCAGCTGGAGTATTAGAAGCCGGAATTTGTCTTCCGGGGAACAAATCGTTGTAAATTTTCTTTGGCTTGTTTTATTTATTATCTTATTTTTGGCAAACTTTTAGCCATTAGTTTTTGGCATCCATGCATTAGTTTTGTTAGTAAGACTTAGTCACATCTTGGTGGCATGGTTGTGGGTTGAAGACCACAAGTGGTTAGGCCCATTACGAAGCCCACTATTTGGCCTACGTTGGAATCATCACTTGGCCCATATTTGGAAGCATCACTTGGCCCACATTTGGCCAACATTTAGATGCAACACCTTCATTAAATAGGCCTATGAAGAGCCAACCCTAGAAAGCCCAAGCTTGAAGATTTGGCCCATGCAAGTACATCAAGTAGTGGCCACAAGGATGGATGACATGGCCATTTAGCACCATTGATCAAGCAAAACAAGGAAAGCATCTCAACCCTTGGATAAAGCACATGGATTGCAATCTTGTCCCTTCATCTTGGCCTTCATCAACGGCTCTAATCCTTTCCTTGGAAACCCTAACCTCCACCCTAGGTCTATATAATGCATGCATATTGTTGTTTTCAAGAACTTTTTGCCAATTTATAAAATATCCCTTTTTGCTTCTTTGAGGTGGTTAGCCTTTGAGAGTTTCCTTGGTTCTTTGAACCAAGTGGAGAAGCCCTCCATTATTATCCTAGCTTCGGGTTGCTAGGATAATCCTTATTCATTCCCTCGCCTTCTCCAACGGGAGTCGGAGTTGAGGAAGAAAACCTAGGCATTAGGTGGTCGGTTTTCCTACGGGAAAATCGTTTATCCGAGAGCTTAAACCGTAAGATCACTCTACGGGTCCGCCAACGGTATTTCCATTATTTTCATTTCCGCTTCACTTTCACACACATTTCCACCTTTAAATTCAGCCTTCAATATCACACACTCCACCTTTATTTTCTTGTCATTTTATTTCTTGTTATTATTATTCATTTCTTCACTTTTCACACACCTTTCTCTTCATCTATTTCTCCATTTTCTATCATAGTTCATGCCATTATCATGCTTATAATATTCGGCCTACACTCATCACACACATCACTTGCATTTATTTTCATTTTCTTCTCCATTTCTTTATCTTTATTTTAAGTTTTTGCATAACACTTGCACCCGAGCACATTTCCTAATTTTGTGGGGATCGCACGGACCCTTCTCTAGGGGATCCCGTGTCAAGTTTCCTTAGTTAAGATTTCGTTGAATTTGGACGTTTAACGGTTTAAATCTCGTTTAACGACAATTGTTGTGTTTTGCCTCAGACAAACGACGCTCGTGGACGGAGCTAGAAGTTCAGCGCGCACGAGGTAAGTTCTCGTGACTTACTTGGCCGAGTGGCCTACACCGTATGTCGATGTCACGTCGAGGATCTCTGAAGAGTTGTTTGTTTATATGTTTTGGTCGGGTAGTTAGGGTTAGTTCTTTTATAGGTTATGCTTTTTATAGTCTTGATGATATGTATGATGTTTGTTTACTTTATGCCTATAACTATTCATGCATCACGTATTTTAAAATAGCATGAAAACGGATTTCTGCACGTGTTTAAGAAAATGAAATGAATGAACGTAATGAATCAATGTAATCTGTATCTGGTTACGCGAGGTGGGGCTCATGCACGGCTGTTACGGGTGCTAGCGTGTACCCCCCCGTTAGGTGAAGAGGGCAATCCGACCGCGGGATGTGTCCTCTCCATCTAATAGGATGAGACCTCGGTGACATTCTGTCTGCGACGTAATGATAATAAAATGTTGCATGATTTTTGAAACTCATACGCACAACATGCATTGCATTTACGAAACTTGCTGAGATTTTTATCTCATAGTGTGTCTGTATGGTGTAGGTGATTACGAGACAGGTGAGGACGATGTTCCTCCTCCTGAAGCCTGAGTCCAGTTGACGAAGAATGATCGGGGGAGTGTTCTGTCACAGTCGAGGCGTATCATGACCCATGGGGACGTATGTACGTATTTTGGGATGTTTTTGATAGGTTTAAGGAAAATATTTGTATAGATAGAACATTATAGAATGTTTGGGCCTGGATTAGTTGAGAGGTTTATGTTCAAAAGTCTTTAAACGTTTTGGAAAACTTATTTTGTAAATGTTTGGTATTAGGGAAATGTTCGGTTTTTAAATATATCCACGCGAATTGTTTTTATGAAATTAGGTTATGTTTTTAAATGTGTTTCAAGTCGACGTTTTGGATGAGATTTTTAGAGAGTTTATATTTGAATGAATGGTTGATGTAGGTGAAAATGTGTTAAAGAAGTTGAGTTAGATATGTATGCAGGGAAAGAAGGAAAAGAGAAGAAAGGAGGGAAAGGGGGTGCCTGTCTTCTGGAAATCCAGAGGACATGGCGATCGATTGCCCATAGTTGGGGATCGATCGCCCAAAGGTCGCACGCTCTGGAAATTTTTCCAGAGCATGTGGCGATCGATCGCCCCTCATTGGTTGCCGCGGTCTGTGATGGCCTGGTGAGGCGATCGCTTGCAACGGGCGATCGATTGCCACACACTCTGGTTGCCGCGATCTGTGATCGCCTGGTGAGGTGGTCGCTTGCAAAACCAAGCGATCGTGTAACGACCCTAGTGGAGGAATCGCCACGCAATTCATTACTTAGACTCTTAATCATTGAGTTCTTACTTTCTTTAGCTTATTCGTTGTTAGAGTTATTTTTTTTTTTTGAACATCTCTTAAACTGGGTCTGCCAACAAAGAAATAAACTTACATCGACCGTGGTCAGGTGTGCTTCACGTGACCGATTAACATTTACATCATCCGGTGAAGGAATACACTTCATCCACCAAATGCTAGACGACAAATTAACATTTACATCATCCGGTGAAGGAATACACTTCATCCACCAAATGCTAGACGACAAATTAACATTTACATCATCCGGTGAAGGAATACACTTCATCCACCAAATGCTAGACGACAAATTAACATTTACATCATCCGGTGAAGGAATACACTTCATCCACCAAATGCTAGACGACAAATTAACATTTACATCATCCGGTGAAGGAATACACTTCATCCACCAAATGCTAGACGACAAATTAACATTTACATCATCCGGTGAAGGAATACACTTCATCCACCAAATGCTAGACGACAAATTAACATTTACATCATCCGGTGAAGGAATACACTTCATCCACCAAATGCTAGACGACAAATTAACATTTACATCATCCGGTGAAGGAATACACTTCATCCACCAAATGCTAGACGACAAATTAACATTTACATCATCCGGTGAAGGAATACACTTCATCCACCAAATGCTAGACGACAAATTAACATTTACATCATCCGGTGAAGGAATACACTTCATCCACCAAATGCTAGACGACAAATTAACATTTACATCATCCGGTGAAGGAATACACTTCATCCACCAAATGCTAGACGACAAATTAACATTTACATCATCCGGTGAAGGAATACACTTCATCCACCAAATGCTAGACGACAAATTAACATTTACATCATCCGGTGAAGGAATACACTTCATCCACCAAATGCTAGACGACAAATTAACATTTACATCATCCGGTGAAGGAATACACTTCATCCACCGAACGCTAGACGACAAATTAACATTTACATCATCCGGTGAAGGAATACACTTCATCCACCAAATGCTAGACGACAAATTAACATTTACATCATCCGGTGAAGGAATACACTTCATCCACCAAATGCTAGACGACAAATTAACATTTACATCATCCGGTGAAGGAATACACTTCATCCACCAAATGCTAGACGACAAATTAACATTTACATCATCCGGTGAAGGAATACACTTCATCCACCAAATGCTAGACGACAAATTAACATTTACATCATCCGGTGAAGGAATACACTTCATCCACCAAATGCTAGACGACAAATTAACATTTACATCATCCGGTGAAGGAATACACTTCATCCACCAAATGCTAGACGACAAATTAACATTTACATCATCCGGTGAAGGAATACACTTCATCCACCAAATGCTAGACGACAAATTAACATTTACATCATCCGGTGAAGGAATACACTTCATCCACCAAATGCTAGACGACAAATTAACATTTACATCATCCGGTGAAGGAATACACTTCATCCACCAAATGCTAGACGACAAATTAACATTTACATCATCCGGTGAAGGAATACACTTCATCCACCGAACGCTAGACGACAAATTAACATTTACATCATCCGGTGAAGGAATACACTTCATCCACCGAACGCTAGACGACAAATTACCATTTAAATCATCCGGTGAAGGAATACACTTCATCCACCGAACGTAGACGACAAAATAACATTCTCAGTGTCCGGTGAAGAAATACACTCACCCACCGAACGCTAGAAACGACAAATTAACAGTTACATCATCCGGCGAGGAAACATACTACATCTTCCGGTGACGTCATCCGGAAGACTCATCGTTCAACTCCATCATTTGACATCCGCCGATGACGTCAGCCGGATGATTGCCTCATCCACTTCTATCATACGGCAGTAAAACACTATAATCATCAAACAACCTTCATCCAACAGAAAAGACCACAACGCACCCAAATCGTAACCTGGTAACTATAACCTTAATGAATAAGAATCATAGACTCATCCAGAATTCATATAGCAGAAGACTTAAACAAAACAAACCATTCGATGATCTTAAAATTATTCCCCAGATCGAAGACACCAGACAAATTAAAGACTCAATGTTTAAGTAGACTCATCCTACTCACCTATTTTACTCATTATCTTAACTAAATCATAAAACATTAACTCGGGGTCTCATTTGCCATCCAGCCACAGAATTGCACCCTGAACACCTTCCAGCACCAAGCTTAGACATCCTCATTAACTTTGAGACCTCACCTAAAACTCGTCACCTACATCATAAGGTTTAAACTATAAGCCTACTGCTTAGTAAGGAATACAATACAAATGTGTATAAATGAATGCACTGTTAAAAGAAGAAATCATGATCTTGTTCTTTTCATACTCTTTTCTTATTCTTGATCGTGTTCTTTGCTCGTAATCATCATTCATAGTCATGAATCATATTCATCATTCATAATCGTTGATCATATTCATCATTCATAATCGTTGATCATATTCATCATTCGTAATCGTTGATCATATTCATTATTCATAATCGTTGATCATATTCATCATTTAAGTTGTGTGGATTAAGAGATGATTTGTGCCGGTAAAGGGGGTTCGACAGTGAGTTTGATCTTGGTCCCTACTGCGGGTCGTATTCATATGTCCCTCTTTTGGACTGTGACATATGCCGAATCGCCCCTAACCCTCACTTAGTTCACGTTGCATAAGTTTTATCTTTTTACTTTATTCATGAGAAAACCATGCTCTTAAAACATTTTCATATGCATAAAATAGTCAAGATGCATGTACTTGGAAATTCTTAAATCATCAAGCTACAGAACAGAGCACTAACCAACATGAAACCTTACCATTGAACTAATCATCAACATAAATGCTAGACAGTAACATGAAAGAACTGCTAATCATCGTATGAGTTTCTACCTAGCATCCTTTGATGTAGGGTCATAATGACCGAGAAACCTATACATTCACTTACCTGGTCTCCTTAGCGATTTGAGCTCCTTTCTCTTCAAACTTCTTCACCTAAAACATTCACATTGCAATAGTTAAAACAAAATCCTATTAGTCCTAATCACAAGTCACCCTAGGATCTAATAGCTGAAGTCACTCCCGAATCCTTAGTATAGTCCTCTGTGCAGTTAGAAATCCAAAACCCAGAACAGACAGATTCGATTAGCGATAACTCAGGGTTGGTTGTTTAGTGTCCAAAATCGATTCAGAAAGACATTACCACTTTCAGATTTTAAAATATCCTTACTAATACTCGGCCATTGAAGAATCCAAAATCTCATCTCATAGCTGAAAACAAAGCTTAACGACTAAAAGATAGCTACATTGCTAAACTCGTACCTTGAGCACAAAGTAGTCGAGAAGCAGCAAGGAAACCGATCGTCGAAGAAGGGATTTCCAGCTGATAGAGAGCGAGAGCTTGGGAGAGAAGAAATCGTCGAGAGTTGGAGATGTCGGCTACAGTGGTTTAAATGAGGTTTGAATCCTTTCCTTTTTCTTTAAATACTGGCCTCAATCCTTCATTATTACAACTTTGCCACTCAACCTAGTTTAAATCCACATGTAATTAATTATGCTTGGCATAAAACTCTAAACCGTGAAGATTGAATATTCATGACCGTTAATACAGTTAGGGAGTCACCTGGTTGAAGTTGTCGGGTGTTACAGATCGCCAACGGGAGATCGATCGCCCATGCATTTTATGGACGAAAGTCCAATTCTGCCCCTGTTTTGTTGGTTTCCACCGCTTCGATTGTTTTAAACTTTTATTAAGTTTTCTTTTAATAGTTTTTAATTGTTTTATAAATTGTTTTAAGGTTTGTTATAAATGGTTTTCTAAACGACTATAACGATTTCGGTTTCTATTCCAATTCCAATTCCGATTTTAAAGTTTAATATCCGCTCGAACGTTTAGGTTAAAGTTTAAGTAAAAAAAAAATATATAATACGAGAAAATTAGGGTACAGTATTAGGGACGCTACACATCCGGCGGCATAGGACAATCTCTAATCAGATGGCCAACCTTGTCGCACCTGAAACAGCGGCTTGTGTAAAGCTTGCATTCGCCGTAGTGATTCCTCTCGCAGATGGAACACAGTGGAGCTTGATGTGCTCGAGGATCCCCTTGAGGTCGCATCCATTTTTCTCGGACGTCATTGGGGTTATAGGGCCTTTTAACGCCTCTTTGTTCTGCTGTGGTTGTGGCTGCACGTCTCTGACAAACTTTCTTGAGGCTCGCGTTGTCCTTGCACCGCTATCTCTACCTCTTCTAGTTCCAAGACCTTAGCTGCCACCTCAGAATAAGGTATGTTTTGAATCCCTACGGTCTTCACTCCCCTAAAAAGGTCTGGCTTCAACCCTTGAACAAATTGGTGACTCTTGTCTTCCTCGTCATCCACCAGACGGGGCGCGAACCGGGACAATGCCTCAAACTTACAAATGTAATCCGCCACAGAACCGGTTTGACATAGTTGCATAAATTCCATCTTTTTTGCTGGCCCGAACCCCCCTGCTGAAGTACTTGTCAAAGAAAGCCGTCTTGAACTGTAACACCCGACATTTCGGCCAGGTGATTTTCTGACCATTTTATTTATCACCCTTTTATTTAACCTTTATGATTTAAATTTGATGTTAAGACAAATTTATTACAAGTTGAGTAAAACTAGGTTGGGTGGCAGAATTGTAATTAAGATTGATGGATTAAGTATAAATAGAAAAAGGAAACCTTAAATCTCATTTAAACCTCACTGTAGCCGACACCCCTTCTCTCGGCGATTTCTTCTCTCCCGAGCTCCTGCTCTCTGTTACCGGCGTTCTCCCTCACTGACGACTATTTTCAGCCTGCATTTTCTCTGCAAGTTCGTACCCGATGTATGCAATAGACAATGTAGCTATCTGTTAGTTTATCAGCTCTGTTTTCAGCTCAGCATCTGAACTTGGAGTTTATCAATGGCCATGCCGTTTTAGAACATTTTAGAATCCGAGAGTAGTAATGTCAACCCAAATAGATTCTGGTCATTTTAAGTAACCTAACTCAGATTTAATCAATAGTACAACCTCTTTGTTCTATTTTGGATTTCAGATTCTGCACAGAGCTTTAGACTAAGGATTCGGAGATGACTCTAGCTATTAGATTCTAGGATGACCTATGATTAGAACTTTTAGGATTTTATTTAACTACTGTAATGTGAAATGTGTTAGGTGAAGAAGTTGAAGAGAAAGTGATTCAAGTTGCTAAGGAATCCAGGTAAGTGAATGTATTAAGTTTCCGGCCAATAGGGCCCTACATCAAAGGATTAAGTTAGATTTAGTGAACATTGTCTGCTATATGTTTGATGAAATGTCGATGGATATGGTTCTGTTATTCTCATGTACTCCCCTGTCTTAGTTCGATGATTAAGTGCATTTATGTTATGCATCATGTTTTACTTCTCAAGCATATGAAAATGTTTTGAAATATGTTTTCTCATGAATAAGGTAAGAAGATAAAACTTATACAACGTGGTTAAGTGAGGGTTGGGGGTGGTTCGGCGTATGTCACAGTCCGCAGTAGGACATATGAATACGACCCGCAGTAGGGACCATGATCAAACTCACTGTCGAACCCCCTTTACCGGCACAAATCCTCCCTTAAACCACATAATGTAATGAAGAATATGAATGATGAAAGGAATGATGAATATGAGCATGTCTACGAATGATGATTATGAACAATGAATACGAGATACGATTATGAATGATGATTAAGATAAGTACATGAAAAGAAAAGACTTATGAGCATGTTTTTCTCCAAGTTATGCATTCATGAACTCATAATAGTTTGCATTCCTTACTAAGCCTTAGGCTTACAGTTACACCTTATGATGTAGGTGAAGAAATATCAGGTGAGGAATTCAAAGTTGATGAAAATGTCTAAGCTAGGTTGCTGGAGGTGTTCAGGGGCAGTTCTGTGGCTGGATGGCAAATGAGTAACCCTGGTTAACGTTTCATGATTTAAGGATGTTTATAAGTTCTGAAGTTTAAGTAGTAATGTTTATGATTATGGAAGTCTAAGTATGATGACTTTACTTTCGAATTATTGAGTTCTGAGTTTGTCTGGTATGAGTACTGAGTCTGAAAATATTTATGAAGATATAGAATGAGTTATTTTACCTAAGTCTTCCGCTGTGTGAGTTTGAATGAATTTATGGTTTATTCCGATGAGTTTTGGCCATTAAGATTTAAGTTATGAGGTCTACGTTTATCTAGATAGAAGGCTGAGAAAACCAGGATGTCTTCCGCTGAGGAATATTGGAGGGAATGAGTTTGTCTTCCGGCTGACGTCATCGGAAGAGGAAAAGTATTTGTCTTCCGGCTGACGTCATCGGTAGAAGAAATGTGATGGAAGTCGGGAGAGTTTGTCTTCCGGCTGACGTCATCGGAAGAGGAAAAGTATTTGTCTTCCGGCTGACGTCATCGGTAGAAGAAATGTGATGGAAGTCGGGAGAGTTTGTCTTCCGGCTGACGTCATCGGAAGAGGAAAAGTATTTGTCTTCCGGCTGACGTCATCGGTAGAAGAAATGTGATGGAAGTCGGGAGAGTTTGTCTTCGGCTGACGTCATCGGTAGAAGAAATGTGATGGAAGTCGGGAGAGTTTGTCTTCGGCTGACGTCATCGGTAGAAGAAATGTGATGGAAGTCGGGAGAGTTTGTCTTCCGGCTGACGTCATCGGAAGAGGAAAAGTATTTGTCTTCCGGCTGACGTCATCGGTAGAAGAAATGTGATGGAAGTCGGGAGAGTTTGTCTTCGGCTGACGTCATCGGTAGAAGAAATGTGATGGAAGTCGGGAGAGTTTGTCTTCGGCTGACGTCATCGGTAGAAGAAATGTGATGGAAGTCGGGAGAGTTTGTCTTCCGGCTGACGTCATCGGTAGAAGAAATGTGATGGAAGTCGGGAGAGTTTGTCTTCCGGCTGACGTCATCGGAAGAGGAAAAGTATTTGTCTTCCGGCTGACGTCATCGGAAGAGGAAAAGTATTTGTCTTCCGGCTGACGTCATCGGTAGAAGAAATGTGATGGAAGTCGGGAGAGTTTGTCTTCCGGCTGACGTCATCGGAAGAGGAAAAGTATTTGTCTTCCGGCTGACGTCATCGGAAGAGGAAAAGTATTTGTCTTCCGGCTGACGTCATCGGTAGAAGAAATGTGATGGAAGTCGGGAGAGTTTGTCTTCCGGCTGACGTCATCGGTAGAAGAAATGTGATGGAAGTCGGGAGAGTTTGTCTTCCGGCTGACGTCATCGGAAGAGGAAAAGTATTTGTCTTCCGGCTGACGTCATCGGAAGAGGAAAAGTATTTGTCTTCCGGCTGACGTCATCGGAAGAGGAAAAGTATTTGTCTTCCGGCTGACGTCATCGGTAGAAGAAATGTGATGGAAGTCGGGAGAGTTTGTCTTCCGGCTGACGTCATCGGTAGAAGAAATGTGATGGAAGTCGGGAGAGTTTGTCTTCCGGCTGACGTCATCGGTAGAAGAAATGTGATGGAAGTCGGGAGAGTTTGTCTTCGGCTGACGTCATCGGAAGAGGAAAAGTATTGGTCTTCCGGCTGACGTCATCGGTAGAAGAAATGTGATGGAAGTCGGGAGAGTTTGTCTTCCGGCTGACGTCATCGGTAGAAGAAATGTGATGGAAGTCGGGAGAGTTTGTCTTCCGGCTGACGTCATCGGAAGAGGAAAAGTATTGGTCTTCCGGCTGACGTCATCGGAAGAGGAAAAGTATTTGTCTTCCGGCTGACGTCATCGGTAGAAGAAATGTGATGGAAGTCGGGAGAGTTTGTCTTCCGGCTGACGTCATCGGTAGAAGAAATGTGATGGAAGTCGGGAGAGTTTGTCTTCGGCTGACGTCATCGGAAGAGGAAAAGTATTTGTCTTCGGCTGACGTCATCGGTAGAAGAAATGTGATGGAAGTCGGGAGAGTTTGTCTTCCGGCTGACGTCATCGGAAGAGGAAAAGTATTTGTCTTCCGGCTGACGTCATCGGAAGAGGAAAAGTATTTGTCTTCCGGCTGACGTCATCGGTAGAAGAAATGTGATGGAAGTCGGGAGAGTTTGTCTTCGGCTGACGTCATCGGAAGAGGAAAAGTATTGTCTTCGGCTGACGTCATCGGTAGAAGAAATGTGATGGAAGTCGGGAGAGTTTGTCTTCCGGCTGACGTCATCGGAAGAGGAAAAGTATTGGTCTTCCGGCTGACGTCATCGGTAGAAGAAATGTGATGGAAGTCGGGAGAGTTTGTCTTCCGACTGACGTCACCGGTAGAGGAAATGAGTTCCTTGTCGTTTACTCACCGGTAGAGGAAATGAGTTCCTTGTCGTTTACTGACCGGTAGAGGAAGTGAGTTTTAATGAACCACGCGAGGTTTTAATTGATCACACGGGTTGCACGTGACTGTCGGCAGATGCAAATATGTGTGCCTGCCGATAGATGTTTAATGAATCATGTGGGATGCACGTGCTGACTGGCAGATCAACTAGAAGCTCGTCGTTTAGTGATCGGCAGGAGTGAAAGTTATAATGGATATATTCAGTGAATTGAATGAGATGTTTCAAGTTACGTTAAGTCAAAAAAAATAGATGAATAAATATGTGGACTATTATGATCAAGTTACGTCACGAGTTTAGTAACAAACCGAGTTTAAGGATTCGGGGCGTTACATGAACCATGCCCAAGTCATAGTTTCCAAATTAGTAGTGCTCTGAATTGAGTCCCACCAGTGCCTCGCATCCAGAGCAAGGTGGAAAACAGCACATGTGATCTTATCCTCCTCATCAACCTTGGCATACTTGAACATGTCCTCAATTGTCCGAATCCATTCCTCAGCATGAATAGGATCCAAAACTTGTCCATTAAATGTCGGAGGTCGAAGTCGGCGAAACTGCTCGCCACTTTGGTCATGGATTGCACTTGAACTAGAGTTCCTTCGCTCCTCCCTAGCCACTAGCCGCTCAATCTGACGAGATTGGTGGTGAACCAATTTCGTTAGTTGAGCAATTGTGTTACTTTCCTCATTGACTTATTCACGTTGTCCCCTCACCATCTTGTCAATCCTAATCACATCATAAACACAACTTAACTTTAAATAACATTACTAAAATCGTAAACACTTACAGTTGTTGGAGAGTACTTATGCGGCGATTTGTGCTGGTAGGCAGTCTGCAGAACTGATTTTAAAACCCGAGAGCTGTGATACCACAAGTTGTCACGACCAGAAACCCAACAGGCCGCGACTTACATAGTCGTGTTCGTGTTCTTATTCTTGACTCGTATTTTTTTTTTTGAAACAGAAGAGAAAAGTATTCGAAGAAAACTCTACTAAAACGATTGAGAACCATGTTTAATACTAGTTTGAAATCCCTGGAAAATAAGTTAAAACATTGATGGAATTGAAGAAGAAATAAGAGAAAGGATGCTCTCGGTTTTAGAGGAAAAGAAGAGGGGCAGAAACATAAAATAAAAAGGGGCGATCGATCGGCCAAAATAGCCAATCGTTCGCCCCACTGAAAATTTTGAACAGCCGATCGATCAGCCAATTCCGCTGATCGTTCGGCTGGCTCTCGCGTCTTGAAAATGCAAAGATACAAGTTGCCGATCGATCGCTCCTTTTACCGATCGATCAGCAACCTTTCTGTCCATAGTACTTTGCCAAACAAAAACCAGCCGATCGATCGCCCCTCTGGCCGATCGATCGGCGTCCCCTCTGGAAAACTGCCCCAGCAACTTCCTCCCTACATCTTAAACATACATCAATTAAATCACAACTTCTCCTAAATTCTTCAACCAAAACTCAATTTAAACCATTCAAACGAGAAACTTTAAATTCCTAAACCATCCATCGATGAAAATCATAGAAGAACAAAACGTTTAGACCGTAGCGGAAGACAAAACGGGTGAAAATCCTTAGTCATAAATTCATCTTAAAATCATAAAAAGGGAAACCGTCAACCATCCTAGTACTTGCCGTCATATGAAAATCCTATGAAAACCCCTTTCTACCTATTTTCCATAACGTAAATTTTTACTAAAACATGCTAGGAGCACCACCCTCGGGTCAAATCACCGCTCAACCACAAAACCCACCATGAGCACCTTCTAGCAACTCGACTTAGACTTCATTGTTAGGTTTGCAGTCCTCACCTTCAAATTCGTCACCTACATCAAAAGGTTTAAACTATAAGCCTAATACTTAGTAAGGAATGTAAACCTATACGTGAATGACCATGTATGCATGTATCGTAAAAATCATGTTCAAAATCTTATTTCATATTCCACTTGTTTTGGGTTAAGGGGTACAAGGAGGTGGCAGGGGAATCGTGATCGTGGTCCTCTCGGACAATAACCTTAACGACCAGTCCGACCCACACAGTAGTAGGATTTGCAAACTGACCGTGCAGTGTCAACCCAACCCCCACCAGCAGGAGGATTCGCGAGTCTTCCTGCCAGTCCGACCCCGACCAGCTGGAGGATCTGCGAACTGTACACATAATCTCAAGAACAAAAATCATGGTCAATTAACCCCGTCCCACGCCTAACAATTTACATACATTTCATAGTCTTATTTTATTAACTTGAATCATATGCATAAAACATTTTCGTGTGCTTTTAGAGAAAACCATGATGCATGAACGTGAATGCACATAAGAACGTAAGAACACTATACAATAAAAAACAAGTCATCCAACATTCATCATATCATAATCTCGACAAGCCATATTTATTAGACAGTCATAAATACCAAACTCCTAGTACCATCGTGATGTAGAGCCCTAACGGCCAACATCCTAACACACTCACTTACCTGGGCTCCTTTTGTGATGAGCCGGATGCGTACGTATGTGTACGATGGCTGCACGAACCGGAACCCGGATGGCGGTACGTACGCGCGGGCAAACCGGAAGGTGACAGGTCGAAAAGAGGGGGTCGTCACAATCCCACATCGCTTGGTGAAGTATGTGGAAAGGAAACATATGTAAAGAGTCCCTTCCAAGATAGTAAGACGCGTTTTGGAGCACAATTGGCTACGGATCCCATAAGAACTCTGAAGTTAAAAGTGCTTCGGTGAGAGTAGTACCAGGTTGGGTGATCGATTGGGAAGTCTTCGCCAAACAAAGCCGTAAGGGGAGGATGGGCTGCTGCCCAATCCCCAGAGCGGACAATATCTTACTGGGATAAGGGGTCGTTACAAATGGTATCAAAGCCTGTACCCAACCAAAAATGTGGCCAACGAGGACGTTGGGCCCCCGAGGGGGGGTGATTGTGATGACCCGGATGTGTACATATGTGTACGATGGCTGCACGAACCGGAACCCAGATGGCGGTACGTCTGCGGGGGCGAACCAGAAGGTGACTGGTCGTAAAGAGGGGTCGTCACAATCCCACATCGCTTGGGGAAGTATGTGGAAAGGAAACATATGTAAAGAGACCCTTCCAAGATAGTAAGACGCATTTGGAGCACAATTGGCAACGGATCCCATAAGAACTCCGAAGTTAAAAGTGTGCTTCGGCGAGAGTAGTACTAGGTTGGGTGATCGACTGGGAAGTCCTCACCAAACAAAGTCGTGAGGGGAGGATATTGGGATGCGGCCCAATCCTCGGAGTGGAAAATATCTTACTGGGATAAGGAGTCGTTACACCTTTAGCAACGTCGCTCCTTCACTTATGCCTTCTTCACCTAGAACATTTCATATTTCGTTGTTAGAATCAATCCTAAATAATCTAAATTCGAAACTAGTAAAATCCTAGCTAAGGAAGTTTCCTAAAACTCTAACTTCTCTCTTTCGGGTATTTTATTGAACACTTAGTGTGCATAGCTTAACTCCACCCACAACAATGCCATTTAAACCTTCCAACTACCAAAATTAAACAAATACTTATTATTTCTCAACCTACTATCAACAATATCCATAGTTTCTCCATTAATACTCATTAATACACAAAACCTACCAACTTCCAACATAACTTCATATTTTCAAGGTGTGTTAGGTTCTAACACAACAACCCTAGTTAGTATGAGTCCCTAAATCGAAAATCTCAACAAATTAACCATCTAATACTCACCTAGGGTTTCAATCTCGAAGAAAATGGAGGAATGAATCGGCTTAGAGGAGGACCGTAGCTTGTGGGAGAAAAGAACGCCAAGGGAAGGGAGAGAGAGCGGCTGGAGAGAAAAATGATCGTGAGGAGGGGGGGGGGGAGTTTTAGGTTTTTAATAAATTTGAACTTCAAAATTACCTTATTGCCCATCATACTAATCCTTTACTTAATTACATCAAATAACCTATGATTTGATTTTCTCCAAAATAATATTAATCCACTAAAATTTCCAAAAAATTCTTGGGGTTCCAATAAAATTTCCTGCTCACTAAAAGACATTATATTCCACTGTTTACCCATCTCCGAGCATATAACAACAAAATCAAGTACATAAAATTCCTGGGTGTTACACGTCACCTTCCGGTTCGCCCGCGCGGACGTACTGCCATCCGGGTTCCGGCTCGTGCAGCCATCGTACACATACTTACACATCTGGGTCATAACAATCAACCTCTCTCGGGGGCCCAACGTCCCCGTTGGCCATAACGACCCCTTTTCCCAGCAAGATATTGTCTGCTCTGGGGATTGGGCCGTAGCCCAATATCCTCCCCTCACGCCTTTGTTTGGCGATGACTTCCCAGTGGGTTACCATACCTGATACTACTATCGTCGAAGCACTTTTAACTTTGGAGTTCTTATGGGATCCATTGCCAATTGTCCTCCAAAAAGCGTCGTGCTATCTTGGGAGGGTCTCTTTATATATGTTTCATTTCTATATACTTCCCCAAGCGATGTGGGATTGTGACGACCCCTTTTTTACGATCCGTCACCTTTCGATTCGCCCGCGCAGACGTACCGCCATCAGGGTTCCTGTCACGCCCCAAGGGGGACCCGCAACAGAACGGGGAACGACCCGACCCGGAAAGGGTTAGATCATCCGACCCTAAATCTCATTCACTTAAAGAAACATGCAGCGGAAAGGTTTATAAACTAATATAAAGTCAGGGTCCAAAAATATAAATTAAACAGGTCCAACAAGAGACACCAGATAATGTGATGATATACGTCCAACAAAATATCCAAATACCATACGACTTACAATCTCAAAAGTCTCTAACCTCAAAAGAAAATTAAAATGAAACTTAAAGAAAGTTCTTGATCCTTCACTGATAACTAGTCCTCTCGATTCGATCCTGAAAAAAAGTAGTCGTTTGGGGTGAGTCGACTAAACTCAATAGGGATAGAGTTTATTTTCAGCAGTTATAAAATATCATGCAAAAATGTAATAAAAATGCAGTTTTCAATTTAAATAGATGTTCGGTGAAAATGGAGCCTCTCATGGACCCCGAGCACACTGGGCCATAGGCCAAAACATCGACATCAGGCGGTCGCACGCCATAATTACCCTGATCAGGTTTAGGGTTTCGCGCCCAAGGACACGGCTCTTCAGCTGTCCTATTACTTCTAGTTAAAACCACACAATTTTTATCAATGATTGAAATAATGCAGTTGATAATTGTGTGAAAATACAATAACACAAAATTAAATGAACAGTTTATGCCAAATAAGTGAATTTAATTAATGAATTAAAAATAATAATACTTAACCGAAAATAAAATAAATCCCTACCTCGATTGAACTTACAACAGATCAATACTCAATATATATCCAGGTGTCCGAGTCGATGATTCATACTTTAATTCAGTAAATTGGTACCTAGCAAAAGTAAAATCCTGCATTAATTTTTGGGCTAACTTATCTCCTAATTTATTCTCAAAGATGGTCTACATCAAATCATACTCAAAGCCTGCTGATTATTATTCTCATTATTTCTTCATCCAAAATCAACAACTTAATCCACTTCCCACCGTATCAAAATTACTTACTAAAAACAAATACCCAAACCATATAGATTGAAAAACAGTACCCAACTGTTGCTAATCCAACGACGTAGAAGAGATATTTATACCTTGAAAATCAACTCAACTCTCGGTAATGATTTCTCAGTCAGTATTTCAGAGCACATCGCAATATAATTTTGATCTTAGAGTCTATTCAGAAAGAGGTTAATCGAACATTAATTTTACTGAAAATCTCTAATTCCTCTCATTCTGTTTCTGCCGAGTTCTTTTCTTCCCCAAACATCTTATTCACAACAGTCTGACTAAAACGAATCAGTTCCTAATATGAGTTTTTAATCAACAGAGACTAGGGGATTACCTCTGAAAGTTGAGTAATTCACCAGGGTTGAAGAATCAAGAAATAGATTTGGCAAAGGTTAGTTTCGTCCCTCTATTTTCACGTTCCACACAGGTCTGCGGCGCCCTCAACAGAAAGGTTTCTGGGGAAGAAAATAACAGAGGAAAACTTTTAAGTAGAAGACAAGGAGTGTTTTGAATAAAAAATCGTTGGATTTGGAAACTAACCCGTCGCCGGCCGGTTCTCTCTCTATTCCCTGCGTGCGGCGTTCTCAGATGGTGATGGAGTCTCTGTGAATAATTTTTCACAGAAAGGAGGTTTTATAAGGGTAGGTTTATGAATTTGTACACGTGGCTTCAATTAGGGGAAAAAAAGAAAAAGAAAAAGAAAAAGAAAATAATTAATTAAACCTTACCTTTTTCTTTCATTTCTTTGGCGCCTCAATCCCCATCTCAGATGGCGGATTCCACATTCTCCCCCACTTAATCAAATTTCGTCCTCGAAATTTGGATCAACTATAGACTCATCATTAAACAGTTGAGGGTACTTTAATTTCATCTCCGATTCGAGTTCCCAAGTACTTTCTCTTTCACTGTGATTCCTCCATTGCACTCTTACTAAGGGTACCTCCCGACGTCAGCTTAAAATTTTCTTAGGCCCCTCTTCATAGGATACATCTTCCTGAATAGGTACCGTGGTCCAAGATATGACATGTGATGGATCAGAAATATATTTCCTCAACATAGAAACATGGAAGACATTATGAACGTAGTTCAACTGTGGTGGTAAGTCCAAACGGTAAGCTACTGGACCAACTCGATCCATGATTCGAAACGGACCAGTATATCTGGGAGCTAATTTTCCTTTCACACCAAAACGACTTACACCACGACGAGGTCTTACTTTCAAAAATACAAAGTCCTCTACTTCAAACTCGACCTCTCTTCTCGAAAGATCAGCATAACTTTTCTGGCGGCTTTGGACTGTTCTCAATCTTTCTTTAATCATTTGAACTTTCTCAGTTGTCTCTCGAACCATATCGGGTCCAAGGGTAACACGTTCCTCGGTCTCAGCCCAACACAAAGGCGATCTACAAGGTCTTCCATATAAAGCTTCATAAGGTGATATTCCAATACTGGTCTGGTAACTATTGTTATAAACAAATTCTACCAAAGGCAAATGGTTTACCCAACTATCTCCAAAATCTAAAACACATGATCTCAGCATATCTTCCAGAATCTGAATAGTACGCTCCGACTGACCATCTGTCTGAGGGTGATGTGCTGTACTCAAATTCAATTCTGTACCCAAGGCTTTTTGGAGAGCTTTCCAAAATTTTGATGTGAACCTCGGATCTCTATCGGAAACTATACTAGAAGGAATACCATGTAGACGAACAATATTTTCAACATACAACTTACTTAACTTAGTCAAGGAAAAGTCCATTTTGATTGGAACAAAATGGGCCGACTTTGTCAATCTATCAACAATCACCCACACGGCATCAAATTTCTGTACTGTCCTCGGCAAACCTGTTACAAAATCCATGGTAATCTTATCCCACTTCCACTCAGGTATAGGTAAGGGCTGCAATAACCCAGCGGGTCTCTGGTGCTCAGCCTTAACTTGTTGACAAACCAAACATCGGGAAACATATTCTGCCACATCTCGTTTCATTCCAACCCACCAATACTGACGTTTCAAATCATGGTACATCTTTGTACTACCTGGGTGTATAGCAAATTTGGACTTGTGAGCTTCTGTTAAAACGGCTTGTCTCAACTCTGGATCTTTCGACACCACAACTCGCCTTTTAAATAATAAAAATCCATCGGAACTAACTTCCCAATCATCAAACTGCTCACCAGACCGGAATTTCTCAAATCTTTCTTTCAATTCATCATCAAATTTCTGCATATCTTTAACACGTTGAAAGAGTGTGGGGGTAGCCACCAAATTAAATACTCGAACTGTTTGATTATCCTCCTGGTAATGCAATTCATAATCTTCTATAGTCATACGCCTCTTCCAATCTTCTAACAAAAGACTAGAAAGAGATCCTTGAGGGTAACGACTCAAGGCATCAGCTACAACATTAGCTTTTCCAGGATGATACTCTAATTTAAAATCATAATCTCCCATATACTCCATCCATCGACATTGCCGGAGATTTAAATCACGCTGCGTAAATAGATGTTTTAAACTCTTATGGTCAGAAAATATCTCAAATTTTGCTCCATACAAGTAACTTCGCCAAATTTTTAAAGCAAAAATAATAGCAGCTAACTCCAAATCGTGCGTAGGGTAATTTCGCTCATGCGTCCTTAACTGTCGAGATGCATATGCTATTACTTTATCTTGTTGCATTAAAACACATCCCAAACCCACTCCAGAAGCATCTGTATATACGGCATACGGTAAACTTTCATCAGGTACTGCTAAAACTGGTGCAGTAGTCAACCTCTTCTTAAGCTCTTCAAAGGCCATCTGACATTTATCATCCCAAACAAATTTTATATTCTTCCTGGTCAATTGAGTTAATGGCATAGTAATAGAAGAAAAATTTTGGACGAACCGTCGATAGTATCCAGCCAAACCCAAGAAACTCCGTACTTCAGTAACATTCTTAGGGGGTTTCCATTCTAACACTGCCTCGACCTTAACGGGATCTACTGAGATGCCATCCTGAGAGACTACATGACCTAAGAACTTCACTTCTGCCATCCAAAAATCACATTTCTCTCGCTTGGCAAATAGCTTGTGTTCACGTAACGTTTGCAGGACAATTCTTAGATGTTCCATATGCTCCTCACGAGACTTAGAATATATCAAAACATCGTCGATGAATACTACCACGAACTGATCAAGATAAGGCCGAAGAACTCGATTCATTAGATCCATAAAAGCTGCTGGTGCATTAGTCAGTCCAAACGGAAGTACCAGGAATTCAAAATGTCCATATCGAGTGCGAAAAGCTGTTTTGGGAATATCCTGCTCACGAAGTTTTAATTGATGATAACCAGATCTCAAGTCGATCTTTGAGAAGTACTTTGATCCTCCGAGCTGGTCAAATAGATCATCAATTCTTGGTAGAGGGTATTTATTTTTTACTGTCACATGATTTAATTTACGATAATCAATGCACAACCGAAGCGAACCATCCTGCTTCTTTGCAAATAAGACGGGTGATCCCCATGGCGAAATACTATTCCGAATAAAACCCTTGTCCAGCAAATCATCTAGTTGGGTTCTTAACTCCTTCAACTCAGCAGGAGCCATGCGGTACGGAGCAGTTGAAATTGGAGCTGTATTAGGCACCAAGTCAATACTGAACTCAATCTCACGATCGGGTGGTAACCCAGGTAAATCGTCAGGAAAAACATCAGGGTAATCACAAACCACTGATAAATCAGAAACGTGCTCAACCATAAAATGATTGTCACTAATAGCAAAAACACTCCCATATAGCTCCAATCTCCTCCGACCTCCCAAACAAGTTCGTAAAACAGAATTAACAGGAAACATACGGGCATTGCATGGATGGACCAAAACTTTTCCATCCTCCAAGGTAAGAGATATTCTTCTCCGATGACAGTCAATTATAGCCTTATAAAAGTTTAACCAATCCATACCCAAAATCATATCGAATTGATCCATAGGCATAACTATCAAGTCAGCAGGTAACTCGTGTTCATTAATCATAATAGCCGCATAACGAACAATGTGATTCATTTCATATTTCTTGTTCATAGGAATACTCAAAATAAGGGGATTGTCAAGTTTTTCGATGGCTACGTCTAAAACATGAACAGAAGATGTAGAAATAAATGAATGCGTTGCTCCAGTATCAAACAAGACATGCATCATGGTATTAAATAAGAAAATCGTACCATCGATAACACCATGGTCAGATGAATCATGAAGTTCAGATCCCGCAACTGCATAAGCTTTACCAGTCATCTTTTCCTTTCCTCTATTACCACCTCCGAATCCACCCCTCGACGAACCAGGATTAGCACTAGTCATATAATTCGGAGCCACAACAGGAATGGTGTTAGAAGCAGAGCTCTGTTGATACCCAGTAGACTTCTGAAAGTTGGTACCAGATGGCTGGTATTGATGTTGATTACGCTGATCTTGACCAGAAAATCCCTTGTTATCTCCGATACCAGACCTGCTAATATTTGTTTGAGAAGGTGCTGAATTATTTTGAGATTTCTGATTAGTAGGGCAATTCCTTCTTAAATGTCCAGGCTGTCCACAAGTATGACAAACATATGATCCAGAACGCCCACTAGAATAAGGTGTAGTGTCAGAAGATCTGCTAAAGTTATCTTGATTCTGACCATCACGGTTTCTCCCTTTCTTAAAGTCCTTCTTTGTTATCTTGCCTCCCACGTGCTGATCATCTTTCCCTTTCCCTTTGTATACACCAAACTGTTCTTCCAAATCTGCCTCAACACGCTGAGCAGCAGCAACAACATCAGAAAGAGTCTTGAATGCAAAACCTGATAAATGGTGTCTGATCTTAGGCCTCAAATTCATTCGAAATTTCACCTGCATATCCACCGGATCCATGTGATTAATATACTGAGAGAACTCCATGAACTTGGCATAGTACTCCAGTACGGTAAGACTTTCCTGCTCCAATTTATGATACGCCGCAATCATCTTCTGGCGATGCTCAGCATTACAATAGTTGTCTCTGAAAAGAGTTTCGAACTGTGTCCAAGTCATATCCTCTTTAGGGTAGTCTAATTTCAGAGACCTCCACCAAACTTAGGCCATTTTCTCAAATAGATAAGTTGCAAATCCAACCCAATAATCTGTTGGAGCCTTCAGAGCTGTCAGCTTCTTATGAATCACCCTTAACCAATTTTCTGCAACTTGAGGATCAGCATCACCCACAAACACCGGTACATTCATCCGCTCCCACTGCATAAAGTAAGTCATGCGGCGGTCCTCTACGTCCTGATTGCCGTGTCGTTGGGTTAAATCTTGCAGTACATCTCTGAGAGCTATTATCGGATCAGTAGGCTGTGATTCAGCTGATTGCACAGTAGGTGCTGCAGGAGTTTGGTTCCTAGGGACTCTTCTTGGAGGCATTTTCGTAAATCTGAAAAAAATAATTTACGACTATGGTCAAAATACGTCCTTTTGTACAATAATAATTCTTGTATATCATCACATAATCTATCCTACAAGTGTCACTTTTTAAGATTGCAACCTGGCTCTGATACCATTTTTTCTGTCACGCCCCAAGGGAGACCCGCAACAGAACGGGGAACGACCCGACCCGGAAAGGGTTAGATCATCCGACCCTAAATCTCATTCACTTAAAGAAACATGCAGCGGAAAGGTTTATAAACTAATATAAAGTCAGGGTCCAAAAATATAAATTAAACAGGTCCAACAAGAGACACCAGATAATGTGATGATATACGTCCAACAAAATATCCAAATACCATACGACTTACAATCTCAAAAGTCTCTAACCTCAAAAGAAAATTAAAATGAAACTTAAAGAAAGTTCTTGATCCTTCACTGATAACTAGTCCTCTCGATTCGATCCTGAAAAAAAGTAGTCGTTTGGGGTGAGTCGACTAAACTCAATAGGGATAGAGTTTATTTCCAGCAGTTATAAAATATCATGCAGAAATGTAATAAAAATGCAGTTTTCAATTTAAATAGATGTTCGGTGAAAATGGAGCCTCTCATGGACCCCGAGCACACTGGGCCATAGGCCAAAACATCGACATCAGGCGGTCGCACGCCATAATTACCCTGATCAGGTTTAGGGTTTCGCGCCCAAGGACACGGCTCTTCAGCTGTCCTATTACTTCTAGTTAAAACCACACAATTTTTATCAATGATTGAAATAATGCAGTTGATAATTGTGTGAAAATACAATAACACAAAATTAAATGAACAGTTTATGCCAAATAAGTGAATTTAATTAATGAATTAAAAATAATAATACTTAACCGAAAATAAAATAAATCCCTACCTCGATTGAACTTACAACAGATCAATACTCAATATATATCCAGGTGTCCGAGTCGATGATTCATACTTTAATTCAGTAAATTGGTACCTAGCAAAAGTAAAATCCTGCATTAATTTTTGGGCTAACTTATCTCCTAATTTATTCTCAAAGATGGTCTACATCAAATCATACTCAAAGCCTGCTGATTATTATTCTCATTATTTCTTCATCCAAAATCAACAACTTAATCCACTTCCCACCGTATCAAAATTACTTACTAAAAACAAATACCCAAACCATATAGATTGAAAAACAGTACCCAACTGTTGCTAATCCAACGACGTAGAAGAGATATTTATACCTTGAAAATCAACTCAACTCTCGGTAATGATTTCTCAGTCAGTATTTCAGAGCACATCGCAATATAATTTTGATCTTAGAGTCTATTCAGAAAGAGGTTAATCGAACATTAATTTTACTGAAAATCTCTAATTCCTCTCATTCTGTTTCTGCCGAGTTCTTTTCTTCCCCAAACATCTTATTCACAACAGTCTGACTAAAACGAATCAGTTCCTAATATGAGTTTTTAATCAACAGAGACTAGGGGATTACCTCTGAAAGTTGAGTAATTCACCAGGGTTGAAGAATCAAGAAATAGATTTGGCAAAGGTTAGTTTCGTCCCTCTATTTTCACGTTCCACACAGGTCTGCGGCGCCCTCAACAGAAAGGTTTCTGGGGAAGAAAATAACAGAGGAAAACTTTTAAGTAGAAGACAAGGAGTGTTTTGAATAAAAAATCGTTGGATTTGGAAACTAACCCGTCGCCGGCCGGTTCTCTCTCTATTCCCTGCGTGCGGCGTTCTCAGATGGTGATGGAGTCTCTGTGAATAATTTTTCACAGAAAGGAGGTTTTATGAAGGGTAGGTTTATGAATTTGTACACGTGGCTTCAATTAGGGGAAAAAAAGAAAAAGAAAAAGAAAAAGAAAATAATTAATTAAACCTTACCTTTTTCTTTCATTTCTTTGGCGCCTCAATCCCCATCTCAGATGGCGGATTCCACAGTTCCGGTTCGTGCAGCCATCGTACACATACTTAAACATTCGGGCCATCACACAATACATGTCGTTCTCGTCACTTCAAGCTAAAACCTTGAATGTGAATTGGATAACTTAGGTTTAACCACAAGTCATGTAACACTCAACTTCATTTACTTGATATGTTCAACTCTTTTGGAACAAGTCGATTGAAGTGAAGTTTTTAATACTTAATCAAACACATTACTAAGTCTTAGTAACGAGTACATGAAGGTAATTGGGTCCTCAATACACGTTGTTCTCATTACTCCAAGTTAAACCTTAAGGTGAAATAGATAACTAAGGTTCTAACCACAAGTCATGTAACAGTCAACCTCTTTTGCTTGATACGTTCAACTCTTTTAGAACAAATCGATTCAAGTGAAGTTTCTTATACATCATCAAATGCATTACTAAGTCATAATTACGCATCCATGAAGGTTGTTGGGTCCTCAATACACGTCATTCTCATAACTTCAAGCTAAAACCTGGAATGTGAAATAGATAACTTTAATTATAACCACAAGTAATGTAACAGTCAACCTCATTTGCTTGATACATTCAGTTCTTTTGGAACAAATCGATTGAAGTGAAATTTCTTATACTTCATAAAACGCTTAATTAAGACTTAATTACGAGTCCATGAAGGTTATTGGGTCCTCAGTACACGTCGTTCTTATCACTTCAAGTTAAAACCTTGAAGGTGAAATGGATACCTTTGGTTCTAACCATAATTCATGTAACAGTGAACCTTATTTGCTTGATACGTTCAACTCTTTTAGAACAAATCGAGTCAAGTGAAGTTTTTTATACATCATCAAACGCATTAGTAAGCCTTAATTACGCGTTCATGAAGGTTATTGGATCCTCAATACACGTCGTTCTCGTCACTTCAAGTTCAAACCTTGAATGTGAAATGGATAACTTAGGTTCTAACCACAAGTTATGTAACAATCAACCTCATTTGCTTGATACGTTCAGTTCTTTTGGAACAAATCGATTGAAGTGAAGTTTATTATACTTCATCAAACGCATTACTAAGTCTTAATTACGTGTCTATGAAGGTTATTAGTGTCAGGACCCGAAAACCTAACGGGTCGCGGCTTACATAACCTTAATCATACTCGTTATTCTTTGACTCGTATATTTTTTTTTTTTGAAACATAAGAAAATCTACTTGGAAGAAACTTTGCTAAAGTCATCGAGAATCAAAATAAAACTCATTTAGAAATCTCATGAAATTAAGTTCAAACATATGTAAAACTTAAAAGGAAAAATTGGTGGAGGATACGCTCGGGTTTGAGAGAAAAGGAAAAGGGCAGAATCGGGAATCATGAAGGGCCGATCGATCGGCTAAAATAGCCGATCGTTCGCCCTCCCTAAATATCACTCAGCCGATCGATCGCTCATACCATGAGCGATCGATCGCCCCACAACAATACAACACAGCCGATCGATCGTTCAAACAGCCGATCGATCGGCACTACTTCTGGATGTCGAAAATAAAACAACACGAACCTGCCGATCGATCGCAACTCCTGCCGATCGATCGACATCTCCTCTGACCAAAAATAAACATCCTGAAACCAAACTTTACCCACACCAAAACATCATACAACAAACTCATTCCAAATCCTCTTAATTTCATTAATCAAACTCATTTTAAATCATTCAAACGAGAAGCTTAAATTCTTCAAATCATCCATCATTGAAAATCATACGAGAACAAAACGTTTAGACCGTAGCGGAAGATAAAACAATGAAAATCCTTCAGTCATAAATTCATCCTAAAAAGAAGGAAAAACCATCAATCATCCTAGTACTTGCCATCATACGATAATCCTATGAAAAATCCTTTCTACCTATTTCCAAATCATAACGTTTACCAAACTCGCTAGGAGCACCACCCTCGGGTCAATTCGCCGCCCAGCCACAAAACACCGCCACAAGCACCATCCAGCAACCCCTCTTAGACATTATCACTTGGATTGAGATCCTCACCTTCCAATTCGTTACCTACATCATAAGGTTCAAACTATAAACCTAATGCTTAGTAAGGAGTGCAACAAATATAGGAATATTCATGAATGCATGCTTCATATAACCATGTTCGAGTTCGTAGTCATGTTCTTTTTCATCATTTACTTGGCATGAATTAAGGGAGGACACGGGGTGAAAGGGCAAGAAAATCATAATCGTCGCCCAAATGGACAATAATAGTAACGACTAGTCCGGCCCCCACCAGCGAGAGGATCTGCGAACTAATCGTGCAGTGTCAACCCAGCCCCCACCAGCGGGAGAATCTGCGAGCCTTCTTGCCAGTCCGGCCCCACCAGCGGGAAGATCCGCGAACCGTACTAAAATCTTGAGAACATAGCATAGCCAATTAACTCTGTTCCACACTTAATCATGCCTACATATACATTTCATAATCTTATCTTAATCATGTAAAACGTGCACATGATGCTTGGACATGAATTCACATAGGAATGACATACTATAAGAATGAGCAACACACCATGCATCATAACATAGCATACGACAAGTCATAATCATCAAACAATCACCCAAACAAACCTCCCTAGTATTCTTGTGATGTAGGGCCCTAGTGGCCGAAAATCTTAACACACTAACTTACCTGGGCTCCTTAGCAACGTCGTGTCTTCACCTTAAGCCCCTTTCACCTAGAGACATTTCATGTTTCGATGTTAAAAATATAAATAACCTAAATTCAAAACTAGCAAAATCCTAGCTAAGGAAGTTTCCTAGAAACCCAACTTATCCAATTTGGGCATTTTGTCGAACACTTGGTGTGCATAACTAAATTATCCCACCATTAATAGCATTTACTCCTCCCAACTACCAAAATTCCATGAATCAATCGACAATAACTAATACTACTACACTAGAAACAAACCATAAATTTGATAGTTAAACGGTTTCCCACAAAATCTACAACTCCCAACAACTTTAATCGAAATTGTAGTAAATATTCATCCCTAAAAACGAAACTAAACCTATCCAAAGATTAGAATCTTACCTAGAGCTTGAATCTTGAAGAAAACAGTAGAAGAAATCGTGGCTTGAGGAAGGAGATATGTCGGAGGTTGATTGAAGGAGGAGGAATCGTGGGAGACAAGGGCAAGGAATCGCCGCCAGGGAGTGAAACTGTGAGGAAAATGAGAGAAAATTGTGAGTTTTAGGTTTTTAATTAAATTTTGCCAACAAATTACCATAATGCCCTTCCTAATATTCTTTTACATTGTAACGCCCCGAATTCTCTGAACCCGGTTCGTCACACAAAACCCGTACACGAACTAAAAACTTCATTCATAATTTAAAATCTTGCAGCGGAATTAATTTAAGTAAGTTAGAGTTAAACGAAACCATAAAGTGTTTGGATAATCGGATAAAATATTCGAGATAAATCGACCAAAAAAAAAATAATAAAGGTTTAAATCACAAAACACTATTAAAACTCTAAAGACAACCACATCTGCCGGTGGAAAAAAAATCAACGGAAGAAGCAGACACAGCAAATATAAGACTCCTGCCGATGACGTGGACCTGAAGACTTGGAACTGAAAGACATTTCTCGGCGGGCTGCACCTACCGATGACGTCAACACAACTTCATCTGCCGATGACGTCAGCACAATTTCATCTGCCGATGACGTCAGCACAACTTCATCTGCCGATGACGTCAACACGATTTCATCTACCGATGACGTCAGCAAACCTTCATCTGCCGATGAAGTCAACATGACTTCATCTGCCGATGAAGCCAACACGACTGCACATACAACTTCAACTGTCGATGAAGTCAACATGACTTCATCTGCCGATAGAAATAGGTCTATTTTTATCGATAGAAATAAGGCTACATCTTCCGATGCCTTTACTGAAGACATCATCCGATAGAGATTTGGATACACCTACCGATAGACATCTCCTTCCGGTAGGTTCAAACTACTCAACTTCTGCCGATAGAATGCATCTACCGACAGATAACAAAACACATCCCATCTACCGATAAATCCAGGGCGACATTCTGGCTACTTCTAATTATACAATATAACTCCATTTATGAAAAAGAATCTATTTGCCTTACTGAAATCACTCAGAAAAGGATTCAAACCCATGTATTGCTTAAAATCCAACAAGTGCAAATCTTCAAACCTCAGCGGAAAGTCATTATCAAATAATAAAACTCAATTTGTTCAAAACGCTGAAATCACTACTGTTATGAAAACTCGATCCATCTAAAATAAAGCATTGATAATAAAACCTTCACTCCAACAGACATCAATTAAACTGCCCCATCAGCTGCCAGAACATTGTGTGGATGCACTCCTCCAACCCAACTAGCCTTCTGTGAACTCAGTAAACACACCTGCTAAAGCTTCTTCACCTACATCACAAAACTCATCTATTAGCCTAATGCTAAGCAAGTAAAGCAATAGTGAAATGAAATACTGAATCTTAAATTCCTAAACATGCAGTTTCTACTTTTCTCATCTCAGTTGCATATTCATCGTTTCTGTACAGATCCCCCTGTGAAATTGGGAGTTGGATCATTTCTCCCAAAGTATAAATATCCACTGGCTCGTTAAGGGTTGGATTAATTCCCCTAACAGCAAATCTGATACTCATAACTGTTCAGATCCCCCTGTCGGATTGGGAAGTGGATCACTTTTCCCAAAACCTCAATCCACTGGCTCATTAAGGGTTGGATTAATTCCCTTAACAGCAAATCTGCTTCACGTACTGTTTCAATCTGTTCATTCCTTGCCGATTCAAAATCATGTAAATTCATTTTCGTACATTTCAAAATATGATGCATGACAACTGGAAATAAGCACACGAACATACATTAATCCTACTGTTTTGTGATGTAGGCCCGAAGGCACAAACAAACTCTACTTACCTGGTCTCCTGGAAATCGCTCGGTTTCAACTACTTGAAAGCCCTGTTCACCTAGTGTCATAAACAGAACACTAATCAGAACTTCACTAAATCTCATCCCACACCATTCACGAATCTAAGGAGCTAGCTTAGAACTTCGGCCATCGCACATTCTTGGTTCAGCACTAACTCGAACTCAGCTCACTCACAGCATTCACCAAGGTTACACACGCATTGCACTCCCACTATCTACTCACTATAATATCGAGAAGATGAATGGAAAACTTACCTAGGTCGAAGGTAAATCGCGCGAGGAAGATCGCCTAGAGAGCTCGTCTGCCTGAGCTGAAACCCGAAGAGGAAATGGTAGAAATGGTGGCGGCTACAGTGCATTAAACCCAACCCCTCTTCCCTTAAATACGTTATCCACTTTTTGAAAATTGCAATTTACTCTAATGCCCTTTGCCAAGTTACTTAATAACCCTACTTAATTTATTGACTAATAAAGTGTATTTTATTAATAAGTAAAAAGAGCTGGTTTCGATAGGGCCGGGTATAATGCCTCTTGCCAAGTTACTTAATACCCTACTTAATTATTGACTAATAAAGTGTATTTTATTAATAATAAAAGAGCTGGTTCGATAGGGCCGGGTGCTACATACATAACTCCAATTATTAACCTATGGTTTGGTTTTCACTAAGACAATTAAGCCTCACCAAAATTTCCCATAAATCGTTGGGCTCCAATAATATTTTTCGCTCACAAAATAGACTCAACTAACTATTTATACGAACTAAAATGATAAATGTAACGACCCCAGGGAGATCGTCACATAATCCGTATCTTTCTTAATCATTTAATTCTTTATTAATCACACTCTATTCATTTTTGGTGATATATTTTTTTTTGAAACATAACTCAGCTCAAGATGTCATGCACGATTCACTTGACATCGCTCAGCAAAGGATATTACATTACGCTTACATCATCCGGTAACTTAAATACACCTCATCTGCCGATCACTAGACGACAAAATTAAACTTACATCTTCCGATGGCTTAAACACTCTACATCTACCGGTCACTGGGCGATGAAATAACACTTACATCATCCGGTAACTTAAATACACCTCATCTGCCGATCACTAGACGACAAAATTAAACTTACATCTTCCGATGGCTTAAACACTCTACATCTACCGGTCACTGGGCGATGAAATAACACTTACATCATCCGGTAACTTAAATACACCTCATCTGCCGATCACTAGACGACAAAATTAAACTTACATCTTCCGATGGCTTAAACACTCTACATCTACCGGTCACTGGGCGATGAAATAACACTTACATCATCCGGTAACTTAAATACACCTCATCTGCCGATCACTAGACGACAAAATTAAACTTACATCTTCCGATGGCTTAAACACTCTACATCTACCGGTCACTGGGCGATGAAATAACACTTACATCATCCGGTAACTTAAATACACCTCATCTGCCGATCACTAGACGACAAAATTAGCTTACATCTTCCGATGACTTAAACACTCTACATTTACCGTCACTGGGCGATGAAATAACCTTACATAATCCGGTAACTTAAATACACCTCATCTGCCGACACTAGACGACAAAATTAAGCTTACATCTTCTGATGAGTTAAACACTCTACATCTACCGGTCACTGGGCGATGAAATAACACGTACATCATCCGGTACTTAAATACACCTCATCTGCCGATCACTAGACGACAAAATTAAACTTACATCTTCCGATGGCTTAAACACTCTACATCTACCGGTCACTGGGCGATGAAATAACACTTACATCATCCGGTAACTTAAATACACCTCATCTGCCGATCACTAGACGACAAAATTAAACTTACATCTTCCGATGGCTTAAACACTCTACATCTACCGGTCACTGGGCGATGAAATAACACTTACATCATTCGTATTCATCATTCGTATTCATCATTCGTATTCATCATTCGTATTCATCATTCGTATTCATCATTCGTATTCATCATTCGTATTCATCAATCATATTCATCATTCGTATTCATCATTCGTATTCATCATTCGTATTCATCATTCGTATTCATCATTCGTATTCATCATTCGTATTCATCATTCGTATTCATCATTCGTATTCATCATTCGTATTCATCATTCGTATTCATCATTCGTATTCATCATTCGTATTCATCATTCGTATTCATCATTCGTATTCATCATTCGTATTCATCATTCGTATTCATCATTCGTATTCATCATTCGTATTCATCATTCGTATTCATCATTCGTATTCATCATTCGTATTCATCATTCGTATTCATCATTCGTATTCATCATTCGTATTCATCATTCGTATTCATCATTCGTATTCATCATTCGTATTCATCATTCGTATTCATCATTCGTATTCATCATTCGTATTCATCATTCGTATTCATCATTCGTATTCATCATTCGTATTCATCATTCGTATTCATCATTCGTATTCATCATTCGTATTCATCATTCGTATTCATCATTCGTATTCATCATTCGTATTCATCATTCGTATTCATCATTCGTATTCATCATTCGTATTCATCATTCGTATTCATCATTCGTATTCATCATTCGTATTCATCATTCGTATTCATCATTCGTATTCATCATTCGTATTCATCATTCGTATTCATCATTCGTATTCATCATTCGTATTCATCATTCGTATTCATCATTCGTATTCATCATTCGTATTCATCATTCGTATTCATCATTCGTATTCATCATTCGTATTCATCATTCGTATTCATCATTCGTATTCATCATTCGTATTCATCATTCGTATTCATCATTCGTATTCATCATTCGTATTCATCATTCGTATTCATCATTCGTATTCATCATTCGTATTCATCATTCGTATTCATCATTCGTATTCATCATTCGTATTCATCATTCGTATTCATCATTCGTATTCATCATTCGTATTCATCATTCGTATTCATCATTCGTATTCATCATTCGTATTCATCATTCGTATTCATCATTCGTATTCATCATTCGTATTCATCATTCGTATTCATCATTCGTATTCATCATTCGTATTCATCATTCGTATTCATCATTCGTATTCATCATTCGTATTCATCATTCGTATTCATCATTCGTATTCATCATTCGTATTCATCATTCGTATTCATCATTCGTATTCATCATTCGTATTCATCATTCGTATTCATCATTCGTATTCATCATTCGTATTCATCATTCGTATTCATCATTCGTATTCATCATTCGTATTCATCATTCGTATTCATCATTCGTATTCATCATTCGTATTCATCATTCGTATTCATCATTCGTATTCATCATTCGTATTCATCATTCGTATTCATCATTCGTATTCATCATTCGTATTCATCATTCGTATTCATCATTCGTATTCATCATTCGTATTCATCATTCGTATTCATCATTCGTATTCATCATTCGTATTCATCATTCGTATTCATCATTCGTATTCATCATTCGTATTCATCATTCGTATTCATCATTCGTATTCATCATTCGTATTCATCATTCGTATTCATCATTCGTATTCATCATTCGTATTCATCATTCGTATTCATCATTCGTATTCATCATTCGTATTCATCATTCGTATTCATCATTCGTATTCATCATTCGTATTCATCATTCGTATTCATCATTCGTATTCATCATTCGTATTCATCATTCGTATTCATCATTCGTATTCATCATTCGTATTCATCATTCGTATTCATCATTCGTATTCATCATTCGTATTCATCATTCGTATTCATCATTCGTATTCATCATTCGTATTCATCATTCGTATTCATCATTCGTATTCATCATTCGTATTCATCATTCGTATTCATCATTCGTATTCATCATTCGTATTCATCATTCGTATTCATCATTCGTATTCATCATTCGTATTCATCATTCGTATTCATCATTCGTATTCATCATTCGTATTCATCATTCGTATTCATCATTCGTATTCATCATTCGTATTCATCATTCGTATTCATCATTCGTATTCATCATTCGTATTCATCATTCGTATTCATCATTCGTATTCATCATTCGTATTCATCATTCGTATTCATCATTCGTATTCATCATTCGTATTCATCATTCGTATTCATCATTCGTATTCATCATTCGTATTCATCATTCGGTATTCTTCATTCATATTCATCATTCGTATTCATCATTCGTATTCATCATTCGTATTCATCAATCATATTCATCAATCATATTCCTTATTCATGTTGTGTGAATTAAGAGAGGATTTGTGCCAGTAAAGACGGTTGACAGTGAGAGTGTACATAATCCTTTGCGGGTCGTAATCATGGTCCTTCTTTTTGGACAGTGACATACGTCAAACCGCCCCCAACCCTCGCTTAATTCACGTTGCATAAGTTTTATATTCTTATCTTGTTCATGCGAAAACATGCTCTTAAAACATTTTCATATGCATAAAACATTCATGATGCATGAACATGAAAATTCTTAAACCATCAAGCTACAGAACAGAGTACCATTCGACATGAAACCTTACCATTGAGCAAATCATCAGCATAAACATTAGACAGTAACATACAGGAAACTTCTAATCATCGTATGAGCTTCTACCTAGCATCCTTTGATGTTGGGTCCTAATGACCGAGAAACCTACACATTCACTTACTTGGTCTCCTTAGCAATTTGAGCTCCTTTCTCTTCAAACATCTTCACCTAAAACATTTACATTGCAGTAGTTAAAATAAAATCCTATTAGTTCTAATAACAAGTCATCCTAGGATCTAATAGCTATAGTCACTCTCGAATCCTTAGTATAGTTCTCTGTGCAGTTGAAATCCAAAACCCAAAATAGACAGATTCGATTAGCGAAAACTCAGGGTTGTTTGTTTAATGTCCAAAATCGATTCGGAATGACATTACCACTTTGAGATTTTACAATACCCTTACTAATACTCGGCCATTGAAGAATCCAGAACTTCAACACATAGCTGAAAACAGAGCTTAACGACTAAAAGATAGCTACATTGCCAAACTCGTACCTCGAGCACAAAGTAGCCGGGAAGCAACAAGGAAACCGATCGACGAAGGAGGGATTTCCAGCTGACAGAGAGCGAGAGCGAGAGCTCAGGAGGGGAAATCGCCGAGAGTAAGAGATGAGGCTACAATTGTTTAAATGCGGTTTGAATCCTTTCCTTTTTCTTTAAATACTGGTCTCAATCCTCCATTATTACAACTTTGCCACTCAACCTAGTTTAAATCCACATGTAATTAATTAAGCTTGGCATAAAACTCTGAACCGTGAAGATTGAATATTCATGATCGTTAATACAGTTAGAAAGTCACCTAGTTGAAGTTGTCGGGTGTTACAATAAATGGCAGAAATCCCGTGGTCTAAATATAAAATCTAAAGTCTAAAAGATCTGGGTGTTACAGTTGGGTTCTCAATACACGTCATTATCATCACTTCAAGTTAAAACCTGGAATTGAAATGGATAACTTAGGTTCTAACGACAAGTTATGTAACAGTCAAGCTCATTTGCTAGATTCATTCAGTTCTTTTGGAACAAATCGACTGAAGTAAAGTTTCTTATACTTCATCAAATGCATTACTAAGTTTTAATTACGCATCCATGAAGGTTATTGGGTCCTTAATACACGTCGTTCTCATCACTTCAAGTTAAAACCTTAAATGTGAAATGGATAACTTGGTTCTAACCATAAATCAGGTAACAGTCAACCTCATTTTCTTGATACGTTCAGTTCTTTTAGAACAAATCGATTAAAGTGAAGTTTCTTATATTTCATCAAACGCTTAATTAAGACTTAATTACGAGTCCATGAAGGTTATTGGGTCCTCAATACACGTCGTTCTCAACACTTCAAGTTAAAACCTTGAAGGTGAAATGGATACCTTAGGTACTAACCACAAGTCATGTAACAGTGAACCTCATTTGCTTGATAAGTTCAACTCTTTTAGAACAAATCGAATCAAGTAAGGTTTCTTATACATCATCAAACGCATTACTAAGCCTTAATTACGAGTCTATGAAGGTTATTGGGTCCTCAATACACGTCGTTCTCGTCACTTCAAGTTAAAATCGTGAATGTGAAATGCATAACTTAGGTCCTAACCACAAGTCATGTAAATGTCAACCTCCTTTACTTGATACGTTCAGTTATTTTGGAACAAATCGATTGCAGTGAAGATTGTTATACATCATCAAACGCATTACTAAGTTTTAATTACGCGTCCATGAAGATTGTTGGTTCCTCAATACACGTCATTCTCGTCACTTCAAGATAAAACCTTGAATGTGAAATGGATAAGTTAGGTTCTAACCACAAGTCATGTAACACTTAACTTCATTTGCTTGATATGTTCAACTCTTTTGGAACAAATAGATTGAAGGGAAGTTTCTAATACTTTATCAAACGCATTACTAAGTCTTAATTACGAGTTCATGAGGGTAATTGGGTTCTCAATACACGTCATTCTATTTACTCCAAGTTAAACCTTGAAGGTGAAATGGATAACTTAGGCTCTAACCATAAGTCATGTAACCGTCAACCTCTTTTGCTTGATATGTTTTACTTTTTTAGAACAAATCGATTCAAGTGAAGTCTCTTATACATCATCAAACGCATTACAAAGTCATAATTACGCATCCATGAAGGTTGTTGGGTCCTCAATACACGTCGTTCTGATCACTTAAAGCTAAAACCTTGAAGGTGAAATGGATAACTTTGGTTACAACCCCAAGTCATGTAACAGTCAACCTCATTTGCTTGATACGTTCAGTTCTTTTGGAAAAAAATCAATTAAAGTGAAGTTTCTTATACTTCATCAACCGCTTAATTAAGACTTAATTACGAGTCCATGAAGGTTATTGGGTCCTCAATACACGTCGTTCCGATCACTTCAAGTTAAAACCTTGAAGTTGAAATGGATACCTTAGGTTCTAACCACAAGTAATGTAACAGTAAACTTCATTTGCTTGATACGTTCAACTCTTTTAGAATAAATCGATTCAAGTGAAGTTTGTTATACATCATGAAACGCGATACTAAGCCTTAATTACGCGTCCATGAAGGTTATTGGGTCCTCAATACACGTCGTTCTCGTCACTTCAAGTTAAAACCATGAATTTGAAATGGATAACTTAGGTTCAAACCACAAGTCATGTAAATGTCAACCTCATTTGCTTTATACGTTCAGTTCTGTTGGAACAAATCGATTGAAGTGAAGATTCTTATACATCATCAAATGTATTACTAAGTCTTAATTACGCATCCATAAAGGTTATTGGGTCCTCAGTACATGTCGTTCTCATCACTTCAAGTTAAAACCTTGAATGCGAAATGGATAACTTTGGTTACAACCCCAAGTCATGTAACAGTCAACCTCATTTGCTTGATACGTTCAGTTCTTTTGGAAAAAAATCAATTAAAGTGAAGTTTCTTATATTTCATCAAACGCTTAATTAAGACTTAATTACGAGTCCATGAAGGTTATTGGGTCCTCAATACACGTCGTTCTCATCACTTCAAGTTAAAACCATGAATTTGAAATGGATAACTTAGGTTCTAACCACAAGTCATGTAACAGTCAACCTCATTTGCTTGATACGTTCAGTTCTTTTGGAACAAATCGATTCAAGTGAAGTCTCTTATACATCATCAAACGCATTACTAAGTCTTAATTACGCATCCATGAAGGTTATTGGGTCCTCAATACACGTCGTTCTCATCACTTCAAGTTAAAACCTTGAAGGTGAAATGGATAACTTTGGTTACAACCCCAAGTCATGTAACAGTCAACCTCATTTGCTTGATACGTTCAGTTCTTTTGGAACAAATCGATTCAAGTGAAGTCTCTTATACATCATCAAACGCATTACTAAGTCTTAATTACGCATCCATAAAGGTTATTGGGTCCTCAGTACATGTCGTTCTCATCACTTCAAGTTAAAACCTTGAATGCGAAATGGATAACTTAGGTTCTAACCACAAGTTATTGAACAGTCAACCTCATTTGCTTGATACGTTCAGTTCTTTTGGAACAAACCGATTGAAGTGAAGTGTCTTATAATTTATCAAACGCATTACTAAGTCTTATTTACGCATCCATGAAGGTTGTTGGGTCCACAATACACGTCGTTCTCATCACTTCAAGTTAAAACCATGAATTTGAAATGGATAACTTAGGTTCTAACCACAAGTCATGTAACAGTCAACCTCATTTGCTTGATACGTTCAGTTCTTTTGGAAAAAAATCAATTAAAGTGAAGTTTCTTATACTTCATCAAATGTATTACTAAGTCTTAATTACGCATCCATAAAGGTTATTGGGTCCTCAGTACATGTCGTTCTCATCACTTCAAGTTAAAACCTTGAATGCGAAATGGATAACTTAGGTTCTAACCACAAGTTATTGAACAGTCAACCTCATTTGCTTGATACGTTCAGTTCTTTTGGAAAAAAATCAATTAAAGTGAAGTTTCTTATACTTTATCAAACGCATTACTAAGTCTTATTTACGCATCCATGAAGGTTGTTGGGTCCACAATACACGTCGTTCTCATCACTTTAAGTTAAAACCTGGATGTGAAATGGATAACTTAGGTTCTAACCACAAGTTATGTAACAGTCAAGCTCATTTGCTTGATACATTCAGTTCTTTTGGAACAAATAGATTGAAGTGAATTTTCTTATACTTCATCAAATGCATTACTAAGTCTTAATGACGCATTCGTGAAGGTTATTGGGTCCTCAATACACGTCGTTCTCATCACTTCAAGTTAAAACCTTGAATGTGAAATGGATAACTTTGGATCTAACCACAAGTCATTTTGTCACGACCCGGGAGAGGGCCTAACAGAAATGCCAGGTTAAATGATCAACCTCAGCGAGGTCCACCGTCTAACTTAAGGCTAAATGCAGAAGATTTAACACAAATTCTGGACCTCCTAGAAGTAACAAATATGAGAGTACGAACAATAATAGAAATACAAGGTAAATGAAAATAATTACATGCCAAGTAATGTACAATCTCAAATATGTTCTTACATAAGTCGAAGCCGATGAAAATAAAAGGTGAGACTCAAGGAAAATCCAAGATGATAAAGCTCACTTCCTATCCTTCCTTCCTTTACCTGTAGAGGGGGGAGTCGTTGGGGTGAGTGACAAACTCAGTATGGGATATTATACCTACCACTCAAAGGATGCATGCCTTATAAAATCAATGCACGTTTTTTAAAAAACCAAAACCAGTTTCTAGGTTATTCATTTCTCTTCTTATTATTCATTTAAAATGTTTGATGGGGCTAACAATAAAATAAATATATGTAGTGAACATAGGCTGTAACGCCCCGAGTCTGCCAGACTCGGTTTTTGCTACCCAAAACATTGAACTGAACTAAGAGAAATTACGGGAAATTTTAAATTTTCTCTCAGTGATTATAATTCTATCTTTAATCCTCGACTTTACAGCGAAAAACTCAATAAGTAGACAACGTTTATAATTAGACAAAATGTTGAGACATTTGGCCGAAGGGAATTGGAAACTCAAGGACATCTACCGATTGCAAAACGACAAAGCATGGTGCACACTCCTACCGATTGACACATGCATCCCACGTATTCCATTAAACTTCATCCGATCACAAAACGACAAGACTTATATCGACTTCTACCGATTGACACATGCACAGTACGTGACTCATTAAACTTTATCCGATCACAAAACGACAAGACTTATATCGACTTCTACCGATTGACTTAATACATACTTCTACCGGTAATAGAAAAACCTACATCTACCGATTGACACATGCTCATCACATGACTCATTAAACTTCATTCCGTTAGAAGACATCATTCGATGGAAGACTTCATTCGATGGAAGACACAATCCGATGGAAGACTTCATCCGAATGACAGGAAACTTTCAGACTTTCATAAACTTCAACATGACTGAATAAACTAACACACAGTTAGACCATAATCTCATTTAGAATACGTGTAGCGAGAGACTCTAACAAAAAAGATCATTCTATCATTTCACGATCATTCTCAAACTCAGAAGTTAGTCAGTTAGGTTCCAGTATCTATTGTTTTAAGAAAACATCCTACATAGACCTCAGTATTCATAACCTTACTAACATGGTAAAAGTAGTAACCAGGAGTTGAAATCGCCTTTCCAGCCTCTCACTGACAACCTGGACACCTTCCAGCAACCAGCCTTAAACATCCTCATTAGACTTGAAATCCTCACCTGGTAGTGCTTCACCTACATCATAAGGTTTAAACTATAAGCCTAATGCTTAGTAAGGAGTGCAATGCTAACATGTATATATGAATGCACAAATAAAAAAAAACATATGTTCATGATCTTTTCGTGTTCTTATTCTTGTACATGTTCATCATTTTCATCATATGGATTAATGGAGGATTTGTACCGAAAAGGGGGTTGACAGTGAGAGTGTACATAGTCCCTTGTGGGTCGTATTCATGGTCCTCCTTTTGGACAGTGAGATACGCCAAACAACCCCAACCCTCTCTTAATCCTTGTTGCATAAGTTTCATATTCATATCTTGTTCATAGGAGAAATCGTGCACTTAAAACATTTTCATATGCTTGGGAAAACATTCATGATGCATGAGCATGAGTAATCTTAGTTCATCAGACTACTGAACAAGCCATTCATTCATCAAGGGATCATAACATCAACTCGAGCACCATAACTTAACAGACAATAGCACAGAGAATCTTTAAACCTCATAGACAACTTCTACCTAGTACCCTTGTGATGTAGGGCCTTAATGGCCGGGAATCTTACTCATTCACTTACCTGGTTTCCTTAGCAACTTGAGCACTTCTCTTCAAACTTCTTCACCTAGAAACATTTCACATTACAGTGTTAAATCAAAAACCTAATTAAAAGTCATCCTAGTATCTAACATAAATATTTCTAATCTTCCTAGTCGAGCGCCTAGTGTGTACAGATTAAACTTCCAGAACCTAAATAACTGGATTTAAGTCTAACAACTAAACATGGTCTGTTATCCAAATGTCCAGAATCAAATCGGAAATGCCATTACTAAACACGGATCAAGATTGTCACTACCATTACTCTGTTAGTGAAGAATCTGAAACCTCAAGTTCTAGCTGAAGACAGAGCTCTAAGTAACTACCCAGTAACTACATTGTCTAAGTTTTACCTAGAGTGTGGATTGTCGAAGTGGAGGCTGAAGAACTGGTCGCTGGCGAAGGAATAGCTGGCAGAGAGGGAGCTCTGGAATGAAGGGAATCCCCGAGAGAGGAAATGTCGGCTACAGTGAGGTTTTAATGAGGTTTAAGAATTCTCATAACCTATTTATACCAATAAAAATCCACCTTAATTACAAACTTACCACCCAACCTAGTTTCACTCAACTTGTAATAAATAAGTCTTGCCATTAAATTTAAAATCATAAAGGTCAATAAAAAGGGTGAAAATTAAAATGGTTACGAAAATCACCTGGCCGAATTTGTCAGGTGTTACATAGGCCCACATCAGCAATGCTATCATGAAAATATATATCCAGGTGTACAGTGAAAAGGGAGGTCTGTAACACCCGAGAAAACGACCAAGTGATTTCCTAACTGTATTAACGGTCATTCTCCCGGTTTAGAACTTTATGACAATTTTAATTAATTTCATGTGAATTTTCAAACTAGGTTGAGTGGCAAAATGGTAATAAGGAGAGTGAAGATTTGGTATATAAAGAAAAAAAAAAAGAAAGAAATGTTTTAATTTCACTCAACCCACTGTAGCCGACATTCCCCTACTCTCGGCGATTTCTTCCCTCCCAAGCCCCCGCTCTCTGCTATCAGTGTCTTCCTCGGCGAAGACCGGTTTCTAGCCCGCAATCCTTTGCGAATCCGCACCCGAGGTATGAAATGGACAATGTAGTTATCTGTTAGTGTTTGGAGCTTTGTTTTCAGCTAGGCATTTGAACTCGGATTTTATCAATGGCCGAGTAGTATTAGAACATTTTAGAATCCGAGAGTAGTAATGTCAACCCAAATCGATTCTGGACATTTTAAGTAACCAACTCAGATTTAATCGATAGTAGAACCTGTTTGTTTTATTTTGGATTTCAGATTCTGCACAGTATAGCAAACTAAGGATTCAGGAATGACTTTAGCTAATAGATCCTAGGATGATTTTTGAGTAGAGTTTTAGGATTTTGATTTAACTACTGTAATGCACATGTTTTAGGTGAAGAAGTTGAAGAGAAGAGGTTCAGATTGCTAAGGAGACCAGGTAAGTGAATGTATAGGTTTCTCGGTCATTAGGACCCTACATCAGAGGATACTAAGTAGAATGTTATGTGATGATTAGAAACTCCCTTATGCTGATATCTAGTGTTCTTGATGACGTTTAGTTCGAAAGTAATATTCCATGATGGATAATGCTCTGCTCTGTAGCTTGATGTTTTAAGAGTTTCCATGTTCATGCATCATGAAAGTTTTATGCATATGAAAATGTTTTATAAGCGATGTTTCTCATCATGAACAAGATAAGAAGATAAAACTTATGCAACGTGGTTAAGTGAGGGTTGGGGGCGGTTCGGCGTATGCCACAGTCCAAAAGAGGGACATATGAATACGACCCGCAGTAGGGACCATGATCAAACTCACTGTCGAACCCCCTTTACCAGCACAAATCCTCTCTTAATCCACACAACTAAATGAAGAACGTGAATGATGAATATGACCCATGATTATGAATGATGAAATGAATGATGAATATGACCCATGATTATGAATGATGAAATGAATGATGGATATGACCCATGATTATGAATGATGAAATGAATGATAAATATGACCCATGATTATGAATGATGAATATGAACAAGAATATGAACAAGAAATGATCTATGAGCATGTGATTTTTCCAAATTATGCATTCATGCATCCATGTTAGTGTTGCATTCCTTACTAAGCATTAGGCTTATAGTTTAAACCTTATGCTGTAGGTGACGAGTTTTCAGGTGAGGAACTCAAGGTTAATGAGGATGTCTAAGCTTGGTGGCTGGAGGATACTCAAAGTGACAGTGCGGGACTGGAGAGGCGATTATGACCCCTGGTTATTGCTCCTTTATGTCAGTAAGAATATAAGAACTGGAATTATGTAGGATAGTGTTAGTATTGTCTGAGTTAAGCTTTTGAGTCTGGGATTGGATATGAGGATATGTTTCCTTTTAAAGGATTTATGTCATGCAAGTCTTCCGCTATTTATACTCTGAATGAATTTGTTATACCAGTAAGAGCCTTTATTAGCTAAGTTGTGTTATGTGAAAGTTGGATGAATCTTTTAGGTAGGAGTTTTCTACCGGAAGATGTGTTTTTCTTCTATCGGTAGAAGTAAGCATTATCGGATGATGAAAGTATTATTTTGTCGTCTAGCGATCGGCAGATGTAGAGTGTGTAAGCCATCGGATGATGAAAGTATTATTTTGTCGTCTAGCGATCGGCAGATGTGGAGTGTGTAAGCCATCGGATGATGAAAGTATTATTTTGTCGTCTAGCGATCGGCAGATGTAGAGTGTGTAAGCCATCGGATGATGAAAGTATTATTTTGTCGTCTAGCGATCGGCAGATGTAGAGTGTGTAAGCCATCGGATGATGAAAGTATTATTTTGTCGTCTAGCGATCGGCAGATGTAGAGTGTGTAAGCCATCGGATGATGAAAGTATTATTTTGTCGTCTAGCGATCGGCAGATGTAGAGTGTGTAAGCCATCGGATGATGAAAGTATTATTTTGTCGTCTAGCGATCGGCAGATGTGGAGTGTGTAAGCCATCGGATGATGAAAGTATTATTTTGTCGTCTAGCGATCGGCAGATGTGGAGTGTGTAAGCCATCGGATGATGAAAGTATTATTTTGTCGTCTAGCGATCGGCAGATGTAGAGTGTGTAAGCCATCGGATGATGAAAGTATTATTTTGTCGTCTAGCGATCGGCAGATGTGGAGTGTGTAAGCCATCGGACGATGAAAGTATTATTTTGTCGTCTAGCGATCGGCAGATGTAGAGTGTGTAAGCCATCGGATGATGAAAGTATTATTTTGTCGTCTAGCGATCGGCAGATGTAGAGTGTGTAAGCCATCGGATGATGAAAGTATTATTTTGTCGTCTAGCGATCGGCAGATGTAGAGTGTGTAAGCCATCGGATGATGAAAGTATTATTTTGTCGTCTAGCGATCGGCAGATGTAGAGTGTGTAAGCCATCGGATGATGAAAGTATTATTTTGTCGTCTAGCGATCGGCAGATGTAGAGTGTGTAAGCCATCGGATGATGAAAGTATTATTTTGTCGTCTAGCGATCGGCAGATGTGGAGTGTGTAAGCCATCGGATGATGAAAGTATTATTTTGTCGTCTAGCGATCGGCAGATGTGGAGTGTGTAAGCCATCGGATGATGAAAGTATTATTTTGTCGTCTAGCGATCGGCAGATGTAGAGTGTGTAAGCCATCGGATGATGAAAGTATTATTTTGTCGTCTAGCGATCGGCAGATGTAGAGTGTGTAAGCCATCGGATGATGAAAGTATTATTTTGTCGTCTAGCGATCGGCAGATGTGGAGTGTGTAAGCCATCGGATGATGAAAGTATTATTTTGTCGTCTAGCGATCGGCAGATGTGGAGTGTGTAAGCCATCGGATGATGAAAGTATTATTTTGTCGTCTAGCGATCGGCAGATGTAGAGTGTGTAAGCCATCGGATGATGAAAGTATTATTTTGTCGTCTAGCGATCGGCAGATGTAGAGTGTGTAAGCCATCGGATGATGAAAGTATTATTTTGTCGTCTAGCGATCGGCAGATGTGGAGTGTGTAAGCCATCGGATGATGAAAGTATTATTTTGTCGTCTAGCGATCGGCAGATGTAGAGTGTGTAAGCCATTAGACGATGAAAGTATTATTTTGTCGTCTAGCGATCGGCAGATGTAGAGTGTGTAAGCCATCGGATGATGAAAGTATTATTTTGTCGTCTAGCGATCGGCAGATGTGGAGTGTGTAAGCCATCGGATGATGAAAGTATTATTTTGTCGTCTAGCGATCGGCAGATGTAGAGTGTGTAAGCCATCGGATGATGAAAGTATTATTTTGTCGTCTAGCGATCGGCAGATGTAGAGTGTGTAAGCCATCGGATGATGAAAGTATTATTTTGTCGTCTAGCGATCGGCAGATGTAGAGTGTGTAAGCCATCGGATGATGAAAGTATTATTTTGTCGTCTAGCGATCGGCAGATGTGGAGTGGTAAGCCATCGGACGATGAAAGTATTATTTTGTCGTCTAGCGATCGGCAGATGTGGAGTGTGTAAGCCATCGGATGATGAAAGTATTATTTTGTCGTCTAGCGATCGGCAGATGTAGAGTGTGTAAGCCATTAGACGATGAAAGTATTATTTTGTCATCTAGCGATCGGCAGATGTAGAGTGTGTAAGCCATCAGATGATGAGAGTGTTATTTTGTCGTCTAGTGATCGGCAGATGTAGTGTAATAAGTCACCGGATGATGTACCCTTATTTCATCGGTTGATGTATAGAGTTTTTCCACCGGATGGTATAAACACGGTCTGGTTGTCTAGTGACTGGTAGATGTGGTTCATTATTCTATCGGTAGATGCAGTCTATAGATTTAAGTTTTCCCTTCACTAGCCGATACACATTGTACTGCCCACCGGCAGATATGTAATGTTTTCCTCTGCCGATTGAGGCTTAGCGAAATCGCATACGACATCTCGAGTTAAATTATGTTTCAAAAAAAAAAAAGAAATACACTACTGATAATGAATCGTGTGTGAGTAACAAGGATTAGATGATTAAGAAAGATACGGATTATGTGACGATCCCTCCCGGGTCGTTACAATTATGGTATCAGAGCAAAACCAGGTTCTAAAATCGATTCTGCAGACTGCCTTCCAGCACTGACTGTCACTTGAGTACTCTCCAACAACTGTAATTGTTTATGATTCTAGTAATGTCATTAAGTTAAGATGTGTTATGATTAATTGTTTAGGAATCACAGGATGGTAAGAGATCAACAAAGGGAAACTAATGAGGACAGCGATAACATTACTCGGTTGACGAAATTGGTGCAACGTCAATCTTGTCTGATTGAGCGGCTTGCGGCTAGAGTATTAGAACTGGGGAACGTAAGAACAACGGTTCAGGGGTACCGTGATGGGCCAGGGAAGTTTGTTGGAGGTGTGCAATTACAACGGGACAAGGGTCGGCGGCTGCAGCAGAAGGGTGTTGAGAGACCCTATGGCCCAAGTAAAGACCTAGGCAAAGGGAAAAGACCTCAAGGAGCCTTTTCAACACCTCTATGTTCCACCTGCCGAAAGAACCACCACGGACAATGCAAGTTATACTCGAGTCGGTGTTTTAGGTGCGACAAGGTTGGCCACCAGATCAAGAACTGTTCAATGCCGTTAGACTCATACCGAGCAGGAGTAATGCCTGGAGTTCTTGGGTTGATGGGAACAGAAGATGCAACTCAACTTACGAGTGCAGCAGGTACAATTTTGGACCTTGGACTAGATAGAACTGATAAGATTGTACAGGGTGAACGCTGTAGTTAATTGATTCAAGTAATAAAATTGAGCAGACACCCCTTTTGTTATGACTGGAAACAGGAAATTGCCCGACCATATGTAGACCTGGGTTTTTGCCTTATTTCAAGCAGGTAATAGAACGAAGAGCATGAGATTGAGGGTGTAGCTTAAGTGAAGATTTAACGTGTGTACTAGGTGGAGAGTGCCTAGGAAGGTTATTGATATCATTTATTTATATTAAAGTGAAAGGATCTATCGGGTTAGAAGGTCCCTTGGGTTGGGCTAAAAAGTTAAAAGATAAGAGGTGTAGAACCAATGAGGGTATGTTCATGTATGGGAGGATACTGACAGGACGTTTACCCCTAAAGAGATGTCGGCAACCCCGCACTGTAATGTTGTTTGGACTAAGGTGAAAATCAGTAGGGGGGGGGGGGAACGTACGAATTACTTCCAGACGTGTTAAGGTGGGAGTGCATAGGTTAAATACAAGAAGATGTAGACATCAAAATAGTAGGATATGAAGTGTGGAAGGTTCCTTGGAAGTTGGAAAAGAAATTTGTCAATCCCAAGAACCTTGCGAAGTCAAAATTTTACGATGAGGTGATACTTCAACATAGAGTTAACCGTTTCTCCTAGAAATGCATACCATTTTGAGAAGAACAACCAGAAATAATTAGGCGTCTTACACTGAAAGTTATGTTAAATAGGTTAATGCCGCAGTGCAACGTTAAAGGGGTGACAAATGGGAAGGAGTGGGCATCGACTAAGGTAATGCAGCAAGATTAGGGGCTGCATACTCCATTTGTTTGGCGGTAACGGAGTTAAGAAAAGAGTCTATAGGCGATGCAGTCAAACTGGGAACTACAGACGTAAAACTTATTGCCTGGATGGACGTAGGCCATTGGGGATTCGATATACTATAAGATAACCAAAGTGGTGAATTGACAGGAGTAGATGTAAGACGTAGATCTCAAATATGAAACACATTACTGAATTGAGGTAGAAACAACAATACTCGAGGAATTTGGAAGTTGAGCCTTAGTGTGGGAGGGAGGGCGCTTCTAAGTTTATGAAGAAACGAAGGGCAAGATTCTATGAATTTAGGGGATCTGGATTGAGGTGGTAAACCTAACCACGACAAGTTTATTGATAGGAGAGATGTCGATAGGTCATTACAAGGAAGCGAGTAGAATTTCAGAACCTATCTATAAGGAATGGTAAATAAAGAACTGATTGATAACCTTGAAGGGATCCCCGTAGGATATTAGAAATACGTATGGGTTGTTGCTTGGCTAGTGAGATGCTTTACTAAGCTTAGCCAGGATGTCTACTACTGGTAGGAGCTGAGTGTTAGGAGCTGGACAAGACAAGTATGGTGAATAACTTGGAAATGTAAAGAGCATACTTAGGTATGTAGAGCCTTATGAGCATGTATAGCATCGGGACGGTTATGGATTTCGTTGTAGGACTACCTAAGACAACTAAAGGACATGATAGTATTTGGGTTGTAATTGATAGGATGACGAAATCAGCCCATTTCTTACCTGTAAGGACAACTTACACGATGGACCAATTTGCTGATCTTTATGTTCAGGAAATTATTAAATTGCATGGAATCCCTGTATCCATTTTCTCTGACCGTGATCCCAGGTTTACCTTTCGATTTTGGAAAAGTTTACAAGGTACATTAGGTACGAAATTATCCTTTAGCACTGCTTTCCACCCCCAGACAGATGGTCAATCAGAGAGGACTATCCAAATACTTGAGGATATGTTAAGAGCATGTGTGCTAGACTTTCAGGCGACTTGGAGTAGACATCTACCTTTGGTTGAGTTCTCCTACAATAACAGTTACCAATCCACCATAGGTATGGCACCCTATGAAGCCCTGTATGGCAGGAAATGTAGGTCACCTTTATATTGGGATGAGGTTGGTGAAGCAAAACTTTTAGGACCCGAACTTCTACAGCAAATGTCTGATAAGATTTCAGTTATTAGAAAAAGAATGGTGACTGCGCAAGACCGGCAGAAGTGTTATGCAGATCAAAGAAGAAGAGAACTTGAATTTACAGTAGGAGATGAAGTGTTCTTAAAGGTTTCACTGTTCAAAGGAGTTCTGAGATTTGGCAAGAAGGGAAAGCTTAATCCACGATTTATTGGACCATTCCCTGTTTTGGCTAGAATCGGTAGTACAGCTTACAGACTGCAGTTGCCTCCATCATTGGATAAAACTCTTAATGTCTTCCACGTGTCAATGTTAAGGAAGTGCATGCGAGATCTGACACGAGTGATTCAGCCATCAGATATTGAGTTAGAGCCGACACTGGTATATGAAGAGAAACCGGTACAGATATTAGAATATGCAGTTAAGACGCTGAGGAATAAAGAGGTTCCACTGGTGAAAGTTTTATGGAAGAATCATGGCATCGAAGAAGCCACTTGGGAGCGACGACAGGACATGTCGGACAGATACCCAGAGTTATTTGTTTGAACAATTTTCGAGGACGAAAATTTTGGTAAGGAGGGGTGGATGTAACACCCGAGAAAATGACCAGGTGATTTCCTAACTGTATTAACGGTCATTCACCCGGTTTAGAACTTTATGACAATTTTAATTAATTTCATGTGGATTTTCAAACTAGGTTGAGTGGCAAAATGGTAATAAGGAGAGTGAAGATTTGGTATATAAAGAAAAAAAAAAAAAGAAATGTTTTAATTTCACTCAACCCATTGTAGCCGACATTCGCCTACTCTCGGCGATTTCTTCCCTCCCAAGCCCCCGCTCTCTGCTATCAGTGTCTTCCTCGCCGACGATCGGTTTCTAGCTCGCAATCCTCTGCGATCCGCACCCGAGGTATGAAATGGACAATGTAGTTATCTGTTAGTGTTTGGAGCTCTGTTTTTAGCTCGGCATTTGAACTCGGATTTTATCAATGGCCGAGTAGTATTAGAACATTTTAGAATCCGAGAGTAGTAATGTCAACCCGAATCGATTCTGGACATTTTAAGTAACCAACTCAGATTTAATTGATAGTAGAACCTGTTTGTTTTATTTTGGATTTCATATTCTGCACATGATAGCAAACTAAGGATTCGGGAATGACTTTAGCTAATAGATCCTAGGATGATTTTTGAGTAGATTTTTAGGATTTTGATTTAACTATTGTAATGCACATGTTTTAGGTGAAGAAGTTGAAGAGAAGAGGTTCAGATTGCTAAGGAGACCAGGTAAGTGAATGTATAGGTTTCTCGGTCATTAGGACCCTACATCAGAGGATACTAAGTAGAATGTTAAGTGATGATTAGAAACTCCCTTATGCTGATGTCTAGTGTTCTTGATGACGTTTAGTTTGAAAGTAATATTCCATGATGGATAATGCTCTGCTCTGTAGCTTGATGTTTTAAGAGTTTCCATGTTCATGCATCATGAAAGTTTTATGCATATGAAAATGTTTTATAAGCGATGTTTCTCATCATGAACAAGATAAGAAGATAAAACTTATGCAACATGGTTAAGTGAGGGTTGGGGGCGGTTCGGCGTATGCCACAGTCCAAAAGAGGGACATATGAATACGACCCGCAGTAGGCACCATGATCAAACTCACTGTCGAACCCCCTTTACCGGCACAAATCCTCTCTTAATCCACACAACTAAATGAAGAACATGAATGATGAAATGAATGACGAATATGACCCATGATTATGAATGATGAAATGAATGATGAATATGACCCATGATTATGAATGATGAAATGAATGATGGATATGATCCATGATTATGAATGATGAAATGAATGATGAATATGACCCATGATTATGAATGATGAATATGAACAAGAATATGAACAAGAAATGATCTATGAGCATGTGATTTTCCCAAATTATGCATTCATGCATCCATGTTAGTGTTGCATTCCTTACTAAGCATTAGGCTTATAGTTTAAACCTTATGATGTAGGTGACGTGTTTTTAGGTGAGGAACTCAAGGTTAATGAGGATGTCTAAGCTTGGTTACTGGAGGATACTCAAAGTGACAGTGCGGGACTAGAGAGGCGATTATGACCCCTGGTTATTGCTCCCTTATGTCAGTAAGAATATAAGAACTGGAATTATGTAGGATAGTGTTAGTATTGTCTGAGTTAACTTTTGAGTCTGGGATTGGATATGAGGATATGTTTCCTTTTAAAGGATTTATGTCATGCAAGTCTTCCGCTATTTATACTCTGAATGAATTTGTTATACCAGTAAGAGTCTTTCTTAGCTAAGTTGTGTTATGTGAAAGTTGGATGAATCTTTTAGGTAGGAGTTTTCTACCGAAAGATGTGTTTTTCTTCTATCGGTAGAAGTAAGTATTATTTTTGTCGTCTAGCGATCGGCAGATGTAGAGTGTGTAAGCCATCAGATGATGAAAGTATTATTTTGTCGTCTAGCGATCGGCAGATGTAGAGTGTGTAAGCCATCGGACGATGAAAGTATTATTTTGTCGTCTAGCGATCGGCAGATGTAGAGTGTGTAAGCCATCAGACGATGAAAGTATTATTTTGTCGTCTAGCGATCGGCAGATGTAGAGTGTGTAAGCCATCGGATGATGAGAGTGTTATTTTGTCGTCTAGTGATCGGCAGATGTAGTGTAATAAGTCACCGGATGATGTACCCTTATTTCATCGGTTGATGTAGACAGTTTCTCCACCGGATGGTATAAACACGGTCTTGTCGTCTAGTGACCGGTAGATGTGGTTCATTATTCTATCGGTAGATGTAGTCTATAGCTTTAAGTTTTCCCTTCACTAGCCGATACACATTGTACTGCCCGCCGGCAGATATGTAATGTTTTCCTCTGCCGATTGAGGCTTAGAGAAATCGCATACGACATCTCGAGTTAAATTATGTTTCAAAAAAAAAAAGAAATACACTACTGATAATGAATCATGTGTGAGTAACAAGGATTAGATGATTAAGAAAGATACGAATTATGTGACGATCCCTCCCGGGTCGTTACAAGGTCACTCATGGATCCTCCGAACCACACCATCACAGAAAGGCCGCGATAACACCAGGCAAGGCCTCATAGGGAGAAGAGAAATAGTCAACCACTAGGAGGGACGAACCACTCAGCCCTGGGCCACCGGGACACACACGCTAGGGCACACCATGAGGGACGAACCACTCAACTACGGGCCCAAGGGAACCACGCAGTGGACTTATCATACCGGGGGTAGTAACGAATAGACACTGGCCAGGTCGGGTAACTGGGCGAGCATGTCTCCGAGCCCATTCCGTCATTCGCGGGGCGTACCGCACATTCCGCCTATTACACGGGGGCGTACCAAGTGTGGGGAGTACCACAACAACTGGGCAAAACCCCCTGATACCCTTAGTATATGGGCCCAACTAAGAGTGCCAGACGGTTACCTCTAGTATCAATCTCAAAATGGCACAGCAGAAAACCAATGCATGAACAATATCAAATGCATGTATAGAACCATCTGCATACCAAACATGATAAATCTGATGACAAATCCCAAATACAGCCCGTCGGTAAAGGCAAGTAAAACATGGCATCTAAAATCCAATAGGCAGTATGAATCGGTCAAAAAGTATACGTGCCACAATATGCAAAATAATCATGCCAATAAAAATGCCGACATCAATACTTGTGGTATCCCACCAAAAATAATATACGTGCATGCAATGCTAGGTATAACGCAGTAAACATAATAACCCATACCGCTAGGGCGAGTCCTTCTATCCTCAGTAAACTGTGGCTCCTCAGGAATTATCTCGAACTCAGCAAAATCCTCTGAATCTGAGAGTCAACACAAGGAAGAAACCTCGTTAAGGTCTAATTGGGTTTATAAACGATATAAAATGTGAACCAGGGCCAAAACGGTTCGGTTGACTTTTGGTCAAAAGTCAACACAGGTCAAAGTCAACGGTCAAAGTCAATTGTTGACTTTGACTAACCGGACCAGTTTGGGTCGGGTCGGGTCGGGTCTTTTCAAGTCCAGACCGGTTTGGGTTGGACTTGTTCGGGTCAAGTTGAAGCCAAGTTGGTCGGGTCAGGTCTGGTTCGGATCGGGCTTATTTGGGTCGGATATAACCAAACTAGTTCGGGTTGGTCCGGGTCAGATCAGTTCTGATCCAGACAAACCCATCCCAGTTGGGTTCGGGTCGGACCCAGCCCAAACCCGAATCGGGCTCGGCATGACCCAACCCAGGCCCATCTCGACCTAACCCAACCCAGGCCCATCTCGGCCTTGGGCCTGAGTCAACTCGGCCCAGTGCCCGAGTTGACTCAGCCAACAGTCGAGTTCACTCGCCCGTCGGCAGCCGAACTATGATGACCCCAAACCAGTTAGGGCCGCCACGGCCTAACCATAACATAATCTTTACTTATCCCCTGTAATTTCACGTAGAAAATATTTGTACTATTATTATTATTATTTTTTCTTTTATTCTAAGATGAAACAAATAAAATGGGGCAAAATCGTCAAAGGAAAACAACATAGGGGGGAGATCGATCGGCTGCTTGACAGCTGATCGATCAGCCCACAAGAAAAAACAAGGGACGATCAATCGGCTGCTGGCAGTCGATCGATCGGCCCGCAAGAAAACAAGGGGCGATCGATCGGCTGCTTGACAGCCGATCGATCGGCCGTTGGTTAGCCAATCGATGCCGATCGATCACCCCCTTCGGCGATCGATCGGTAACCGCTCTAGAATCTGAATTCCAGAGCGTTGCCTTCTTCCATCTCCATTCCCTGCACACCACACTTCTCATTTTCTTTTCATTCCACAACACTCCATCAAATTTTTACATAATAACTCATCCACCTATATGCATTTCTTGACTTTATCAGTTACCTAAAACACGACACGACAATTAGCCTATACACATTCAAAATTCATGAAAACTAACTGCATGGATCACTCTAAAAACCGAGCATGTAACACCCGATTTTACAGAATTTTGTAATTCCAATATATAATGTCATTTTTGTAAATATGTCAGATTAAGTCCGTTTTGTTAACAGAAAGTGTTATTAAGGTCTTAATGATTAATATGGATTTTAGGACAAATTCATGAATTTTTTTGAATACTAACGCTAAATTACGAGTTTTGTGTTTCTCGTAATATAAACGACATTGTGGTAAAAATAGTAAACGAGGTCCGTTTTTCGAACAGACAGTTTTAATAGAACCCTAGTGATAAATTGGATTTATTGACAAAATAAGGAAATTTGGAGAAACCTAATCGTTAGCTAAATAACGAAATAAGTGGAGAAACAAATAGAAAATCAAAGGAAGGGCAAAATTGTAATTGTGCAAACCAAAATGATTTAATAAAAATCATTTTCTCTCCCTCCCTCAAACACTTGCATGATTTTTCCTCCGCGAAGAACATTTCTGGCGATTTTTATCCTCTCGCGCGATTCCTCTTTCTGACGACAGAGCTTTCTCCGATCAACCTCCGTTCTTCACGTTTTTTTCTCCAATCCCGACCCTATGTATGATTCTATAGTTTTGGAAGGTTTATGTTCGGTTTACGCGGAGTTAAACGGTTAGGGTCTCGTTTAGGGTTTTCGTGAAATAGCCGGATTATGTTAGAAACGGCTAGGGTTGCCCTATTTATGACTTTGGTGAACGTAGTGAACGTATTAATGAGTATTGGAAGTAGTTGAGCGAGTTAATGGTCATTAATGCAAATTTTGGGTTGTTGGAGAATTTAGAAACTCCGTTAATGGAGGTTTTAAGGTGTCGAGCGTGAAGTGCTCGATAAAATGCCTCAATGAGTAAAATTAGAGTTTAGGAGATTTCTTTAGTTAGGGGTTTCGTTAGTTTGGACGTTTAATGGATTAAACTTGTTTTAACGACGACTATTGTGAATTGCCTTAGGTGAACAACGCTCATGGAAGGAGCTCGAATTTCAAAGGATGCGAGGTAAGTTCTCGTTACTTACTATGGCCGATTGGCCTAAACTGTATGTCGAAGTCGTGTTGAGGAGTATTGGTGAATTGTTTGTTTAAATGTTTTGGTTGGGTAGTTTAGATTAGCTCTTTTATAGGTTTTGCTTTTATCATCTTAATGGTACACATGTTGTATGTTTATTTTATGCATTTAACTGTTAATGCATCACGTATTTTAAAATAGCATGAAAACGGATTTCTGCACGTGTTTACGAAAAAGAAATGAACTAATGAAACGAATCTACGTAATCTGTTATTTGGTCATGGCGAGGTGGGATTCAGGCATGGCTGAGATGGAAAGGGCTGTCCAACCGCCGTACGTGCCCTCTCCATCTGACGGGCTGAGATCTCGGTGACATCTCTGTTATTTGTAATGATCTGTTCTGTTAAATAATCTGCATGATTTCTGAACCTCATATGCACAGCATACATCTGCATTTACGAAACTTACTGAGCCCTTATCTCATAGTTGTTTGTATGGTGTCGGTATTTTGATACAGGTAAGGATGAGATCCCTCCACCCGAGGAATGAGCAGTTGAAAAATGATGGCCCGTGTGAGTGTGCTTGGAAGTCGGTGCGCATTTTGACCCGTGAAGATGTAAGTAAGTGTTTTGAGGGTATTCGGGTCGTTTTGGGCTGACGGTGGATTAGATAGGATATTTGTATAGTTAGAAATATTTTAAGATGTTTGATATCTGGATAGTTAATGGATTGGTGTTTTGATGTTTTATAAAACGTTTTGTTGAACCTGTCATTTGGATAATACTGAACTGCTGGATTGTTGAATTTCGTAGGGGTTTTTGTTTGGTTTTCAAATGGTTCCACACAGTTCGTTTTCACGAGGTTTTTATTTCGTTTTGAATGTGCGTCGAGGGGATGGTTCGGTGGTTTAGGAGTTGAGGAGGTTAAGTGAGTGAAATGTATTTTGTGATGGATAAAGTTAAGATGTTGGGTTGATGATTATGAAGTGTTTTTGTATGCATGTGATGTAGAAGTTTAAGGAGAAAGAAGAGGAAGTGTAGTTGTGCAGGCAAGAAGAGAAAAAGGAGAGGCAACTCTCTGGAATTTTGGATTCCAGAGAGGTTGCCGATCGATCGCCTCCTTAGGCGATCGATTGGCATGAATGGTCGCCACTTTCTGGAAATAATCCAGAGAGTGTGCCGATCGATATTGGGGCAATCGATCGGCTGGGGATCGATCGCTGGGGTGATCGATCGCCCCCATAATTTGTGACACAGCCGATCGATCGGCCATGCTTTTTATGGGCAGAATGCCCTTTCTGCCCCTATGTTCTGTTGCTTTTAAGTTTTAATTTTTATCAACTGTTTTCCTATGTTTTCTTTAAATGGTTTTTAAATATGTTTCAACGATTTATACTTTGATTTAACGATTTAACGAAAGGGTTCACTTGAGAATGTTTAAAAAGAAAAATTTGTACGGAAAAGTTTAAGGGTCGCTACAGAGCATATCCTACAAGTTTAAAGTACCTAAAATCATTATATACAATTCAACCTAATCCACAAGACAAAAGTTGAACGTAAAAGCAGAATTTCCTTAAACATCACTAAAACAAAATACGTTTATCAAATCATCCAAGATAACACAACTCCAAGCCTACATCCACTATAAAATTCTTAAAATACCAACTTCACTAAACATCCTAAAATCCATCAGCTTCCTAATATCAATCTAATTCACACCTAATTACCACAAAACAGCTTGGAGCACACCCACGGGTCATCAAGCCTAGCCAAAACACTTGCCGTCACCACGAGTCCTCATCCACTGACCACCTATACTTGATCATCGAGAGGAGGCTCCTCACCTCTGATCTCTTCACCTACATCATACAACATGAACATTAAGTCTAATGCTTAGCAAGGGAATGCACTATCAATAACATATGCTTGAATATATGAATTTCGTAAAACATGTTCATTTACTTGTTCGTATTCTTTTTACTTGACATAGATTATGGTGGGGAGTAGGCAGGTGTGTGTACATGGTCCTCACGGACATTATTCATGGTCCATTTTATGGACAGTGATCATGGTCCTCACGGACAGTTTTGTTGTCATAGCCATACCGCCCCAACTCACACTTAATCATTACGTACATTTCAATTTCATGCATGTAAAACATTTCGTATGTCATTTAAGCAAACATGATGCATGAGGAATTTACGCATAACATACCATCAAAACAATCACGAACGTACATGAACATACTTTACTCACAATGAACTTAACAAACAACTAATAGCTAATATCCTAGGCTACCCGACTCATTAAACTACACAATCAGAAAATCATCATCAAAACACGAAAGCCTAGCATTAGCACGATGTAAGGCCTTAAGGGCCGGAAACCTAGCACCCACTTACCTGGCATCCGTAGCAAGCCGAGCACCATCCGAAAAGTCGTCTCCACCTAAGGCATTTCACAAGTAGTGGCATTAAAACCGATCCTAAATAAACAGATTCCTAAATTAAGGTCCTAGCCAAAGCTAATTATCTAAAACTTGTATTTTCTCCATTCGGGCATTTCATCGAGCACTTAGCGCTCACAAATTATCTAACCTCCATTAATGGATTTCTCCATTCTCCAACAACCCCAAAATTAACCTAACAATCACCCAAACGCCATTAATCCCGTTAATCTACCTAAATAACAAAAATTGCATCGTCAATGGGCTAATAGTATCCTTAAATTATCGATTTCTAACAAAACTTACGATTTTCTCAACCCTAAATCGAATAAACCCAAATAGAAATCAACCCTAAAACGACAACTAAACGTGCCTAGAGCCTAGAGCTTACCGAGGGCGTTGATTTGTTAAAGAAAATGGAAGAAGAACTCGCCGAAAAAAGATAAATCATCGGCGTGGAGAGGGAACAATGAAGAGAGGAAGAAATCGCAAGGGAGAGGGAGTTTCACGGTTTTGGAGAGGAAATAGAAGGGGAGGGGTATTTTAACATTTATAAAATTTATCAATCAAATTACCTTATTGCCCTTTTACTTGATTTTCTAACGAATCCGTTATTTAACCTATCAATTTGGTTTCTCCAAAATTTTCTTAAACCTCCGAATATTTCAATTTAATCCTAGGGTTCTAATGAAACTCTCCGTTTGCAAAACGGATTTAATTTACTATTTTTACAACTTAAAACACTATAGGGCTAAAAACAGAAATTGGCGTTACGCTATCGATTTTGATTTCTAAAAATTTACTTATTCTTCTAAAAAACCTCATAAATTCCTAGGGTTCTAACAAAATCTCCCGCTCACAAAATGGGCCTATATTTCTCATTTAAGAAAATACCCCTGGAGCAGAAACCCGAAAAACCCGGGCGTTACATCCTTCCCTCCTTAATTGGATATTTGTCATCAAAATTGTTAGTTGGTTAACTTCTAATTACTCACCCTCATACTATCCAAGTAACGATGTTGGCAATACTAACTTTGACACCCATATGGTCTTACTCACCCTTCGGCCTAGACAGTTTCCTATATTTCCAAAGATTTAAATCCTTCTAACTACGCACTTCGTAACTTAATCGCTCATACATCCACCGACTTCAACTTAACCTCCATCACCTAGACTCTCGAGCTAAGTTCATTTAGTTCCTAACTTTTCTAATCTCATGCCATTAACACATACCTAACCACATCAAGCCCTCAAAGCTTCTACAATTCCATGACACTAAGGACCTGATACTTAGATTTCTTATCCTAATCCTCCATTTCAAACTTTTCTCTATGCTATTATCTCATTTCCAATTTATCATTCTCACTTTCTAAACCTACTTACCCTGGGCAATTATAACATTTCATTAGCCACTCTAATGCCATCCCCGTACACAGGGCTTTAAATACTTAAATCTACCCCTTTACGCTTTCAAGGTATCCTCCAAGTTTCCATAATTATGTCCACTACGCTCGTTTTGTCCAACTTTTACCTCAATCCTTATCAATCACTATCAAATTCTTAAGTCTAAATTCCTTCATTAAACTATTCACCCAAGACCTTAAAGGGTGCATAAACAATTCGACATAACTTACTAGTCGAAACTTTCCTAAACCTCCTGATCTATCATCACTTCTAAGCTCACTTGCACAGTCTTCGTGCAAATCTTTCTTCCTTTCATCCAATATGCTCCAAATTTCACAACCTTAACTACTTGACTCTTATTACAATCTTTATTTAATCTAGTTAATCTTTTCACTTACCCGTATGACTCTATCCAAATCCCAAAATCTACCTAACCCCCCATTTTATCTTACATCACAGTCTCTATTTCCTCAAGTTGCGATTTACTTCACACACTAAGTTTATCAACCTTAACCTTAGCTTTTTTTTTTTTTTTACAAAATCATCAGCTTCGACTTCGCTACATACGGGTCAAGCCTTTGAAATTTCCTAATTTAATCTTATTCCTAACGGACTTGAATGTCTTTCATGCAGGATCTTTTTTTCCTCATCTGATAACCCACTAATCGCTCGATTCGCACGACACCAACATTCGAGCTTAACTTCCAATCAAAACTCTTTATTTAACTAAACAATGCCCTACACTTATACCTAATATCACACAAGAATTTCCTCCAAAGTTACTATCTAGTCTACTATATTTCATTCCTTCTAGTCAGGCTCTAATTATTCTACTTGGCTTCTTAACAACGATTTACATAACGATCTTCTTGTTAGCAAACTTGTTGTAGGTATATTTACAATCTTAATCCAAATCTCTTAATATTCCCAAATCTTGCCCTTATATTTTCCAAAACTTAGAAACATCGCTTCATTAAGGTTTACTCTCCTAGTTCCTCGAGCACTGACGTTTCTACTTTCACCCCAGAAGTAAGCCTCATGTTTGGGGTTCTTAACTTAAACTGTATCAACTATAGACTCGTCTCTTAACTCCGACACTCATGACTCAAAGAATCTGAAATCTTTTACCCTCGCTACAATTTCTATAATTGGTACTTACTCTTGTCGATTCACCATCCCTTCTAACATTGCACGTGATACACTAAACCTCTAAACATGACTTCCAATCTAAGGTGATAAGCTCTCCTTTGATTCGTTACACTTTTTAGGCGTTTCAAGTAAATTTCTAACTTTTATATTCTATCCTATGTCTTTTGGTTAAGCAGTACCTAATTACTTAACGCGTCTACTATTTATTAATTTACCAACCTCGCCTAGATCTCTTTATTTTCCCCGTCAATATTAATCAATACGAACACCTCAATGTACTCATCCAAATTATACATCCAAGACTTCGTATCGATCAATCACATCATCTTTGCAAAAGTAAGTAACATATCCCTTACTCTCTCAACAGTTTACTTAAGCTGAACACTCGAATAATGTCTTCATCTAAATACTTCCAACTTCACTCGAGCCTAAAATATATGAGTTTCTACTATGTCCTCTTATTCACTTAGACGTATTAGTGGTATCAAAGCCATGTTACCTATCTTAATGCATAACCATTTCTCTCCAAGGTTTGCATTGTCCTGTATTTAATTTATTATCCTTTTTATCCAGTTCATCTAGTAACTCTCCCTCCTAATATTTTCCAACCCCTTTTTTTTTTTTCAGGCCTACTTCTATCTATTTTACACATTTTATCATTAAATCCTTACTCTAAACTACACATGTAATCTAATATTCTTTATCCTATTAACTGCTGAAATGAAATTATACCTTGAACCACAATAGGTTGGGCAGCTCCTCTATCTTCGGTCATAGCGATTATCCTCCAAGAACCACTCGGTAGCTTCTTACTCTGCCCTAGACAATCCCATGCTATGTGACCCCTTTTATCGCACCTAAAACATCGGTTCGAATACAATCTACACTCCCCAAAATGACCCTTCAGACATGTAGGGCACAGAGGAGCTTGACGAGCTCCTCGGGGTCGTTTGCTCCTATTCTGCACAATCGATGAATCGTTGGGCCTCATAATGTCCTTCGCTGGTTGTGGCCCTTCATCGACTGAGGGTGGCAGAAATTCTATGAGGGACCCCTCAACGGACTTCTCTTCACTTTTATTCTGAAGTTCTACTTCTAACTCAAAGACTTTCACAATTACTTCGTCGTAGGAAGCACCCCTAACTCCATACATCTTCACACTCTTATAAATGTCCTCATTCAATCCTTGTACAAAATGATAGATCTTATTTTCTTTCTCCCTCCCTATATGGCTGACCGAACGGGTTAATGTCTCAAATTCTCTAACATACTCAGTGACTGTACCTGTCTGCCAAAGTTTGGGAGATTCCGACATCTTGTTTGCCCATGCAGCTTTGTAAAGATATTCCTCATAAAACAATTCCTTGAATGATCCCCACAAAATTTTCCCCACGTTAGCCATGACCTTGACATTGTCCCACCAAAGTCTTGCATCTCCCGCAAGATGACACACCACATATGAAACCTTATCTACCTCCTTCACCTTAAAAAGGTCAAACAATCATTCCATTGTTCGAACCCACCCCTCAGCCTGGATCGGATCCATAACACATCCATCGAACATTGGAGGTCAAAACTGCCTAGTTGGTTCCCTACCCCAGTTCCATGAAGTACTACCTTGTCCATTACCATTTCCATCTCGGTTGAGTAAAATCCCTATCTATTCTGATTGTTGGTGCGCTATGTCTATAAGCTGGCTAATAGGATATTCCTCGGGTTGTCTAGGTGCTTTTGGTATTTTCTTGTTCCTACACACATTAAGAAACACACACCAAAATAAACATATAAGAATCATATTTAAACTTAAACACTTACAGTCGATGGAGAGTCATCGTGCGGCGGTTTGTGTTTGGCAGGGGGTCTACAGAATCGCTTTTAAAATCCGGTCGCTCTGATACCATAGTTGTGGCAACCCCAACCCAGTCAGGGCCGCCACGGCCTAACCATGACGTAATCTTAACTTATTCCCCATAAGTTCACGTAGAAAATATATGTACTATTATTTCTTTTTTTTTTCTTTTATTCTAAGACCAAACAAATAAAAAGGGGCAAAATCGTCAAAGGAAAACAACATAGGGAGACGATCGATCGGCTGCTTGACAGCCGATCGATCAGCCCACAAGAAAAAACAAGGGGGTGATTAATCGGCTGCTGGCAGCCGATCGATTGGCCCGCAAGAAAACAAGGGGCAATTGATCGGCTACTTGATAGCCGATCGATCGGTCCTTGGTTAGCCAATCGATGCCGATCGATCGCCTCCTTTGGCGATCGATCGGCAACCGCTCTAGAATCTGAATTCCAGAGCGTTGCCTTCTTCCTTCTCCATTCCCTGCACACCACACTTCTCATTTTCTTTTCATTCCACAACACTCCATCAAATTTTTACATAATAACTCATCCACCTATATGCATTTCTTGACTTTATCAGTTACCTAAAACACGACACGACACTTAACCTATACACATTCAAATTTCATGAAAACTAACTACATGGATCACTCTAAAAACGGAGCATATCGTACAAGTTTAAAGTACCTAAAATCATTATATACAATCCAACCTAATCCACAAGACAAAAGTTGAACGTAAAAGCGGAATTTCCTAAAACATCACCAAAACGAAATATGTTTATCAATTCATCCAAGATAACACAACTCCAAGCCTACATCCACTATAAAATTCCAAAAATATCAACTTCACTAAACATCCTAAAATCCATCACCTTCTTAATATCAATCTAATTCACACCTAATTACCACAAAATAGCTTAGAGCACACCCACGGGTCATCAAGCCTAGCCAAAACACTTGTCGTCACCACGAGTCCCCATCCACCGACCACCTATACTTGATCATTGAAAGGAGGTTTGTGACGACCCCAACCCGGTCAGGGCCGTCACAGACAGACCATGACGTAATCTTAACTTTAAACTCACGTATTGTGACGTAAGAATTTTTCATTTTTACACAACACACTAAATGTAACACCCCGGATTTTCCTAGAGTGTATGTGTGTTCTCCTTAGTGTTTTCCTAGAGTTTTGAAGAGAAGTGAAAGTTAGAGAGAGTTGGAAACTAACAACTAAAATAGGTGATGTTGTATAGTATTTGGATTTGCTTTCTTATTTGACTTGATTTAGTGCTTTCACTTGACTTAATTAGATAGTTGAAAAGTGAAATTAATGAGAAAGAGAGGCTTCACGTTGGAATAAAGTTAAGAAATGAAGGAGACAAACATGTTGAAAAGTCATAAGGATAAAGAATTTATAAATAATGAAAAAGTGAATTAAAAAGGTGGAAAGTGGTAGTTGAAAAGTCAAAGGAGAGTTTAGCCAATAGGAAAGAAGTAAGTGATTTAAATAGAGGAAAATAAAATAAAATAAAATTTAATGAAAAGTGATTGTTGAATGCTATTCACGTGGAGGAGAAACCAAAGAAAAAGGAGGGTTGGAAAAGTCAAAAAGTTAAAAGTGGAATTTATGTAAAAGTGAATTAAATGTTAAACTAAATAGAAAGGGAATAAATGAATGAAAAAGTAAAGGAAATTGGGAGGCTTCCACGTGGGCATGAAGAAGAGTAAGAGGTGAAGTCAAAGTTATAAAAAGGGTGAAGTTAGTGGGTGAAATTTTAAAGGAGAAAAGTTTGTTTTATAAAAAGGTGGTAATTGGAGGAGAAAAAAATCAATATTTCCTCTTTTTCTCCTTTTCTCCAACGTGAAGAACCAGCCACCATTGAAGGTCTTTTCTTTGCATCATTCCATCGATTTTGGCAAGGAACTTAAGGTTAGTTGAATGAGTTTTTAATTATTTGCAAATTGGTGAAGATTCAGGGTGTTTTTAGTGGATTTGGTGGTGTTTTTGGAAAGTTTAGGAAACCCTAATGAGGGATTCCAAAATTGGTGAGTTCTTGATGAAATTTTCTTGTTAATTGATGGTTTAATTCTTAGTTAGGATGGTTTAGGTTGTTTATGGAGATAGATTAGGGTTAGAAGTGAAATTGGTGAAAAACCGGTTTTGAAACAATTGGGGGCCGATTCTGTTGAGGGCTTTTTGGGTTGGCTAATATGTTTATTTGGTTAAATTAAGCATTTTAATGGATAGTAGACGTGTAGAGGTTTCCGAATTGTGGTGGCACGTCGAAATCCAATGAAAAACAAGGGAGTTATGGCCGATTGAAGAAAATTGGTGGAATTTCGGGTTTAGGGCTTATAGTTTAAATTGGTTTGTATAGTTAGGTTAAAAATGTGGTTAGTTTTAAGTTTAAGTGTTCCTTAGATTTTCTTAAGTTGATGCTAAGTTATTTTCTCTCTATTTATTAGGTTGTCTAGCGAGTAATTTTACGGGACGAAGTGAATAAGCAAGTGCCGAGCAGGAAGTCAGGTAAGTAGAGGACGTTTGTTTTGCCTTAGGGCCTACACCACGGAATGGTAGGATTTATTGTTTGATAGTTGTGTTGTTTATATTGAGTTGTGTGAAAATGAATTGCTTATTGTGGTTGTTGTTGTTTGGTATTGTTTGTTCGTTGTTGTTTGGTGATTGTTTGGTTGTTGTGGTTATTTTATGTTGTGCATTGAGTGAGCATGAGTTGTGAGAACGGGTTTGATGATGAGTGAGCATGAGTTGTGAGCACGGGTTTGATGATGAGTGAGCACAAGTTGTGAGCACGGGTTTGCTAATGAGTGAGCATGAGTTGTGAGCACGGGTTTGATGATGAATGAGCATGAGTTGTGAGCACGGGTTTGATGAGTGAGTATTAAAGGTAAAGAGATAGTGAGAAATGCATAGTTATTCCGTGTAGAGTTGCTTGCCGGGGAGTAGTGCTCGTGGAGCACCTTGGTAGGGTCTCTACAAGGTGTTCATTGCACTGAACAGTAATGTCGAGTAGAGCCGCCTCATCGGGGAGTAGTGCTCATGGAGCACCTCGAGAGGGTCTCGACATGCCTTGCCGGGGAGTAGTGCTCGTGGAGCACCTCGGAAGGATTTATTGCCTCCTCGGGGAGTAGTGCTCGTGGAGTACCTCGAGAGGGTCTCGACATGCCTTGCCGGGGAGTAGTGCTCGTGGAGCACCTCGGAAGGATTTACTGCCTCCTCGGGGAGTAGTGCTCGTGGAGCACCTCAAGAGAGTCTCGACATGCCTTGCCGGGGAGTAGTGCTCGTGGAGCACCTCGGAAGGATTTCTATGAGAGATGCACTGTGAGCCGTGATATTTTATAGAGTTGCTTCACCGAGGAGTAGTGCTCTTGGAGCACCTCAGGAGGGTCTCTATGACAGATGCACGGGTAAAGATTAGTAACTTGTGAAATGAATTGAAACAACAGAAAGTGTAGTGACTACATGTGTTAGGGTTACGTGTGAGAGTTGTTTTTGTGTTGTGTTGTTAAGTTGCATGGTTGTGTGGTGTTGCATTGGTTGGCATGGTAGTCGGTTAAAGAGTAAGGCACTTCGGTGCGGGCAATGTGTAAGGCACTTCGGTGCGGGCAATGTGTAAGGCATTTCGGTGCGGGCAATGTGTAAGGCATCCTTTCAGGTGCGGGCAACTAGCATTGTTTGGTCGTGTTGTCGTGTTGTGTTGAGTCGGGTTGTTGAGTTGCATTGTGGTGTTGTGGTGTTGTGGTGTTGTGTTGCGTTGTCGTGCTGTATTAAAGAATAAGGCATCGTTGATGCGGGCAAATCTGTGTTTTGTTTCGTGTCGTTGTGTTGTTTGGTTGTTTTGTTCAGCGTTGTGTGTAGCTTGCATTTTATCTAGTCGTATTTGTTAATCCTAACTTGCTAAGCATAAACTTACGTGTGCGTGTGTGTACTGTGGTATAGGTAACGACGCGGGTACAGGTGAGCTATGTGAGTCAGCCAAGACTTGGGAGCAGTCGGAGATGCACGGGGCGTGCCGGTGCGGGCAGTTGTCGGGGCGACTCCACCATGGTCTTCGGGAGATGTGGGACTTTGTATTTTGATAGCGTATTGTAGATGTCTGTTGTTGTATATAGTTAAGTTAAGGGTGATGTGTCGCCCTATATTGTGGACTTTCTTCACTTAGGAATGTTTGTATTTGAGTTTTCTCTTTACTGTTATTTGGAGATTTCTCATGCCGTATGCTGGACAGTTGGTTAGGAGTATTCTGGTTCTGTTTGGGGATTTATTGATTACAGGTACCTAGCATTTTGGAGGCGCTAGTTTCAGGCGTTACTTTGCCGAAATTTTCGGCAAAGACGCCGTGGTGCTTAGCGGTTAGGATTAAGGAAAATTAACGAGTCTAGGCTTATTTTAAATTATGTTTTAATGTGGGATTGGTTAGCAAAGTAGCGCACCGAGCCAGGGTGGGTTCGGGGGTGTTACACTAAAACCAACCGGGCATGGACAAATGAACCGCCACGATCGACCCTAAATAGCCTAACTTTAACTTAAACATGATGGGTATAAAATTTGTCGACTTTTAAATCATTAAAACGAAGAAAAAACCCTTTCTCGAAAAATGTTGACCCGGTTTTTGGGCCCTTAAAATCCTTTAAAATATATGAGGGTCGCCCGTTAAAATACGTTTAAAAAGTATCGTAAAAGGTCGGGTTGAAACATGTCTTGAAAAGTCGGAACTAAAAATTTTTTGCATGTGGTGCCATGAGGTACGCGCGCGCAGCACTCGGCGCGCGCGCGTGCCTGCCGCTGCTGCGCTCCCTGCTCAGGGCGCGCGCGCGCATAGCGCAAGCCAGGGCGCCCCCAGCGCACTCCTCACGTGTCAAACACGTGCCAAACGCGATCGATCGCACCCCAAGCCCGATCGATCGGGCCGGCTCGGGTTTCCCAACTAAAAATGATCCCAAAACCACGATCGATCGCACCACGGGCACGATCGATCTTGCAGGCAACTCCTGGACTCGCCCAGCGCGCACCAGCGCCTGGCCAGCACGCCCACCAGCGCCCTATGCCTCCATTTTCTATACTTAACTATATTTTTCATTCCAAACACCTACCCATTCACATTAATCTTTCCAAAAATCATACCCCACCATATTAGACACAAAATGCTTCAAAACTCCCCAAAAACCCGGCTCGTAACATAACCAAAACGTATTTAAATTTGAGGAAAACAAACTGCGTGGATTGTTCTAAAACCCAAGCGTATCCTTACAGTTTAAAAGACCTAAAATCATTAAACAACAATTCTACTTAATCCACAAAACAAACATCTCCATAAACATCCAAATCCCTAAAGCTTTCCCCAAAACAAATATATTTATCAAATCAGTCAAAATAACACAACTCCAAGCCTACCTCCACTAAAAAATTCTCAAAACGTCAAACTTCACTATACATCCTAAAATCCATCCCATTACTAATCATTAAAACTAGTTCACACCCAATTACCACCAAACGGCTCGGAGCACACCCACGAGTCATCACGCCTAGCCAAAACACGTCCCGTCGCCACGAGCTCCGTCCATCAACAACCTATGTCTTATCATCGTGGGAATGTTCCTCACATTCGTTCTTGTCACCTACATCATGAAACTTAAACATTAATTCTAATGCTTAGTAAGGGAATGTACTATAAATGACATATGCATGAAGACATGATTTTTCATAAAACATGTTCGTTTACTTGTTCTTATTCTTTTTCTTTTCGTTGACATGATTTAGGGTGGGGGTCGTGCCAGGGAGTAGGCCAAGTGCGTGTACATAGTCCTTTTGGCCATAATCATGATCCATCGCGTGGACAGTGACATTAATTTTGTTGATATGGTCATACTGTCTCAACCCACACTTAATCGTTACCTTTCCTTTACGTAAATCATACATGGAAACATTTCATATGACATTTGAGCAAACATGATGCATGAGGAATTCACGTATGACATATCATCAAACAATTGACAAACGTACCTAGACATGCTTTACTCGCAACGAACCTAACAAAAAACTATTAACTGACATCCTAGGCTACCCGACACGTTAAACCCCACAATTAGAAAATCATCATTAAAACACGAAAACCTAACATTAACACGATATAGGGCCTTAAGGGTCGGAAACCTAACACCCACTTACCTGGTGTCCTTTGCAAGCCGTGCACCGTCCGAAAGTCGTCTCCACCTAAGGCATTTCCCAAGTAGAGGCATTAAAACTGATTCTAAGCAAACGAATTCCAAACTTAAACTAAGTTCCTAGCTAAGACAATTTCTCCTAAAACTTTCATTTTCTCCATTCGGGCATTTAATTGAGCACGTGGTGCTCGTCAAATACCAAACTCTATTAATGGAGATTTTACAACCTTCAACAACCAAAAACCTAACCTAAATCCATCAATAACCAAAATTTCACATAACTATCTCCAATAATCGTAAATACATCGTCAAAGGACATTAACTTAAACATCCTAACAATTTCTAACCAAAATCGGAATTTATAATAAAACCCTAAACCGAAATTCACCTCAAAACGACAAACTACCATGGCTAGAACTCGGAGCTTACCTAGAATGACGATTCGAGAAGGAAAATCAAAGAAGAAATCGCCGGAGGAGAGGCGTTGGAAGAAATGGCGTGGGAGGAGAAGAATGTCGCCAAGGGAGAAAGGGGAAAGGGTTCACGATCTGGAGAAGGAAATGAAGGGGGAGGGGGGTATTTGTGAATTAAATAAAATTGACATATCAAATTACAAGTTTGCCCTTCCCTCAATTTTTTGTTTATTTCATTAATTATCCTATCGTTTCGGCTTCTCCAAATTTTCTTATTCCTCCAAAAATCTATATTAATCACTAGGGTTCTAACGAAACTCTCCGTTCGCAAAACGGGCTTAATTTACTATTTTTACGAATTAAAACCGCTATAGGGCTAAAAATGGGATTTGGCGTTACGCTATCAATTTGGATTTCCAAAAATTTACTTATTCTTCTAAAAATCCCCAAAACTTCCTAGGATTTTAATAAAACCTTCCGCTCACAAAACGGACCTATATTTCTTATTTACGAAAATACCCCTAAGACGAAAACCCGAAAAACCTGGGCGTTACAAGGTTCCTCACCTCTGATCTCTTCACCTACATCATACAGTATGAACATTAAGCCTAATGCTTAGCAAGGGAATGCACTATCAATAACATATGCTTGAATGTATGAATTTCGTAAAACATGTTCATTTACTTGTTCGTATTCTTTTTACTTGACATAGATTATGGTGGGGAGTAGGCAGGTGCGTGTACATGGTCCTCACGGACAGTATTCATGGTCCATTTTATGGACAGTGATCATGGTCCTCACGGACAGTTTTGTTGTCATGGTAATACCGCCCCAACTTACACTTAATCATTACGTACATTTCAATTTCATGCATGTAAAACATTTCATATGTTATTTGAGCAAACATGATGCATGAGGAATTTATGCATAACATACCATCAAAATAATTCACGAACGTACATGAACATACTTTACTCACAATGAACTTAACAAACAACTAATAACTAATATCCTAGGCTACCCGACTCATTAAACCCCACAATCAGAAAATCATCATCAAAACACGAAAGCCTAGCATTAGCACGATGTAGGGCCTTAAGGGCCAGAAACCTAGCATCGACTTACCTGGCGTTCGTAGCAAGCCGAGCACTGTCCGCAAAGTCGTCTCCACCTAAGGCATTTCACAAGTAGTGGCATTAAAATCGATCTAAAATAAACAGATTCCAAACTTAAATTAAGCTCCTAGCCAAAGCTAATTATCTAAAACTTGTATTTTCTCCATTCGGGCATTTCATCGAGCACGTTGTGCTCACAAATAATCTAACCTCCATTAATGGATTTCTCCATTCTCCAACAACCTCAAAATTAAGCTAACAATCACCAAAACACCATTAATCCATTTAATCTACCTAAATAACAACAATTGCATCGTCAATGGGCATTAATATCCTTAAACTATCGATTTCTAACAAAACCTACAATTTTCTCAACCCTAAATCGAATAAACCCAAACCGAAATCAACCCTAAAACGACAACTAAACGTGCCTAGAGCTTACCGAGGGTGTTGATTTGTCAAAGAAAATGGAAGAAGAACTCGCTGGAAAAAGATGAATCGTCGGCGTGGAGAGGGAACAACGAAGAGAGGAAGAAATCACAAGGGAAAGGGAGTTTCACGGTTCTGGAGAGGAAATAGAAGGGGAGGGGTATTTTAACATTTATAAAATTTATCAATCAAATTACCTTATTGCCCTTTTACTTGATATTCTAACGAATCCGTTATTTAACCTATCAATTTGGTTTCTCCAAAATTTTCTTAAACCTCCAAATATTTCAATTTAATCCTAAAGTTCTAACGAAACCTCCGTTCGCAAAACGGATTTAATTTACTATTTTTACGACTTAAAACACTATAGGGCTAAAAACGGAACTTGGCGTTACGCTATCGATTTGGATTTCTAAAAATTTACTTATTCTTCTAAAAATCCTCATAAATTTCTAGGGTCCTAATAAAATCTCCCTCTCACAAAATGGGCTCATATTTATTGTAACGCCCCGGGTTATCTGAACCCGGTTCGCTACGTTCTCATACTCAACCATACTAGAAAATTCACGAAAATTTTAAAACTTTCCTCCACACATTAATATCATCATTTAAACACGTTTAAAAAAAATAATTTAAAACATTTCAGTGGAAGACTTTCGTAGAAAAGTTAACTTTAATAAAGTTATGAGTAAAAAAAGTAAACATTTTTAGTATAATCCAAAATGACTTTTCTTTAAAAATTTGGGCAGCATAACACCTAATTCTCTTGGAAACCAAAATATCCTGCAAATTTTATTCTCAAATCAATTAACCAAAACTATCATCCATAGAATCCTCATCCAGTACCAAAATATTTGTATGCATCGAGATTAACTAATAAAAGTTGAAATCTGACTATACGACCTAAAATAATTCAACACGATTTTAAAATGACTTCAAACTGTTCACACACACATCATGGTCAAAACGCCCTAACAGCCGGTCGGATCGTCCCACGAACGCACTTCTTCAACTGCCACCTAGTCCTGAACATGCTCTGAGTACTCACCAGAAATCACCTCGTCACCTACATCACAGAACTCATCTATTAGCCTAATGCTAAGCAAGTAATGCATAATAAAAATAATAATAAAAACCATGCACATCCTAACATATGCAATCTCTACTGTCGTTTCTGTTTTCGTTTCTACTTTCGTTTCCGTATCATTCTCATTATTTCTTTATCTTACTACTGGATTCTTCTTTACGTGCTAGGTCAAAGCGACACACCTCGCGGTCCATCTCACGGGACAAGGCCGACCTCGACCTAGTAAAAGTGACACACCTCGCGGTCCACCTCACGGGACAAGGCCACCACGTAAAGCGGAGGAAGAAGTGACACACCTCGCGGTCCACCTCTCGGGACAAGGCCACTCAACCCCACCTTTATTATCTTCTTACGTATCTTACTGTTTGTTCTTCTGTTTCACATCTTACTGTTTCATTTCATAAAAAAAATATGGAAATTCATTTTCGTTTCGTTCTCGTATCATAAAAACATGATGCATGATCTACTATACATGAAACATAAAACACACATGCACGCAAACCTACCGAACTGTGATGTAGGCCCAAAGGCAAATGCACCTACGTACACTACTTACCTGACGTCCTTAGCAACTTCTCGTAGATCGTTCGTTAAACCGGGGAATTGGAGAACCTATAAAATATAATATATACCGTTAATTCAACTTCCTCTAAACCTCATTATCAAACTCTCGAAAGAAAACTAACGTTTCACCCAAAACTCCTAGAATTCGAAATCCCTCTATTTTGGCCAAACTTTGAAATCGCGTAACTAATCCTACATTTGTCCGTTTTGGATGATTCAAGCGGCTACGGACTCCATAGAATGTCTACTTTCTAATGGTGAAGCTCATTTATCAAAAACCATTCACATAACCAAGCAGAAAAACCAAAACCGAATCTGCTGTTTTCTTAAATCATAACTTTTCATCAAACTTCAAAAATTCGTAATAAATTGAATACATGTCCGAATTCGATGGTTCAAGGTGCTAAGCAAACCTTAAGGTGTCTAGTTTTTAATGGTTAAAGTCATTCAATAACCCAGTATCATCAGCCTGGCCGAATATAGCAGAAACCGAAGCTGCTCTGAATAAAACTTAAATTTCCAGATTTTTATCAATATTCAAAAATTTATAACAATTCCAATTTAAATCCAAATTCGATGATTCAAACGTCTATAGATCACCCATAATGTCTACTTTAGCATGCAATAACCAATTATCGAGTTAGACCCCTCGATTAATCTAAGGAATTCAGAGCCCAATTATGCAGTAAAATGATATTTTCAACACTAACGGGTATTCATGATTTCTCACTTCCAATTCAATAAAAACTCGACCATTAATAATCATAAACATTAAAAATCTAACAATACATCCAAATCTCATAACCCTAAATCTCCAATCCACAAATTTCTCCTCAAATCTAACCCTAAATCGAAAGTTACAAACCACTCAAACGCACCTTAATCGACGGAACGGAGAAGAAATACGAAAGAACGGTTGAAGAATCGGTATTCGGCCGAGAACCGTCGTCGGCGTGCGAGGAGAACAGAGGCGAGAGAGGGAAGAAGCTCTGGAGTTCTCTTTTGCGTGGGGAAGAAAGGGTAACAGGGGTTTGTGTTTTTATTTTATAATAATAATAATAATAATAATAATAATCCTAATTACCATCTTGCCCTCAACCTTAAATCATTTAATCTAACGGTTATTTAACCCGTTTTCAATTGGATTTCCATAAATTTATCTTTTCCAATAGCCTCAAAATAATTTCTTTGTTACTGGTAGAAATTTTCCGCTCACGATTCCGACTACAACACCGCTGTTTAACGACACGTAGAGCTATAAATTGCGTAAACAGAAATAAACCGTGCGAACAGAAATTCCGGGTGTTACATTTATCATTTACGAAAATACCCCTGGAGCGAAAACTCGAAAAACCTGGGCGTTACACGAACGCCGACGACACTCCGGCGACCTACCCGCGTCTGAAAAACAGCGTTTTCTTACCTGTTTTCTGCCAAAATTTGTTTCCAACGCGTTTCTCATCTTTTTTCCAGTCGATTCCTGCTAAAAATACCAAGAAATCGACCCAAAATCACAAATCACACAAAACCTAAAAACCCGAAACTTGTTAGGCAAAAATCGGGAGAAAGAGTGCTTACCTTCGAAAACGCCCTCCACAAACGTTGATCTACTCTTCGAGACGAACATGTTGACACCAAGATCGTGACGAACAGAGGTCATTCTGGCATCGACGACTCTCTCTCTCCGTCAGCTCTCTCTCCCTTTTCTCTCTCTCTCTCTCTTCTGGTGTTCTGCTAAGAAGGGAAGGACGGTAAGGTTTTCAAAGAAAACCATATCAGATAACTTTAACTTTTTATTTATTATTTTTTTCTTTTTATTTTTAATATCTTTAATTATTTATTTTATTTTAAATTATATTAAATCAAATCCATTTATTATTTTTGAATTTAATTCGATTCCAATTCTTACCAAATAATTTCTTAAATTTTACGTACGAGCCATAATTAAGCAAAAATTCGTACGTTACTACTAACCGAAAAATAGCAAAATGGGGCCAACATTTACACTTAAAATTCGCGAAAAATTTATCTAAATTTTACAACCACTAAAATTTGGCGGGTTTTGGTAATGAAACAGTCAACCTCAATTGCTTGATACGTTCAGTTCTTTTGGAACAAATCGATTAAAGTGAAGTTTCTTATACTTCATCAAACGCTTAATTAAGACTTAATTACTAGTCCATGAACGTTATTGGGTCATCAATACACGTCGTTCTCATCACTTCAAGTTAAAACCTTGAAGGTGGATTGGATACCTTAGGTTTTAACCACATGTCATATAATAGTGAACATCATTTGCTTGATACAATCAACTCTTTTAGAACAAATCGATTCAAGTGATGTTTCTTATACAATATCAAAAGCATTACTAAGCCTTAATTACGCGTCCATGAAGGTTATTGGGTCCTCAATACACGTCGTTCTCGTCACTTCAAGTTAAAACCTTGAATATGAAATAGATAACTTAGGTTCTAACCACAAGTCATGTAAATGGCAACCTCATTTTCTTGATAGGTTCAGTTCTTTTGGAACAAATCGATTAAAGTGAAGTTTCTTATAGTTCATCAAACGCTTAATTAAGACCTAATTACTAGTCCATGAAGGTTATTGGATCCTCAATACACGTCGTTCTCAACACTTCAAGTTAAAACCTTGAAGGTGAAATGGATACCTTAAGTTCTAACCACAAGTTATGTAACAGTCAAACTCATTTGCTTGATACGTTCAGTTCTTTTAGAACAAATCAATTGAAGTGAAGTTTATTATACTTCATCAAACGCATTACTAATTCTTAATTACGCGTCCATGAAGGTTGCTGCGTCCTCAATACACGTCGTTCTCATCACTTCAAGTTAAAACCTGGATGTGAAATAGATAACTTAGGTTCTAACCACAAGTTATGTAACAGTCGAGCTCATTTGCTTGATACGTTCAGTTCTTTTGGAACCAATCGATTGAAATGAAGTTTCTTATACTTCATCAAACGCATTACTAAGTCTTAATTACACATCCATGAAGGTTATTGGGTCCTCAATACACGTCGTTCTTATCATTTCAAGTTAAAACCTGGATGTGAAATGGATAACTTCGGTTCTAACCACAAGTCATTTAACAGTGAACCTCATTTGCTTGATACGTTCAGTTCTTTTAGAACAAATCAATTGAAGTGAAGTTTTATTACTCTCATCAAACGCAATTACTAATTCTCTAATTACGCGTCCATGAAGGTTGCTGCGTCCTCAATCACGTCGTTCTCATCACTTCAAGTTAAACATGGATGTGAAATAGATAACTTAGGTTCTAACCACAGTTATGTAACAGTCGAGCTCATTGCTTGATACGTTCAGTTCTTTTGGAACCCAATCGATGAAATGAAGTTTCTTATACTTCATCAAACGCATTACTAAGTCTTAATTACACATCCATGAAGGTTATTGGGTCCTCAATACACGTCGTTCTTATCATTTCAAGTTAAAACCTTGAATGTGAAACGAATAACTTTGGTTCTAACCACAAGTCATGTAACAGTCAACCTCATTTGCTTGATACGTTTAGTTCTTTTGGAACAAATCGATTGAAGTGAAGTTTCTTATACTTCATCAAACGCATTACTAATTCTTAATTACGCGTCCATGAAGGTTGCTACGTCCTCGATACACGTCGTTCTCATCACTTCAAGTTAAAACCTGGATGTGAAATAGATAACTTAGGTTCTAACCACAAGTTATGTAACAGTCAAGCTCATTTGCTTGATACGTTCAGTTCTTTTGGAACCAATCGATTGAAATGAAGTTTCTTATACTTTATTAAACGCATTACTAAGTCTTAATTACACATCCATGAAGGTTATTGGGTCCTCAATACACGTCGTTCTCATCACTTCAAGTTAAAACCTTGAATGTGAAATGGATAACTTCGGTTCTAACCACAAGTCATGTAACAGTCAACCTCATTTGCTTGATACGTTCAATTCTTTAGGAACTAATCGATTTAAGTGAAGTTTCTTATACTTCATCAAATGCTTAATTAAGACTTAATTACGAGTCCATGAAAGTTATTGGGTTCTTAATACATGTCGTTCTCATCACTTCAAGTTAAAACCTTGAAGGTGAAATGGATATCTTAGGTTCTAACCACAAGTCATTTAACAGTGAACCTCATTTGCTTGATCCGTTCAACTCTTTTAGAACAAATCGATTTAAGTGAAGTTTCTTATACATCATCAAACGTATTACAAAGCCTTAATTACGCGTCGATGAAGGTTATTAGGTCCTCAATACACACTGTTCTCGTCACTTTAATTTAAAACCTTGAATGTGAAGTGGATAACTTCGGTTATAACCACAAGTCATGTAAATGTCAACCTCGTTTGCTTGATACGTTTAGTTCTTTAGGAACTAATCGATTTTTGTGAAGTTTCTTATACTTCATCATATGCTTAATTAAGACTTAATTACTAGTCCATAAAGATTATTGGGTCCTCAATACATGTCGTTCTCATCACTTCAAGTTAAAACCTTGAAGGTGAAATGGATAACATAGGTTCTTCTAACCACAAGTCATTTAACAGTGAACCTCATTTGCTTGATACGTTCAACTCTTTTAGAACAAATCGATTTAAGTGAAGTTTCTTATACATCATCAAACGCATAACTAAGCCTTAATTACGCGTCCATGAAGGTTATTAGGTCCTCAATACACACTGTTCTCGTCACTTCAATTTAAATTCTTGAATGTGAAGTGGATAACTTCGGTTCTAACCACAAGTCATGTAAATGTCAACCTCATTTGCTTGATATGTTCAGTTCTTTTGAAATAAATCGATTGAAGTGAAGATTCTTATACATCATCAAACGCATTACTAAGTCATAATTACGCATCCATGAAGGTTGTTGGTGTAACACCCAGTTTTACGGGTTTTCAATTTTCGCCATGTAATGACATTTTCATAAATATTGTGAATCTAACCTGATTTACAAGCGGGAAGTCTCATTAGAACTATATGAGTAAATTGGAATATTTGGTGAGATAAGAAAATTTGGAGAAACCAAAACAATAGGCTAATTAACGAAATAAGTGAGGATTTAGTATTGATGGGCAAAAAGGTAATTGCCATGAGAAATTTTATAAAAACAGCTAAGTGTTTTCTCCCCTCCTACGTTTTGCTTCATTCTCCAGAGAAGAAAAACTCTTCTCCCTTGTGCGATCTCCCCTCCCACACGTATTCTGTCCTCCGGCGACTCGTCCTTCACGTTTCTTCTCCGAAATCAATCCCTAGGTAAGATTCTATAGCTTTTGTACTCTAGTTTCCACTTTTCGGGTTATTAAACGATTAGGGTTGTGTTAGGGTTTTTGTAAAAATTGTTGGGTTTTGTTAGAAACAGTTAGGTATTGTTGTATTGGCGATTATTGGACATAATTAGTTGATTTAATATGGATTGTTAAAGTTTTTGTGGTTGGAGAGCTTGGAAAACTCCATTAATGGAGGTTTATGAATCTTGAGCACGTATTGTTCGACGAAATGCCTGAACGAGTTTAATTAGAGTTTTAGGAAAATTTGCCTTAGCTAGGGGTTTCGTTAGTTTCGAAAACTCGATGGTTTAGACCCGATTTTAATGATGATTTCTGTGAAATATTCTAGGTGAACGACGCTCGTGGACGGTGCTCGGCTTTCTAAAGGCGACAGGTAAGTCTTCGTGACTCGTTTGGCCGATTGGCCAACAGTATAGGATTAGTAGTTGATTGAGGACTTGGAGATTTTATTGCTTTAGTGTAGGTTGGATGGGTAGTTTAGGATAATTGTGATACTAGAATGTCCTTTTCTTTAGGTTTTGTGTTCTGTTTTATGCTTTTCTTACGTTTAATGTATCGTACATGTCCATGCATCATGGTTTTCGAATAAGCATAGAAAATGAATTTCTGCAGTACGTTTTCACGAAAAGGAAATGAATAGCGAAAAGGTAGGAATGTATATGAAAAGGAAATGAATAGCGAAAAGGTAGAAATGTATATGAAAAGGAAATGAATAATGAAAAGGTAGGATGATTGCATGATTTTAGGAACAACATACACATAGCATGCATTTTCATTTATGAAGTTTACTGAACCTTTAGCTCATAGAATTTCTCTATGGTGTAGGTGACTTTGAAACATGTGAGGAATAAGTCCCTCTACCGGATGAACGCACGGATTGAAGGAGGATGCCCGTGGCAGTGTGCTGGGCAGTCGACGCTTATTTTGACCCATGGGAGAGACGATGGTATAGGTATTTTGTTATGATAGGTTAGATGATTTGAAAAATGTATAGAATGTCTAAGTGATGATTTTATATTTTGAGAACATACTAGAATTGCCTGGTTGTTGGATTTCATAGGGATTTTGTTTAGTTTTCAAATGGATCCACGCGGTTCGATTTTACGAAATTTTACTACGTTTTCTAGGATACATTTCAAGTCGAGTTTTTGGTGATTGATTAAATGATTCTATGTTGAAGTGTTTTAAGGAGTTGAGGTGTTAATATTATGGGTTGTGTTATGGTGAAGTAAGGAATGAATTGTGAAGTGTGCAGGGTGTGAAGAAAAGAGAGGAGGTAGCTCTCTGGAATTTGGATTGCAGAGAGCATGCCGATCGATCGCCAAAGGGGCGATCGATCAGCTGATGTTGTGGACGATTCAGCCTAAGTAAAGTTAAGTGTACTGATGGGGCTACTTCGACCAATTTAAGTGTGAATTGGTCGGGGTTGTCGACCCCAGCGTATTAGAGTCATTTTGAGGAAATTTAGTTAAGTGTCGTCGACCGATCTCATTACAGAGGTCATGTTTACCGATTTTGGCCAGTGTTGACATCGACCGATTGGAAGGAAATGAATTCCAGTAAGTTTAGGACGTCGACCAAATCCCGAGAGGAAGTGTTATATGCAAAAGGCAGTTCGTCGACCGATTCTTTTCTGTAGTTGGGCTGAGACCGTGGCACGTGATGGTTGTGTCAACCGAAGGTTGCGAATTGTGAAATTCGCAATTTATTGAATAAGGAGAATGAGGATTTGCTCGGGAAACCATTTAAGTGATCTTTGAAGTGAGGCTAAGTTAGAAATTTCCAAGAGTTCGACTCGTATTTAACATGTTGAGACCAATAAATACATAAATGACCTAAGGTTAGAATGTACAGATTAGAGCACATCAATGGTGGAAATTATGGAATTGACGGTACACGGAGTTAATAGAGATCTAAGGTAGACAAATGAGCGTAACGTAAGTAGTATGTGAATTATAGTTAAGGACATAGTGATAAAGCTCAATAATGAAGCTTAGAATGGAACGCGTTGTTTATAGGATCGTATTCATAAAGAAACGAGGATCGTAAGATAGTAGCGACGTTAGCACCTAGTAGGACTTAGTGAGATTATGAGGAATTTTGACAACATAGTTTGAGAGGTATAACAGTGTGAACTTAGTTGTGAAACCCACCCTGAAATAACTAGCGAGATTGGTAAGTTGCCCAAAGAAGTGTGTGACTTAGGAAATTTGGTAACACTCAATGCTTAAGCGAGGACGTGTACGGTCCAATTGAGAGTAGGAATGCGAATTTAAGGCTGATGTTGGAAAGTATAGTAGGGATTTTTGTTTAGAACCTTAGAGATTGACCCTAAATGTGATAGGATCAGAGTTCTCAAGGAGAAATTCGAAATTTTGGAGAGATGGAGGGATGAGACTCGAAAGGAATAGAAGAATTATAAGTTGAAGTATAAGGCCGCAAGACATGAGACAGTAATGCCAAAGACTATAAGCTAAGTAAAATTTTGAGGACAAAATTTTAATTAAGGTAGATAGAATGTAACACCCGATTTTACGAGTTTTCGGTTTTCGCCATGTAATGACATTTTCGTAAATATTATGAATCTAACTTGTTTTACAAGCGAGAAGTCTCATTAGAACTATTTGAGTAAATTGGAATATTTGGTAAGATAAGGAAATTTGGAGAAACCGAAACGATAGGTTAATTAATGAAATAAGTGAGGATTTACTATTGAAGGGCAAAAAGGTAATTGCCATGAGAAATTTTATAAAAACACCTAAGTATTTTCTCCCCTCCCACGTTCTGCTTCATTCTCCAGAGAAGAAAAACTCTTCTCCCTTATGCGATCTCCCCTCCCTCACGTATTCTTTCCTCCGGCGACGAAGCTTCTCCTCTGGCGACTCATCCTTCATGTTTCTTCTCCGAAATCACTCCCTAGGTAAGATTCTATAGCTTTCGGATGCTAGTTTCCACTTTTCGGGTTGTTAAACGATTAGGGTTTTGTTAGGGTTTTCGTAAAAATATTCAAGTTTTGTTAGAAACGGTTAGGTATTGTTGTATTGGCGATTATTGGACGTAATTGGTTGATTTAATATTGATTGTTGAAGTTTTTTGTGGTTGGAGAGCTTGGAAAACTCCATTAATGGAGGTTTATTGCTCGACGAAATGCCTGAACGAGTTTAGTTAGAGTTTTAGGAAAATTTGCCTTAACTAGGGGTTTCGTTAGTTTCAAAAACTAGATGGTTTAGACATGATTTTAATGATGATTGTTGTGAAATATTCTAGGCTAACGACGCTCGTGGACGGAGCTCGGCTTTCTAAGGATGACAAGTAAGTCTTCGTGACTCGCTTGGCCGCTTGGCCTACACCATAAGATTAGTATTTGATTGAGGACTTGGAGATTTTATTGCTTTAGTGTAGGTTGGATGGGTAGTTTAGGATAATTGTGATACTAGAATGTTCTTTTCTTTAGGTTTCGTGTTCTATTTTATGCTTTTCTTATGTTTAAGGTATCGTACATGTCCATGCGTCATGGTTTTCGAATAAGCATAGAAAATGAATTTCCGCACTACATTTTCACGAAAAGGAAATGAATAGCGAAAATATAGGAATGTATATGAAAAGGAAATGAATAGCGAAAAGGTAGGAAATAAATAGCAAAAATGTAGGAATGTATATGAAAAGGAAATGAATAGCGAAAATGTAGGAAATGAATAGCGAAAAGGTAGGAATGTATATGAAAAGGAAATGAATAGGGAAAAAGTAGGATGATTGCATGATTTTACGAACAGCATACGCATAACATGCATTTTCATTTATGAAGTTTACTAAGCGTTTAGCTCATAGAATGTCTCTATGGTGTAGGTGACTTCGAAACAGGTGAGGAATACGTCCCTCTACTGGACGAATGCACAGATTGAAGGAGGATGCCCGTGGGAGCGTGCTAGGCAGTCGACGCTTATTTTGACCCGTGGGGAGGGACAATGGTATAGGTATTTTGTTATGATAGGTTAGATGATTTGAAAATTGTATAGAATGTCTAAGTGATGATTTTATATTTTGAGAACATACTGGAATTACCTGGTTGTAGGATTTCGTAGGGATTTTGTTTAGTTTTCAAATGGATCCATGCAGTTCGATTTTACGAAATTTTACTACGTTTTCTAGGATATGTTTCAAGTCGAGTTTTTGGTGATTGATGAAATGATTCTATGTTGAAGTGTTTTAAGGAGTTGAGGTGTTAATATTATGGGTTGTGTTATGGTGAAGTAAGGAATGAATTCTGAAGTGTGCATGGTGTGAAGAAAAGAGAGGAGGCAGCTCTCTGGAATTCAGATTCCAGAGAGCATGCTGATCGATCGCCAGAAGGGGCGATCGATCGGCTGATGTTGTGGACGATTCGGCCTAAGTAAAGTTAAGTGTACTAATGGGGCTACTTCGACCGATTTTAAGTGTGAATCGGTCGGGGTTGTCGACCCCAACGTATTAGAGTCATTTTGAGGAAATTTAGTTAAGTGTCGTCAACCGATTTTTGCTAGTGTTGACATCGACCGATTTTGGCCAATGTTCACATCGACCGATTTTGGCCAGTGTTGACATCGACCGATTTTGGCCAGTGTTGACATCGACCGATTTTTGTCAGTGTTGACATCGATCGATTTTGGCCAGTGTTGACATCGACCGATTTGAAGGAAATTAATTCCAGTAAGTTTAGGACGTCGACTGAATCCCGAGAGGAAGTGTTACCTGCAAAAGGCAGTTCGTCAGCCGATTCTTTTTTGTAGTTGGGCTGAGACAGTGGCACGTGATCGTTGCGTCACCCGAAGGTTACGTCGACCGAACCCCTGTTTTCTGTTTAGCCTTTATTTTAATTAAGTAAAATTTTAATACGAGGGTTCCACACACGGTACGTCTTCCGCCGAACGAAGTTTATTGACTTTAAAATGAACACGACTAAGGGACTAAAGTAAATGTTCAAATTTATGGGATTTTTAGGAATGGTTAAAAGGTGAAATTAGGGGACGTTACAGTTATGGTATCAGAGCCCCAGCGTTTTAAAATTGATTTTATTGACTGCTCGACTGCATAGCCACTACGCGGACATCCTTCCTCAACTGTAAGTACGTTATACACTTTCTTTTTATTTCAATTACTTAGATATGTTGTCTTTAAATTTTATAGGAGTTATAAAAATGGTTCGGGGTAGAGATGCAAGGGACGAAGCCCTGGATAGGCTGACAGACTTGCTTGATCGTCAAACCCAGCATATGAACATGCAAGCTCCACAAATCGAGAGATTGGTAAACCGTGAGGATAATAGGGCCCGAGAGGTGTTCGTACCAAACCATCAGGGCATGGAGAGGTTCCAGAAATTGCAACCTCCAGTATTCAATGGACAGTCTTCGGACCCCTCTTTAGCTGAAGAATGGATCCAGACTATGGATGATATGTTGGGATACGCGAAGATTGACAACGGGGATAAGGTCGCATACGTCTCCTTCCATTTGGCACTGGATGCCCGGTTTTGGTGGGACTCCATCAAAGCAACAACTGATGTAACGGTAATGACCTGGGGACGTTTTAAGGCCGTATTCTACGACAAATACTTCCGCCGCACTGTGAGGGTGGCTAAGATAATTGTGACGACCCCAACCCGATCAGGGCCGCCACGGACTTACCGTGACATAATCATTACTTCTCTTTACTTTTTTTTTTTTTAAAACATTTCCCAAAACCCTTAAACAAACTAACCATAACGTAACCTTAACTCTAAACTCTCGTAACAACGTAAATTTTCTTTTTATATCACTCATAACGTTTCAACTTCTAAACCATTAAATCGAAGTCTCGGATTGTCGAAATCCCTTAAAATCACTCATTCGTCGATCATCAAAACACGACACTAATATAACCTACAATTTCGGACAAATTCAAGAAATCGAACTGCGTGGATCGCTCTAAAAATCGAGCGTATCCTTTAACCTGTTACAAAACCGACACATAGACCTACTAACGTAAAATTATCAAACAAAACCCAATCAAGTCCTCAAAACAAACATCGAGCATAAGCACAAAATTTCCTAAAACATCACCAAGGACATACATTAACGAATCATTCAAAATAGTACTACTTCAAACCTATATCCACTATAAAATTTCCTGAATATTAAACTTAAATATACACCCTAAAATCCATCACCTTTCTAACCAACAAAACTAACTCACATCCATTCGCCACCAAAACAGTTCGGGGCACACCATCGGATCATCAAGCCAAACCAAAACACACCCCGTCGTCACGAGCACCATCCGTCGACCACCTATTCTTTGTCATCAAGTTCACACCTGTCACCTACATCATGCAACATAAACAGTAAACCTAATGCTTAGTAAGGGGATGCACTATATGAATTTAAAACATTTCCCAAAACCCTTAAACAAACTAACCATAACGTAACCTTAACTCTAAACTCTCGTAACAACGTAACAAACAGTTCCAGTAAAATTCTAAATAGAGACTCCACATTCTAAACAATCTACTACCACTACATATACATCAAACTCGACTATTCATACCTTTTTCTATCAAAACATCCGATCCACATACTTAAACATTTTCATGCTTTCACAAACAAAACCGACACATAGACCTACTAACGTAAAATTATCAAACAAAACCCAATCAAGTCCTCAAAACAAACATCGAGCATAAGCACAAAATTTCCTAAAACATCACCAAGGACATACATTAACGAATCATTCAAAATAGTACTACTTCAAACCTATATCCACTATAAAATTTCCTGAATATTAAACTTAAATATACACCCTAAAATCCATCACCTTTCTAACCAACAAAACTAACTCACATCCATTCGCCACCAAAACAGTTCGGGGCACACCATCGGATCATCAAGCCAAACCAAAACACACCCCGTCGTCACGAGCACCATCCGTCGACCACCTATTCTTTGTCATCAAGTTCACACCTGTCACCTACATCATGCAACATAAACAGTAAACCTAATGCTTAGTAAGGGGATGCACTATATGAATTTAAAACATTTTGCTTAACATATGCAATTTCTACAGTTTCATCGTACTTAATCGTTTCGCTTCAGTTTATATCGTTTCTATCATACATGTTCATTTCGTTTCTATCGTACGTACATATAATCCTCTACCAATGGAGGACGGATTAGTTTCTCCATCTCTAGACGTTCCACATATAAATCTTTATCTGAAGGGTGAACCACTTCCCTCAGATATCATACATTTTCTGGACGTTCCACAACTTTACATCAGAAGGGTGAACCACTTCCCTCAGAGACTATACATTTTCGTTTTACATCGTTGTCGTTTCGACGTTTAAATCGTGAAATCATATGCTAAAACATTTTCGTACTTTTCTTTTAAAACATGATGCATGAGAAATCTATGTACGACATATCATCAAAACATATCATCAAACAATTCACTACGTACATGGACATATACTATTCTTAACGAACTTCACAAACAACTAACATTCTAAGCTACCCGACTCATTAATCCCCACAATCAGAAAATCATCATCAAAACAGAAAAACCTAACGTTGACACGATGTAGGGCCTTAAGGGCCGGAAACCTAACATCCACTTACTTGGCGTCCTGGCTATGCCGAGCACCGTCCTTGAAGAGCTTGGATTACCTAAGGCATTTCATAGCACGTCATTAGTATTAATCTAAATCATCCATTTCAAAGCTAAACGAAATCCCGAGCTAAGACAATTTCTTCAAAAACTCTAACTCATTTCGTTCGGGCATAACTAAACTCTTATTTTCGTGAAAACATCTCAAATTACTATTTCTAGCCTAATCCAACTAAAACCTAAATAAATGGGCCACTAATTTGGGTTCGGTAAAAACCGACCCGAAACTTCAAACGCGCGTAACTTTTGCGTCGGTTATCGGAATCGAACGATTCCAGCGGCCACGTACTCCACTAATAGCCTATTTTAATCTGTCAAAAGGAATTTTAAAAAAAAAACGACTGTAGCTAGGTCAATTTATCAAAAACCCGAAACTGCCCTTAATCGAAAATTTTCCCTTTTTCTATTTTTCATCAAATTCCACCAATCTCTTCACCAATCGATCACATATACACTCAATTAACAATATCTAACCAAAAATCCAAGCTACACTCATCAAAACAAAAGTGCCCTAAATCGGCCTCACTGATTTTCACTCAAATTGAGCAATCCACGGCCAAGCAACAATAGCCGGCCCAATATCCGGCAATCAAGAGCCAAGACCAACCAAAAACGGTCGGTGATCGGAGCTCAATCGAGCTCGTCACCCTCGGCCATAAACCGAACAAAAACAGGGCCAAAATGCTTACCGTTCGGTTTCGTGCGCGAGGATGGACCGGAGCCTGCACGTCGCCGTCGTCTGGCCGGAAAGGGTCGGAAACCGCCGGCGTTCGTCGATCGTTGCCCTCCTCTTGTAACGACCCCGGCCAGGAGCCGTCACATATTCATAATCTTTCATTAATCGTTCGCTTGACTTTTACTATTATTACATCTTCTCTAACTCTCGACAGACATTCACATTTGCATAATACATATTTTTTTTTTTTTTAAAAAAAACTGGAAACAGAGACGCAGAACCATCAAGGAAGACGAATCCTCTCGTGCACGATTTCCTACACCTCGTCGGCTCAAACTCTCACAGAGTCGAGCGACTAGGCTCGGTCATCGGTTTCTTGACAAAATTCGGGCAAGGAAGGAATGCCCTCAGCTCTCTTAACAGAATTCTACTCAGGTTTGCATGGGTTGCATGTGTTGACAATCCACAGAAGTTTCATCGTCCGGTCATCACGTGCATTGCGCATGACTCGCTTAACACTGCCTAAAAGGAGACATCTTCCGGTGGGCACGTGGGCCTCGCGTGCTCAATTAAAACATCATCCGGTGACATCCACCGGTCACTAGACGACAAAACACATTCTACATCTACCGGTCGCTAAACGACAAAACACATTCTGCATCTACCGGTGACGTCAGCCGAAGACTACTAAACCATCAAACTACTATCTTTCGGCATCTGCCGATGACGTCAGCCGGAAGACTAAACCATCAAACTACTATCTTTCGGCATCTGCCGATGACGTCAGCCGGAAGACTAAACCATCAAACTACTATCTTTCGGCATCTGCCGATGACGTCAGCCGGAAGACTAAATCATCAAACTACTATCTTTCGGCATCTGCCGATGACGTCAGCCGGAAGACTAAACCATCAAACTACTATCTTTCGGCATCTGCCGATGACGTCAACCGGAAGACTAAACCATCAAACTACTATCTTTCGGCATCTGCCGATGACGTCAGCCGGAAGACTAAATCATCAAACTACTATCTTTCGGCATCTGCCGATGACGTCAGCCGGAAGACTAAATCATCAAACTACTATCTTTCGGCATCTGCCGATGACGTCAGCCGGAAGACTAAACCATCAAACTACTATCTTTCGGCATCTGCCGATGACGTCAGCCGGAAGACTAAACCATCAAACTACTATCTTTCGGCATCTGCCGATGACGTCAGCCGGAAGACTAAACCATCAAACTACTATCTTTCGGCATCTGCCGATGACGTCAGCCGGAAGACTAAATCATCAAACTACTATCTTTCGGCATCTGCCGATGACGTCAGCCGGAAGACTAAATCATCAAACTACTATCTTTCGGCATCTGCCGATGACGTCAGCCGGAAGACTAAACCATCAAACTACTATCTTTCGGCATCTGCCGATGACGTCAGCCGGAAGACTAAACCATCAAACTACTATCTTTCGGCATCTGCCGATGACGTCAGCCGGAAGACTAAATCATCAAACTACTATCTTTCGGCATCTGCCGATGACGTCAGCCGGAAGACTAAACCATCAAACTACTATCTTTCGGCATCTGCCGATGACGTCAGCCGGAAGACTAAATCATCAAACTACTATCTTTCGGCATCTGCCGATGACGTCAGCCGGAAGACTAAACCATCAAACTACTATCTTTCGGCATCTGCCGATGACGTCAGCCGGAAGACTAAACCATCAAACTACTATCTTTCGGCATCTGCCGATGACGTCAGCCGGAAGACTAAATCATCAAACTACTATCTTTCGGCATCTGCCGATGACGTCAGCCGGAAGACTAAATCATCAAACTACTATCTTTCGGCATCTGCCGATGACGTCAGCCGGAAGACTAAACCATCAAACTACTATCTTTCGGCATCTGCCGATGACGTCAGCCGGAAGACTAAACCATCAAACTACTATCTTTCGGCATCTGCCGATGACGTCAGCCGGAAGACTAAACCATCAAACTACTATCTTTCGGCATCTGCCGATGACGTCAGCCGGAAGACTAAATCATCAAATGACACCTTCCAACAGAAAGAACCACAACTCATTCAGAATGCATATAGCAGAAGACTTAAGCTACAGATCATTTATAAATCTATATAATCATTCCCTGACTCAGTGATCAACTAGACAGTCTCAAGGTTCAACGTTATAAAATAATCTCATCCTACTTAAACTACCATATCCTTTATTATACTGAAACAAAAGAGCATTAACCAGGGGTCATAAATCGCCTTTCCAGCCCTGCACTGTCATTTTGAGCATTCCCCAGCAACCAGCCTGAAGCATCCTCTTTGAACATAGTATCCTCACCTGAACCTTCTTCACCTACACCATAAGGTTCAACTATAAGCCTAATGCTTAGTAAGGAATGCATGCTGACAGATATACATGAGTGCACAAATTAAAGAACACAAGTTCATAAACCTTTCTTCATTCATGTTCATTTTCATTATTTACATGGCATGTATTAAGGCAGGAAACGAGGGAGGAAGGCAGGGGTACATAGTCATTTGCCTATCGCGGCAATCATAGTAACGACTTGCTCGGCCTCCACCAGTGGGAGAATTCGCGAGCCATACATGTCATCAACTCGGCCTCCACTAGTGGGAGAATCCGCGAGCCATAATAATCATTAACTCGGCCTCCACCGGTAGGAGGATTCGCGAGTCGTACATATCATCAACTCGGCCTCCACCAGTGGGAGAATCCGCGAGCATACATACCATTAACTCGGTCTCCCCCAGTGGGAGATTTCGCGAGTCGTACATGTCATAGTCTTTTCCCCCGTTCTGCACTTAATCATGGTTACGTTTGCTTTTCATGTTCTCAACTTAATCATGACGTGGACATAATGCATAGACATGAAGTTCACAGAGAAAAGTCATACCATAAAGACAAACAAAACATCCCGTAGCTTAACATCTTCGTACACAAATTCTTCATATCATGGAAATAACTAATCATAATCAACAGACTAACATCTCAATGATTTCCTAATACCCTTGTGGTGTAGGGCCTTAGTGGCCGGAAATCTTAATACATTCACTTACCTGGTTTCCTTAGCAATCCGAGCTTCTTCCCTTTAAACTTCTTCACCTAAAATATGTACATTACAGTAGTTAAAACAAAGGTCCTAATAGTTCTATTCATAAATCGTCCTAGGACTCTAATAGCTAAGGTTACTCTGAATCCTCTGTTTGACACATTGCAGTCTGAAATCTGAACTAGGTGGACAGGTTTTACCATTGATTAAATCTGAGTTGGTTACTTTGAAATGTTCAGAATCGATTTGGGATGACATTTCTACTCTCAGACTTAAAAGGGTCCTTAAACTACTCGGCCACTGCTAAGAAAATTCCGAACTCAAATGCCGAGCTGAAAGCAGAACTTTAATCACTAATAAATGACTACATTGTCCCTTTCATACCTCGGGTGCGGATTTGCAGAGAAAAGCAGGCTGAAACCAGCCGTCAGCAAGGGAAGATTCTGGTAGCCGAGAGAAAAAGCTTGGGAGAGAAGGAATTGCCGAGAGGGAATGTCGGCTACAGTGGTAATAAAATGAGGTTTAAGGTTTCCATTTTCTATTTATACTCAACCCATCAATCTTAATTACAAAACTGCCACCCAACCTAGTTTTACTCTACTTGTAATAAATTTGTCTTAACATTAAATTTAAATCATAAAGGTTAAATAAGAGGGTGACAATGAAAATGGTCAGAGAATCACCTGGCCGAAATGTCGGGTGTTACATCCACCCCTCCTTAAACAAAATTTTCGTCCTCGAAAATTGCTCAAGCAAATAACTCTGGATAATTGTCCAACATCTCCTGCTGTCTTTCCCATGTGGCTTCTTCAATGCCGTGATTCGTCCATAAAACTTTCACCAATGGAATCTCCTTGTTTCTCAGAGTCTTGATTGTATATTCCAAAATCTGTATTGGTTTCTCCTCATACTCCAGTGTCGGCTCTAAACCAATATCTGATGGCTGGATGACTTGCATTGGATCACGCATGCACTTCCTTAACATTGACACATGGAAGACATTATGAACTTTATCCAATGATGGAGGCAGTTGTAGTCTGTACGCTGTACTCCCGACTTTTGCCAAGACAGGGAAGGGTCCAATAAATCTCGGATTAAGTTTTCCTTTCTTGCCAAATCTTAAGACTCCCTTAAATGGTGACACCTTTAAGAATACTTCATCTCCTACTGCAAACTCGAGTTCCCTCCTCCTTTGATCTGCATAACACTTCTGTCGGCTTTGTGCAGTCATCATTCTTTTTCAAATGGTGGCAATCTTATCTGACATTTACTGCAGAATATCGGGTCCAAGAAGTTTTGTTTCACCAACCTTGTCCTAGTAAAGAGGTGACCTACATTTCCTACCGTACAGTGCTTCATATGGTGCCATATCAATGGTGGACTGATAACTGTTATTGTAGGAGAACTCAACTAGCGGTAAATGTCTACTCCAAGTTGTCTGAAAGTCAAGTACACATGCTCTCAACATATCTTCGAGTATTTGAATAGTCCTTTCTGATTGTCCATCGGTCTGTGGGTGAAAAGTCGTGCTGAAAGATAACTTTGTACCTAATGTGCCTTGCAAACTTTTCCAGAATCGAGAGGTAAACCTGGGGTCACGGTCTGAGACAATGGATACAGGGATTCCATGTAACCTAATAATTTCCTGAACATAGAGATCAGCGAATTGGTCCATCGTATAGGTGGTCCTTACTGGTAAGAAATGGGCTGATTTTGTCATCCTATCCACCACAACCCAAATACAATCATGTCCTTTTGTCGTCTTAGGTAGTCCTACTACGAAATCCATAGCTATGTGTTCCCACTTCCATTCGGGAATAGGCAAAGGCTGAAGAGTACCTCCTGGACGTTGGTGCTCGGCTTTGACTTGTTGGCATACTAAACAGGACTCTACATACTTAGCAACATCCCTTTTTAGGTTAGGCCACCAGTACAGTAACTTCAGGTCTCGGTACATCTTGGTGCAGCCAGGATGTACAGAAAAGGAAGAGGAGTGCGCCTCAGCTAAGATCAACTTACGCAATTCCACATCATTAGGAATGCACCACCGATTCCTAAACCTCAGGATTCCATCCTTGGAGAGACTGAACTCGGAGGTGGTGTCTTTCAACTTATTCATCATGCTGATATTTTCCTCTGAATCCCTCTGTTGCGCATCCTTGATCTTTTCCAAAATTGTTGGTTGAATAGTTAACTCAGCGAGCAGGATTGATAACTTTGGAACTATCTCCAAGTCAAACATCTGAACTTCTGTTCTCAAAGGTATAGACATGGTTGAAACCACGGGCTGCATTGTTGTTGACATCCTACTAAGTGCATCAGCTACAGAGTTAGCCTTCCCCGGGTGATACTTGATCTCAAAATCGTAGTCCTTGACAAATTCCAACCAACGTCTCTGTCTCATGTTCAACTCCTTCTGTGTGAAGAGGTATTTTAGGCTTTTATGGTCAGAAAACACCTCACATTGCTGTCCATATAAATAGTGTCTCCAAATCTTTAAAGCAAAAACAACAGCAGCTAATTCTAGATCATGAGTGGGGTAATTTTGCTCGTAATTCTTTAGCTGCCTAGAAGCATACGTTATAACCTTACCCTCTTGCATCAGAACACAACCTAACCCAACTTTAGACGCATCGCAGTAAACACTAAATTTTCCTCCTTCGATTGGGAGGGTCAATACAGGGGCTGTTGTTAACTTCAGCTTCAATACCTGAAAGCTATCTTCACAGGCTTCGGTCCAAGAATACTTAATGTCCTTCTTCGTCAAACTCGTCAGGGGTTTAGCTATCATAGAAAATCCCTTGATGAATTTTCTGTAATAGCCTGCCAATCCAAGGAAGCTGCGGACTTCACTGGCGTTCTTTGGTTGTGGCCAATCCTTTACTGCCTGAATTTTGGTCGGGTCCACTGATATTCCATTAGCAGAAACTACATGGCCAAGGAAATTAACTTTGTCCAACCAAAATTCACACTTAGACAATTTGGCATAAAGCTGGTGCTCCTTCAATGTTGTCAAAACTACTCTTAAATGTTCTGCATGGTCAGCTTCAGTCCGTGAGTATATCAGGATATCGTCTATAAACACAATTACAAATTTGTCCAAGTACCCCCGAAAAACTCGATTCATTAAGTCCATAAAGGCTGCAGGGGCATTTGTCAATCCAAACGACATGATCAAGAATTCATAATGTCCATAGCGGGTTCTGAAGGCTGTCTTTGGTATATCTTCTTCCTTAACCTTCAGTTGGTAGTAACCCGAACGTAGATCTATCTTTGAAAATACCTTAGCTCCTTGCAATTGGTCAAACAAATCATCAATCCTAGGCAAGGGGTACCTATTCTTGATTGTCAACTTATTTAGTTCCCTATAGTCTATGCACATTCTAAGGGAACCATCTTTCTTCCTCACAAATAAGACTGGTGCACCCCAAGGAGAACTGCTGGGGCGAATAAATCCCTTGTCAACCAATTCCTGCAGTTGGACCTTCAATTCTTTCAACTCAACAGGTGCCATACGGTAAGGATTCTTAGATACAGGTGATGCCTCGGGGTATGTATCAATTACAAACTCTATTTCTCTATCGGGTGGTATACCCGGTAAGTCATCCAAGAATGCCTCGGGAAACTCTCCAACTATAGGAATATCTTGTAGCTCAATTTTATTCTTCACCCGATCATCTATTACACTAGCTAGGTAGCTCTCACAACCACTTCTCAGCATTCGGTAAATTTCTAGTGAGGATATAATTGGTATCTTACTTATTTTAGGAATAGCTTGGAAGGAATAATGATTACCATTTGGGGGTCTAAAATCAACTATTCCGGATCTACAATTTATTGTGGCATGATGCCTAAATAACCAATCCATCCCTAATATCACTTCATACCCTTTTATGTCAATAACAATTAGTTCCGCATAGAGGTTCCTATCCCCTAGGGACACAACATCACCAATAACAATCTGTTCTGAATGTAGGGACTTCCCTGATGGTAACATAACACTATATGACCTTTCAGCTGGTAAAGATCCTATGTTATGATTGTATACAAACAAGGTTGATATAAACGAGTGTGTGGCCCTTGTATCTATGAGTGTATAAGCAGCAAAACCATAGATCATGATAGTACCTGATATGACTGTATGCTGAACAGCTCCCTCATCTTCCATCAACGCATACACTCTGGGTACAACTCTTGCACGATTCGGGTCTGGCGGCATGGGGCAGTCTCTGACTAAGTGTCCGGTCTTATCACACCTGAAACAGCGGCCAGAAAGCAACTTGCACTCACCAGGGTGGTTCTTCTGACATGTAGGGCATAGAGGTGCCAGAGGTCTCTTTCCCTTTCCCTGGTCACCATTCAGGTTGAGGGGCCTCTTTATTCCCTGTTGTTGTTGCTGTGGTCCCTTGTTCTGTCGCGGCTGCCAACCTTTGTTCTGACGTGGTGGCGGTGGAATGTCCTTCATGAGTTTCTTTGGCTGCTCGTGCTGTGCATATGCTGTCATTTCTGCCTCTTCCAGCTCCAAGGCCTTAGCCGTCACTTCACCATAAGGTACATTATGTATCCCAGTAGTCTTCACTTTCATGTACAGACTTGGCTTTAGTCCTTGAACAAACTGATAAATCTTGTCTTCCTCATCCTCAATCATACGGGGAGCAAACCGTGATAAGGCATCAAATTCGCATATGTAATCCGTCACAGAGCCAGTTTGTCGAAGATTCATGAACTCCTTCTTCTTGTTGGCCCGTACAGTCCTATTAAAGTACTTGTCAAAGAAGGCAGTCTTGAACATCCCCCAGGTCATAGCTTCGGCATTAGCGGTATTCTGGATCGAGTCCCACCAATGCCTTGCACTTAACTCCAAATGAAAGACAGCATAGGTGACCTTATCCCCTTCATCAACCTTTGCATACTTAAACATGTCTTCTATCTTTCGAATCCACTCCTCAGCATGAATAGGATCTGAAACATACCCATTAAACACCGGGGGTCGAAGCCGGTGGAAGCGTTCACCCCCATGATCATGAGTTGCGTTAGTACTGGAGTTGCCTTGTTCTTCTCTAGCTGTCATCAGTCGTTCTATCTGGTGAGATTGGCGCATGACTAACTCAGTCAACTGAGCAATAGCATTGCTATCCTCATTGCTCTCTCTCTGTTGACCTCTAACCATTTTGGGATTCCTAGACAAATCATTACAGGTATAACTTAACTTAACGACGTACATGAAATCATAAATACTTACAGTTGCTGAGGTGTGCTCGAGTGACAGTCAGTGCTGGAAGGCAGTCTGCAGAATCGGTTTTAGAACCTGGTTTTTCTCTGATACCATAATTGTAACGACCCCGGCCAGGAGCCGTCACGTATTCATAATCTTTCATTAATCGTTCGCTTGACTTTTACTATTATTACATCTTCTCTAACTCTCGACAGACATTAACATTTGCATAATACATATTTTGTTTTTTTTTTTTTTTAAAACTGGAAACAGAGACGCAGAACCATCAAGGAAGACGAATCCTCTCGTGCACGATTTCCTACACCTCGTCGGCTCAAACTCTCACAGAGTCGAGCGACTAGGCTCGGTCATCGGTTTCTTGACAAAATTCGGGCAAGGAAGGAATGCCCTCAACTCACTTAACATAATTCTACTCGGGTTTGCATGGGTTGCATGTGTTGACAATCCACGGAAGTTTCATCGTCCGGTCATCACGTGCATTGCGCATGACTCGCTTAACACCGCCTAAAAGGAGACATCTTCCGGTGGGCACGTGGGCCTCGCGTGCTCAATTAAAACATCATCCGGTGACATCCACCGGTCACTAGACGACAAGATAACATTTACAACTTCCGGTGACGTCAGCCAACATCCACCGGTCACTAGATGACAAAACACATTCTACATCTACCTGTCGCTAAACGACAAAACACATTCTGCATCTACCGGTGACGTCAGCCGGAAGACTAAATCATCAAACTACTATCTTTCGGCATCTGCCGATGACGTCAGCCGGAAGACTAAATCATCAAACTACTATCTTTCGGCATCTGCCGATGACGTCAGCCGAAGAGCTAAACCATCAAACTACTACCTTTCGGCATCTGCCGATGACGTCAGCCGGAAGACTACCTCATCCAGCTTCCATCTTACGGTAGAAAACACTAAATCATCAAATGACACCTTCCAACAGAAAGAACCACAACTCATTCAGAATGCATATAGCGGAAGACTTAAGCTACAGATCATTTATAAATCTATATAATCATTCCCTGACTCAGTGATCAACTAGACAGTCTCAAGGCTCAACGTTATAAAATAATCTCATCCTACTTAAACTACCATATCCTTTATTATACTGAAACAAAAGAGCATTAACAAGGGGTCATAAATCGCCTTTCCAGCCCTGCACTGTCATTTTGAGCATTCCCCAGCAACCAGCCTTAAGCATCCTCTTTGAACATAGTATCCTCACCTGAACCTTTTTCACCTACACCATAAGGTTCAACTATAAGTGTGATGACCCGTATGTGTAAGTATGGTACGATGGCTGCACGAACCGGAACCCGGATGGCGGTACGTCCGCGCGGGCGAACCGGAAGGTGACGGGTCGTAAAAAGGGGGTCGTCACAATCCGACATCGCTTGGGGTAGTATGTGAAAATGAAACATATGTAAAGAGACCCTTCCAACATAGCAAGATGCGTTTTGGAGCCCAATTGACAACGGATCCCATAAGAACTCTAAAGTTAAAAGTGCTTCGGCGAGAGCAATTTCAGGTTGGGTGACCTTCCGGGAAGTTCTCGCCAAACAAAGCCGTGAGGGGAGGATATTGGGTTACGGCCCAATCCCTAGAGCGGACAATATCTTGCTGGGAAGATGGGTCGTTACAAATAGTATCAGAGCCTGTACCCAACCGGAAATGTGGCCAACGAGGACGTTGGGCCCCCGAGGGGGGTGATTGTGATGACCCGTATGTGTAAGTATGGTACGATGGCTGCACGAACCGGAACCCGGATGGCGGTACGTCCGCGCGGGCGAACCGGAAGGTGACGGGTCGTAAAAAGGGGGTCGTCACAATCCGACATCGCTTGGGGAAGTATGTGAAAATGAAACATATGTAAAGAGACCCTTCCAACATAGCAAGACGCGTTTTGGAGCACAATTGACAATGGATCCCATAAGAACTCCGAAGTTAAAAGTGCTTCGGCGAGAGCGATTTCAGGTTGGGTGACCTTCCGGGAAGTTCTCGCCAAACAAAGCCGTGAGGGGAGGATATTTGGTTACGGCCCAATCCCCAGAGCGGACAATATCTTGCTGGGAAGATGGGTCGTTACAATAAGCCTAATGCTTAGTAAGGAATGCATGCTGACAGATATACATGAGTGCACAAATTAAAGAACACAAGTTCATAAACCTTTCTTCATTCATGTTCATTATCATTATTTACATGGCATGTATTAAGGCAGGAAACGAGAGAGGAAGGTAGGGGTACATAGTCATTTGCCTATCGCGGCAATCATAGTAACGACTTGCTCGGCCTCCACCAGTGGGAGAATTCGCGAGCCATACATGTCATCAACTCGGCCTCCACCAGTGGGAGAATCCGCGAGCCATAATAATCATTAACTCGGCCTCCACCGGTAGGAGGATTCGTGAGTCGTACATATCATCAACTCGGCCTCCACCAGTGGGAGAATCCGCGAGCATACATACCATTAACTCGGCCTCCCCCAGTGGGAGATTTCGCGAGTCGTACATGTCATAGTCTTTTCCCCCGTTCTGCACTTAATCATGGTTACGTTTGCTTTTCATGTTCTCAACTTAATCATGACGTGGACATAATGCATAGACATGAAGTTCACAGAGAAAAGTCATACCATAAAGACAAACAAAACATCCCGTAGCTTAACATCTTCGTACACAAATTCTTCATATCATGGAAATAACTAATCATAATCAACAGACTAACATCTCAATGATTTCCTAATACCCTTGCGGTGTAGGGCCCTAGTGGCCGGAAATCTTAATACATTCACTTACCTGGTTTCCTTAGCAATCCGAGCTTCTTCCCTTTAAACTTCTTCACCTAAAACATGTACATTACAGTAGTTAAAACAAAGGTCCTAATAGTTCTATTCATAAATCGTCCTAGGACTCTAATAGCTAAGGCTACTCCGAATCCTCTGTTTGACACACTGCAGTCTGAAATCTGAACTAGGTGGACAGGTTTTACCATTGATTAAATCCGAGTTGGTTACTTTGAAATGTTCAGAATCGATTTGGGATGACATTTCTACTCTCAGACTTAAAAGGGTCTTAAACTACTCGGCCACTGCTAAGAAAATTCCGAACTCAAATGCCGAGCTGAAAGCAGAACTTTAATCACTAATAAATGACTACATTGTCCATTTCATACCTCGGGTGCGGATTTGCAGAGAAAAGCAGGCTGAAACCAGCCGTCAGCAAGGGAAGATTCTGGTAGCCGAGAGCAAAAGCTTGGGAGAGAAGGAATCGCCGAGAGGAAATGTCGGCTACAGTGGTAATAAAATGAGGTTTAAGGTTTCCATTTTCTATTTATACTCAACCCATCAATCTTAATTACAAAACTGCAACCCAACCTAGTTTTACTCTACTTGTAATAAATTTGTCTTAACATTAAATTTAAATCATAAAGGTTAAATAAGAGGGTGACAATGAAAATGGTCAGAGAATCACCTGGCCGAAATGTCGGGTGTTACACCTCTTCTCCCCTGCGCGCTCTCGGCCTTCGGCATTCGGGGCTGGAGCTCGAACAACAGAATGGCTTTCGGGCCATTCTGTTGTTTTATGTTATTATTATTATTAGTAATACTAATAATAATAATAATAATAATAATAAAACAATAATAAAACTAATCATTAATTAATTCTCATTTATCGTTTTTGCCCTCCCGTAAATTCCGTTAAATCCCGTTCTTAATTATGACCCACGGCTTAATCTCACTGGAAGTGCCCGAATCTAAATTAATTAACCAATTAGGTTAACCAAAATTATTCACTTTTATTTTAAATTACTTCAAACAATTATTTTATTTTTCTTTTATTTTCTCTCCAAATTTTCCCTTTTAAAAATTCTCGGGCATTACAATAATGGAGTTTACACAGCTGAAGCAGACAGGTTCTGTTGCGGAGTATATTCGGAAGTTCGAAGCCTTATCTTGGTTTGCACCGCGTCCAGTGAGCGATAATGAAGACAAAGTGCACCAATTCATGGAAAGGCTGAATTCGAAAATTCGAAAGAATATTATAGTATCTAGGATTCTGGATGTACCTTACTCAAATATCGCAGCAAGAGCTTTGGAATTTGAGGCTGCCGAACAGACTTGTGTTAGATCGAGGAGCCAGCTAGAGAGTTCTTTCAGGAGATTCAGCCTCAACCCCGGAATAGAGACAGGCAGCCACAAGGACAACGACAGCAACAACAAAGAGGTTTTAAAAGGGGGTATGAGGGAAACAATGACCAAGGCAAGGGAAAGCAGGTGCAAGGAGCTATCCAGAAGCCCCTGTGCCCTAAATGCCAGAAGGAGCATTATGGCGAATGCTGGAAGGGTACGGATAGGTGCTATCGATGTGGCGGGTTTGACCACTATGTCAAGGGTTGCCCACAGTTAAACCGAACCCAACCAGGTAGAGACCAGAAGAGAGTTACCCCGAGAGTATTTGCTTTCATCGAGCCTGGCAACGTTGAGGATGAGGCCATGCCTTCGACTATTTCAGGTACCGTCTTGGTTTGTGCATTTAGAATTTAGTTACCGTTAGAGGGATACAATTTTGAGATATAAGATTTAAATGGATAGAAACTAGACCCTAGTTGACAAACCTTTGGAGTTTTATAATATGATGAATCAAAGAGAAATTTGAAGCATAAATATTAAATGCATCGAGGGATGCTCTAGATTGTTGAGGTATAATTACTGTGTTTAAACAAATAGGAAAATATGGCAGAGGTTTGAACAACCTAGATCCATGAGGAGCTAGGAGTATCTGGACGAAGATAGAATTCAATAGTTTAGTTTTAGTAGATTGCTGAGAGGGTATGCAAAGTGTCGATTTCTTTTGCAAGGGAGTATAGGTGTTGACTAATATCGATGGGGAAAATAAGGGAATTACTAGGACTTGGAAAGTTAATAAATTTCGAGACAATAAAGGATCAAGGTTATACGAAGGGTAATACTTGAGATTACAAAATTTGCCGACCTCTAGGAAGGAAGTAAGAACATCAGTGTTCGAGGAATTAAGAGGCTAAACCTTAATAAATGGATGTTTCTAAAATTTTCTTTGGAAAATAGAAGAATAAGATTTTGTGGAGATTGGAATCGGGGGCGTAAACTTATCTACAACAAGTTTGCAAACAAGAAGATGGTTGGATAAGTCATTGTACAGCAGCCAAGTGGAATATTTAGAACCCGACTAGGAGGAAGGAAAGAAGATAGACCATTGAGTAACTTTGAATAAACCTTTTGAAATATTAGAGATAAGTGCCGGGAATTTTTAGATTAAATGAAGAGTTAAGATTAGAAGTTTAGCTCAGGGATTATGTCGTGCGCAATTTATTGAATAAGGAGAATGGAGATTTGCTCGGGAAACCATTTAAGTGATCTTAGAAGTGAGGCTAAGTTAGAAATTTCCAAGAGTTCGACTCGTATTTAACAAGTCGAGAACAATAAATACATAAATGACCTAAGGTTAGAATGTACAGATTAGAGCACATCAATGGTGGAAATTATGGAATTGACGGTACACGGAGTTAATAGAGATCTAAGGTAGACAAATGAGAGTAACGTAAGTAGTATGAGAATTATAGTTCAGGACACAGTGATAAGCTCAATAATGAAGCTTAGAATAGAACGCGATGTTTATAGGATCGTATTCATAAAGAAACGAGGATCGTAAGAGAGTAGCGACGTTAGCACCTAGTAGGACTTAGTGAGATTATGAGGAATTTTGACGACATAGTTTGAGAAGTATAACAATGTGAACTTAGTTGTGAAACCTACCCTGAAATAACTAGCGAGATTGGTAAGTTGCCCAAAGAAGTGTGTGACTTAGGAAATTTGGTAAGACTCAATGCTTAAGAGAGGATGTGTATGGTCCAATTGAGAGGAGGAATGCGAATTTACAGCTGATGTTAGAAAGTATAGTAGGGATTTTGGTTTAGAACCATACAGATTAACCCTAAATGTGATAGGATCAGAGTTCTTAAGGAGAAATTTAAATTTTTGGAGAGATGGAGGGATGAGACTCGAAAGGAATAGAGGAATTATAAGTTGTAGTATAAGGCCGTAAAATATGAGACAGTAATGCCAAGAACTTTAAGCTAAGTCAAATTTTGAGGACAAAATTTCAATTAAGGTGGATAGAATTTAACACCTGATTTTACGGGTTTTCGGTTTTTGTCATGTAATGACATTTTCGTAAATATTGTGAATCTAACCTGTTTTACAAGCAAGAAGTCTCATTAGAACTATATGAGTAAATTGGAATATTTGGTGAGATAAAGAAATTTGGAGAAACCGAAACGATAGGCTAATTAACGAAATAAGTGAGGATTTAGTATTGAGGGGCAAAAAGGTAATTGCCATGAGAAATTTTATAAAAACACCTAATTATTTTCTCCCCTCCCACATTCTGCTTCATTCTCCAGAGAAGAAAAGCTCTTCTCCCTTGTGCGATCTCCCCTCCCTCACGTATTATTTTCTCCGGCGACGAAGCTTCTCCTCTAGCGACTCGTCCTTCACGTTTCTTATCCGAAATCACTCCCTAGGTAAGATTCTATAGCTTTCGGATGCTAGTTTCCACTTTTCAGGTTGTTAAATGATTAGGGTTTTGTTAGGGTTTTCGTAAAAATTGTCGGGTTTTGTTAGAAACGGTTAGGTATTGTTGTATTGGCGATTATTGGACGTAATTAGTTCATTTATTATGGATTGTTGAAGTTTTTGTGGTTGGAGAGCTTGGAAAACTCCATTAATGGAGGTTTATGAATCTTGAGCGCGAATTGCTCGACGAAATGCCTGAACGAGTTTAGTTAGAGTTTTACGAAAATTTGCCTTCTCTAGGGGTTTTGTTAGTTTCGGAAACTTGATGGTTTAGACACGATTTTAATGATGATTGTTGTGAAATATTCTAGGTGAACGACGCTGGTGGATGGAGCTCGGCTTTCTAAGGACGACAGGTAAGTCTTCGTGACTCGCTTGGCCGATTGGCCTTGTGACGACCCCAACCCAGTCAGGGCCGCCACGGACTTGCCGTGACATAAACTTAACATAAGACCTCGTAACTTCGTGTAAAATTTCCTATATATATATATATATATATATATATATTTCACACATTATACTTTAGCTCTAAAACAAAGTCTAAGTCGATCAAACTGTCATGAAATCAATTAAGAAAGAAAATATATAAAGCAAACTTTAAGGAGTTCACGAAGGAGGGGCAGAATAGTCCAATTGCCCCCAGCCGATCGATCGATCGGTCATCCTTGCCTTAAAACAACCGATCGATCGGCTAGTACTCTGGAAAACCAAAGCGCCTAACAAAACCAACAGCCGATCGATCAGCCCTTTTTGGCCGATCGATCGGCTAGCGCTCTGGAAAACCAGAGCGCTTAGCCTCAGTTGCCGATCGATCGCCCTTTGCGGCGATCGATCGGCAACCTCTCTGGAATTTGGATTCCAGAGAGGTGCCTCAATTCACTCTCACCTATATTTTTTTTTCTTCAACACTTAACACAACACACAATACCATAACTTTCCCCCCCTTAACACCATACGTTCAACAATTCACGAATCCTCAAAACACTACCCAAAGCATAACCTAAACATAACCAAAATGCATATCCGAACACGTATTTAAAATTCATGAAAATAAACTGAGTGGATAACTCTAAAAATCGAGCGTATCTTACAGGTTTAAAGTACCTAAAATCATTATATACTATCCAACCTAATCCACAAAACAAAAGTTGAACGTAAAAGCAGAATTTCCTAAAACATCTCCAAACAAATACGTTTTTCAAATCATCCAAAATACACAACTCCAAGCCAATATTCACTATAAAATCCCCAAAATATCAAACTTTCCTATGCACCCTAAAATCCTTCAAATCACCCAATATTCATCTAATTCATTTCTAATTACCACAAAACGACTCGGAGCACACCCACGGTCATCCTGCCTTTCCAAAACACGCCTTGTCGGCACGAGCTCCGCCCATCGACCTTCTATGCTTGATCATTGGGAGGGAGTTCCTCTCCTTCGTTTTCGTCACCTACATCATACGATAAACACGTTAAGCCTAATGCTTAGTAATGAGTGCACTAAACATAACATTTACATATATGCATGACATTTATAAAACATGTTCGTTTTATTTCGTTAGACCACTTTCTTGCCCCGTGAGAACCATGACTTGCCCCGTGAGAACCATGCCTTGCCCCGTGAGAACACATGTCATTCTTAGTTCATGATCATTCTTTATTTCAATTTTTCATAAAAGCATGCTCGTAAATAGTTCGTATGCATATTTCGTAAAAACATGATGCATGAGGAAATTTACACATACAACATTCATCAAAACGGCTCCTAACGTTCCTTAAAATTTATGGCCCGTTGGCGGACAAAACTCTTAACTAATAGCTAACGCAGTATCCTAGGCTACCCGACTCACCAAAAACCCCTACAACTATCGAACATCATCACAACAAACAATTCTAACATTGATACGACGTAGGGCCTTAGGGGCCGGAAACCTAACACTTACTTACCTGGCGTCCTGGCTATGCCGAGCACCGTCCTTTGAGAGCTTGGATTACCTAAGGCATTTTTATAACACAACATTAGTATCGACTCCAAATCATCAAATTCAAAACTAAACGAAACCCCGAGCTAAGACAATTTTTCTAAAAATTCTAATTCACTTCGTTCGGGCATTTCGTCGAGCACATTGTGCTCATCATTTACTTAACTCCATTAATGGTGTTTTTACGACCCCCAACCACCAAAACTTTACCTAAAACTCTAACCAATCTTCATTAATTCATCCTAACTACCAAAATAACAATAAATGCATCATTATTAACCATAAATACGATAAAGCTATCTATTTACGACAAAACTCGAAAATCTCAACCCTAATTCAATAAACCCCAACGAAATACAACCCTAAAAACAACAAACTTAATGTGCCTAGAGCATGGAGCTTACCTAGAACGTCGATTGGGGAAAGAAAAATGGAAGAATCACCGGAGGAGAAGAACGAATCGCCGGCATGCGTGAAAGAACGGCGAAGGGGGAAACGAAATCACAGGGGGAGGGGTTTGAGCTCTCTCGTGGAAATGTAAATGAAGAAAAGGGGGAGGGGTTTGTTACTTTATAAAAATAAAACATTAACTTATAATTACCTTTTTGCCCTTTAGCTTATTTCTCTAACCGATTTGTTATTTCTCCTATCGATTTGGATTCTCCGAAATTTCCTTATTCCTCCAAATATTCCAACTTATCCCTAGGGTTCTAACAAAACTTTTCATTCGTAAAACAGACTTAATTTACTATTTCTACGAATTAAAACTCTACAAGACTTAAAATAACAAAACCCGGCAACCTAAAACTCAAAACCCATAAACCGAAATTTCTAGGCGTTACATCCTACCCTCCTTATTTAGAATTTTGTCCTCAAAATTTCATACCTAAACAACTCTGGATATCTGTCCATCATGTCCTGTAGGCGTTCCCACATCGCTTCCTCTACGTTTTGGTTTCTCCACAACACCTTTACAAGAGGGATTGTTTTGTTACGCAGAACCCTAACCGAAGACTCAATAATTTGGATCGGTCTTTCCTCATAAGTCAAGGTCGGTTGTATATCAAGATTAACTGGTTCTACCACGTGCGTCAGATCCCGTACACATTTCCTCAACATCGACACGTGGAAGACATTATGCACACCCTCCATAGACAACGACAATTGAAGCTGGTACGATGTAGCTCCAATCCTCTCTGTAATGGGGAACAGTCCAAAAAACAGTGGATTCAACTTTCCTCTTTTACCAAATCGAACCACGCCCTTGAATGGTGAAACTTTCAAAAACACCTCATCACCAACTACAAATGTCATTACCCGAAACCCGACGGGCCGCGACTTACATGATCCTGTTCTTGTTCTTATTCTTGACACATGTTTTTTTTTTTAAAACTACAAAGAAACTTTATTAAAACGATCGACTATCGCGCTTGAAATTCATTTGAAATTCTTTAAAAAAAATTAAAAGGAACATTATGAAAATTGAAGAGAAAATAGAAGGAGTATTTCAGTTCTAAAAAAAAATATAACGGAATAAAGCATTGGGGCGATTCGATTGGCTACAATAGCCGATCGTTCGGCACCCATTCAGGTGCATTGCTCAATAATACGCAATCGATCGATCGACAATTTCAGTCGATCGTTTGACTGCTGTTTTGGTTCTTTAATCGTCAGAAACATTGCCGATCGATCGCCACATTGGCCGATCGATCGGCAACCTCTCTGTTACTAACTTAAATTCATCACTTCTCATCTTTCCTTATTCTTCTTCATCACTTGAAGAACTTACTACAAATCAACAAAACTTTCCCCGAACTTACAACTCAAAATCCATTTTATCTATTCAAAACGAAAGTCTTTAAATCACTACACTTTCCATCATTAAAACCGTAAGAGAAAACAAGAAGAAAAACACAGCGGAAGTCAAAACGAGAGGGAACCCTTGGTCTTAAAATCCCTTTTAAAATATGAAAAGTACCAAACAATTCTAGTATTTTTCAATGTAAGAAAATCCTTTTCTACTTACATTTTCAATATCATAAATGTATACCAAAACATGCTAGGAGCAATATCCCACGGGTCAAAATCGCCGCCCAGCCACAAAATCCCACCACGAGCACCATCCAGCAACCTATCTTAGACGTTATCACATGGATTGAGAGCCTAACCTTCCAATTCGTCACCTACATCATAAGGTTCAAACTATAAGCCTAATGTTTAGTAAGGAGTGCAACATATACATAAAAGCTCATGAATGCGTTCTTCACAAAAATCATGTTCGTGTTCGTAATCATGTTCTTATTCATCATTTACTTGGCATGAATTAAGGGAGGACACGGGGAGAAAGTGCAAGAGAATCATAATCGTGGTCCCAACAGACAATATTTGTAACGACCAGTCTGGCCCACACCAGCGGCAGGATCTGCGAACTGATCGTGCAGTACCAACCCGGCCCCCACCAGCGGGAGGATCCGCGAGTCTTCCTGCCAGTCCAGCCCCCACCATTGGGAGGATCCGTGAACCGTACTAAATTCTTGAGAACATAATCGTGGCAAATTCACCCCGTTGCACATTTAATCATACTTACATATACATTTCATATTCTTATTTTGGTCATATAAAACGTGCACATGATCCATGGACATGGATACATATAGGAATGACATACTATAAGAACGAACAATACATCACGTATCATAACATAGCACATGACAAGTCATAATCATCAAGCAATCACTCAAACAAATCTGCTTAGTACCCTTGTGACATAGGGCCCTAGTGGCCGGAAATCCTAACACACTCACTGACCTGGCGTCCTTAGCAAACCGTGCACTTCACCTTTAAGTCCTTTCCGCCTAAAATATTTCACATTAGTGTTAAAATCAATCTTAAACAAACCGAATTTAAAACTAGCAAATACCTCTCTAAGGCAAACTCCTAGAAACTCAATTTGTCTCGTTCAAGCATTTCATCAAACACCTTGTGTGCGTAATTTATTTCCACCAACAATAGTGACACATATACCCTTCAACTACCCAAATTGTCATCCAACATTAAATTCTTAACCTATACATCAACAACATCCAAAATTCTATCATTAATAACCACTAATACTTCAAATCCATTAACTATTAACAACCAATACAACAATTAATCAATTACAACGAAATATTACCCATCAACAATTTCACCATTTAATCAACAATTCCAAGCCATCTAATCCAACAAGAACATAAACATGTGTGGCACTTAAATGAAGCATTTCAAACCAGCACAAGTCAATCAATTGCCTTTAATCACAAAAACTCAGATTCTAGCTCAAAACATGAACCAACTTCAAAAAATTACAACTTCCTCTGCAAATGTCGAAACAGCTTGATTCCAAAGGCCACGACTTTCTTAAAGTATCTTATTTAACCCACAAAATTTGTTTTGCAAGATAAAATCAGAAAGATGGTCAAAATGCATTAGAAGAGTGACCTGCCTGAAATTTCACTTTAGTATTTTACTTAAACTTTGAAAATTCATAACTTTTCGTATACTCGTCCGAATTCGATGATTCAACATGCTATAAAATCCTTAAAATGTCTAGTTTAACATGGTGGAGTCTATTTGCCAAAAATCTAACTCAATTAGAGCCAGAAAATCAAAAACCAATCTGTCCTATAAATTTCAGTTTTGTACATTACTATAGTTCATCAAATTCTCAACCCAATTTATCAAATATCCATCCATAATCATCATCAACCTTCAACATACCATTATAAGTTACAAATGAGCAAGAAATTAGAACAACAATCCACCATTTTCGTGCATTTTCTCAAACATTCAAGAATTACAAACTTCACAACCAATATTCCACGATTTAACACATCCAAGCCCTAGATTCATCAACCAATAAAAAGGGAAGTTGCCTTACCTCTAAATCTTTCAAGAAGATGATGGATTTCGTGGACCAATCTTCAAGGAGAGGAGGATTTTCGGAAACTCTAACACAACCACAAAACCCATGAAAACCCATCACCAAATCTTAGTACTAAACAAAAACCCACTCCATAAGTAACTTAAACTTACCTTGGATCTTCAAAATAGAGGAGGAAATTGAAGAAAAATAGGCGTGGGGAGGAGAAATAGAGAGGGCCGTGGTTGAGAGGGAAAAAGGGAAGGTGAGGTGCATAGAGGGAGTGAATAAAATGCCCAACTCTTCTTCCCTCCTTTGATTAAAATATATATTTTGTTTAAATAGAAGTAGCTTCTCATGGAAGCTTTGCCACATGTCCACAATTGATTGGGCAAAGCCAACTACCACTCTTTACATGCCCAATTTGCTCTCCCACTTCTTTCCAACTATTAGTTACTTCTTAGTTAATTCAATTCATTTAATTTGCTTCCTATAAACATCACTTTTAAATCCCAACTAATTAATTCTAATTTCCCAATTAACATTTTTGTCTTATGTAATTAAATAAAAATTTCTAAAGCTTTTGGTACGAAATTTTTAAGGCCATAACATAAAAGTCCTGGGTGCTACATCCTACCCTCCTTAATAAAAATTTTGTCTTCAAAATTTTCTCACCGATCACCCTCCTAATTACACATTCGGATATTATTTTTTTGTAGTTACGCTCCATGCGCTCGGTCTGACGAATTAAAGCCTTGATCATTGCCAGGTACTGTTAAATTTCTGTGTCTGCAAGGATTTAATCATTCTAAATTGCATACCATACCCTTAAATCATTTCCCACTCATTGACTCTAATCCAATTAACCATAACTCCAGCCTCTGAAATCGCCTAACTGAATCTTCTATCTATATTTTCTCAACTAGAACCTCGACAATTAATGTTCAATCCGTATGTCTTCAATCGGGATTAATAGAAATCATGGCCCTAAACTTCTAAACTGCTTTCAAAATTTCTCGATCTCGTTTCAATTTGTTTAGATCTCTCAACTTTTCTCAGACCACATGGTTCTTCATCTCTATCTTTCAAAATAACGACCATCTTAAATCCTCAAATTGTTAGTTTTACATATCCCTTTAGCATAGCACGAGTTGTACTAAATCTCTAAATCTGACTTTTAAATTTACGGTTCTGACTTTTAAATTTAAGGTTCTAAACTTTTCTCTAATTAGTCAAAATATTTAGGTTTCTAAATTGGTTGCCGAACTATTATCTTTAAAACCACGTACCCCAAATTATGCATCTAGTACTATTCAGCTCCTACGCCTCCAACTCAATTAACTCAACTATGTACTTTAACACTTAATAGTTTATACATTCATTGATTCTATTCAATCAACTATAATTTAAAATTTCAAGATTACCTAAATTTTGGCATCTTTTATCAGTTCGGAATTACCAATATCCTCAAAGAAACTAGGGTTCCACCCTTATACCTAATAACTCATTGCCAACACTTCAAGTTTTTTGGGATTGGGTTGACAACCACTTTCTCAATTTATCAAATCCCACATTCTGAATAATTGCTCAACGCCACTCTCGCTTATTCCTCTAACGATGATCACCGAAATTCAAATTCTAAACTTAAATGTAAGATCATCTACTTCTCTTTAACTGGCTAACCCCCCCCCCCCCCCCCCCCCCCCCCCCCCCCCGCCCTTTTTTTTTACACTTCTTTTCTAAGTCGTTCTCAAATTCATTCCAAACGATGCTTATTCTAAACAGTTACACATTAGCCTTTCTCCACTTATTATTATTATTTCTACCCACAATGGCTGATTTTTTTTTATTCAAAATTCTTATTAATGATTCCTCGATAGTGCACATTCCATCTTATATTCCGGATATAAGGTATGTATTCTAGTCGTCCATCTTTCATCTCATAGAATCCAATCTCGTGAATAATGAGCCATTCAACTGCTTACTTCTTATAGGTATCTTGAATACTAGCTATTTTGTCTTATAGGGGTTAATTATAGCTTCGATGAAAGTAGATTATAAGATAACTATTTCATTCTCCCTAAATTCTTCTACTATGTCATAAGACATATTTTAACACTTCTCTTGCCTTACCTCGTCTTACAAACACTCATTCCTAAGTGTCCCAATACGATTCTCTCATTCCTAGAACAACATCATGTATAATGTTCCCATAAGTTGTTCAACATCGTCACATTCTGTAAGGGCAAGACCCTCGGTGTTGCCTTATTCCAATTCTTATTCCAAGTCGGGTAGTTCTTGATAAAGTGTCAAATTTCGTTTCATATGAACATCGATCTGCACCAATTCCTCATTCCCCAACTTGATGCCTTATACGTTTGATTTTGACCCAATTTGAACTCGAATGTGAGGTTCCTAACCTTTCCCCAATTGTCGATGACCCTCAGGCATATTACTTTTCTAAACGAACTCCAGCTTCCATATTTTCTTGATGGATGATTGGTCTATCCAATCTATATCCAAGCTCATAAATTTCCCTTTTGGTGTGCTATGATCCAAAGCTTCAAGAAATCTCATGTAGAGTCCGATTTCTATCATCTCTAGCTGTTACCCCTATACTAATGACAAAATTTTAAATGTCCATGATTCCTCACGGTGACGCTAGGTTATCCATCTCAATGTATAATCTTTTTATTCTAAAGTCCCCAATACGCTTTTTTTTTATTTAACCTACTGTATCTTCATTTAAAATCTTATATTAAACTTCTCCCTTTGACTATAATTTACTACCTTAATTTCTTCCTCCTTGAACTTCTTTATTAAGAAAACATTCATCTTCTTAACTACAATAAATCTAATCATATATTTTAGTATACAGATTTACGCACCAGTCACATGACCTGATAACGGTGGTCACCCTTTATCATCAATATATCATGTAATGTTATTCCTAGTCCTTTAGGTCATCATTTCATCCATGAGCTAACCTAGATATCCCTTAAATTTATCCTTGTCCAAAGGAACCTTCGGAAAAATAACAATAATAATTCTAAGTACTTTCTACTTACTATTAACAACAATAATCCTATAAACCCATAATCTAACAACAAAATAATAATTAAAATCAATACTCGTTTCGCATTAAGGTAACATCCATTTAAATCACTTAAATCCTACATGAACATGAACGTAAACATACTTACAGTTGTTGGAGTATACTCATGCGGCGATTTGTGCTGGTAGGCAGTATAATAGTTCCGAATCGAATCTCTTTAGAAACAGAACCGATTTTAAAACTCAGGTGCTCTGATACCACAATTGTCACAACTCGAAACCCAACGGGCTGCGACTTACATGATCGTGTTCTTGTTCTGATTCTTGACACATGTTTTTTTTTTTAAACTACAAAGAAACTTTATTAAAACGATCGACTATCGCGCTTGAAATTCATTTGAAATTCTTTAAAACAAATTAAAAGCAACATTATAAAAATTGAAGAGGAAATAGAAGGAATATTTCAGTTCTAAAAAAAAATAAAACGGAATAAAGCATTGGGGCCGATCGTTCGGCACCCATTCGGGTACATTACTTAATAATACGCAGCTGATCAATCGGCCATTTCAGCCCATCGTTCGACTGTTGTTCTGGTTCTTTAATCCCCAAAAACATTGCCGATCGATCGCCATATTGGCCGATCGATCGGCAACCTCTCTGTTACCAACTTAAATTCATCACTTCTCATTTTTCCTTATTCTTCTTCTTCATCACCTGATAAACTTACTACAAATCAACAAAATTTTCCACCAACTTACAACTCAAAATGCATTTTATCTATTCAAAACGAAAGTCTTTAAATCACTACACTTTCCATCATTAAAATCGTAAGAGAAAAAAAGAAGAAAAACACAGCGGAAGTCAAAACGAAAGGGAACCCTTGGTCTTAAAATCCCTTTTAAAATATGAAAAGTACCAAACAATTCCAGTATTTGTCAATGTAAGAAAATCCTTTTCTACTTACATTTTCAATATCATAAATGTATACCAAAACATGCTAGGAGCAATATCCCACGGGTCAAAATCGCCACCCAGTCACAAAATCCTGCCATGAGCACCATCCAGCAACCTATCTTAGACGTTATCACATGGATTGAGAGCCTCACCTTCCAATTCATCACCTACATTATAAGGTTCAAACTATAATCCTAATGCTTAGTAAGGAGTGCAACATATACATAAAAGCTCATGAATGCGTACTTCACAAAAATCATGTTCATGTTCGTAATCATGTTCTTATTCATCATTTACTTGGCATGAATTAAGGGAGGACACGGGGAGAAAGGGCAAGGGAATCATAATCGTGGTCCCAACGGACAATATTTGTAACGACCAGTTGGGCCCACACCAGCGGCGGGATCTGCAAACTGATCGTGCAGTACCAACCCGGCCCCAACCAGCGGGAGGATCCGGCAGTCTTCCTGCCAGTCCGGCCCCCACCAGCGGGAGGATCCGCGAACCGTACTAAAATCTTGAGAACATTGGTCAATTCACCCTGTTGCACACTTAATCATACTTACATATACATTTCATATTCTTATCTTAGTCATATAAAATGTGCACATGATGCATGGACATGGATACATATAGGAATGACATACTATAAGAACGAACAATACATCGCGTATCATAACATAGCACATGACAGGTCATAATCATCAAACAATCACTCAAACAAATCTCCTTAGTACCCTTGTGACATAGGGCCCTAGTGGCCGGAAATCCTTACCTGGCGTCCTTAGCAAGCCGTGCACTTCACCTTTAAGTCTTTTCCGCGTAAAATATTTCACATTAGTGTTAAAATCAATCCTAAACAAACTGAATTTAAAACTAGTAAATACCTCTCTAAGGCAAACTCCTAGAAACTCAATTTGTCTCGTTCAAGCATTTCATCAAACACTTTGTGTGCGTAATTTATTTCCACCAACATTAGTGACACATATACCCTTCAACTGCCAAATTGTCATCCAACATTAAATTCTTAACCTATACATCAACAACATCCAAAATTCTATCATTAATAACAACTAATACTCCAAATCCATTAACTATTAGCAACCAATACTGTAACGTCCGGGTTTTCAGATATTAGGATTTTCTAATTTCCTAGGTTATTTTCGTAAATAGCAAATTAAAGTATTTTCTTGAGCGGGATGTTTCCTTAGAGCCCTACAAATTTACGGGAATTTTTAGAGGAATAAGTGAAATTTTAGAAACCCAAATCGAAAAGAGTAATGCTAGAGTTCCCGTTTTACCCTTTTAGTATGTTAATTCGTAAAAATAGCAAAATAAGTTCGTTTTGTGAACGGTGAGTTTTGTTAGAACTCTAAGATTAAATTGGAATATTTGGAGAAATAAGAAAACTGCAGAAAAATCGAATTGATAGACTAATTAAAGAATTAAGCATAGAATTGAGTTAAGGGTATTTAAGTAAATTAATAAGTAAAAATTATATAATTTTTATAAAAGCAATTTTTATAAAAATTGAATGGCTTCACGATGAAGCCATTCCCCTGCGCGAGCCCGATGCCGAGAGAGGAGGAGACGCGCGACGATCACGGACGATTTTCGACCCTCGCCGACCAGACGCCGGCGACGTGGAGATTCCGGCTGACTCCGTGCGCAACCCGACAGGTAAGGCTCAGTTTCCCCCTGTTTTGGTTTGGTTTTCCCCTGTTTCTTGCTTGGTTGTGGCCGTGGATCGTTGAGCTCGATTGGGCTCCGATTGCCGGCCGTTTCTGGTTGCTCTCGGTGTCAAATAGCCGAGCCCGGTGCTGGCAATGGTTGCCGAGCAATGGTAGGCTCGGATTTAGTGAAAAACCGAGGGCTAGATTTAGTGAAAAACCGAGGGCTTCGATTTTAGGTTAGATTATTCTAATTGAGGGTATATGTAGTCGATTGGTGATGAAATGAGTGAAAATTGATGAAAAATCGAAAATGGGGAAAATTCCGGGAAAGGGTAGAATTGGGTTTTGCTTGATTTGACAAAGCTACGGTTGTTTGTTTTGAAATTTCTTTTGGCAGATTACAATAGGCTATTAGAGGAGTACGTGGCCGCTGGAATCGTTCGATTCCGATAACCGACGCAAAAGTTACGTGTGTTCGAAGTTTCGGGTCTGTTTTACCAAACCCAAATTAGTGGCCCATTTAGTTAGATTTTAGTTAGATTAGGCTAGAAATAGTAGTTTAAGATGTTTTCACGAAAATAAGAGTTTAGTTATGCCGAGCGAGTTCTAATGCAATGTTTTGATATTTAGGTTTTTCAGGTTCCACGGTTAAGGTTTCAGATAGAGACAAATTGCTAAGGACGTCAGGTAAGTAGTGTTGCATGCATGTTGCCTTCGGGCCTACATCACGGAACGCTAGGTTATGTTGCATGTTTCTATGTATGTTTAGCTTTCTCATGCATCATGTTTTAGAAAAAGTACGAAAATGTTTTAGCATATGTTTTCACGATTTGAACGTAGAAACGACAACGATGTAAAACGAAAATGTAAAGTGTCTGAGGGAAGTGGTTCACCCTTCAGATGTAAATTGTGGAACGTCCATAAAATATAGAACGTCTGAAGGAAGTGGTTCACCCTTCAGATGAAGTTGTTGAACGTCTAGACATGGAGAAACTAATCCGCCCTCCATTGGTAGAGGATTACATGTATGTACGATGAAACGAAACGAAATGAATATGTACGATGAAACGAAACGAAATGATTATATACGATGAAACTGTAGAAACTGCATATGTTAAGTAAAATGTTTTAAATTCATATTGTCACTACTTGCTAAGCATTAGGCTTATAGTTTGAGTTCTGTGATGTAGGTGCAGAAGAATAGGTACTGTGAGTTTTCACGAGCATGCTAGGATTACGGACGCAGTTGTTGGAGTACGACCATGGTGGCAACCCGGCAATATTGTTAGGGCGATTTCGACCGTGGTTAGTATGAGTTAGGAGTCTATTTTGGTTGGGGAATGATTTGGAGGTTTTGTGTATGTGTATAGAAATGTGATGGATGAAAGTATGAAAACGTTACGTATGTAGATCGATTGGTTTTGATAGAAAAACGTATGAAAGTAGAGTTTTTGATGTGTATGATGTGGTAGTAGAATGTCTAAAATGTGAAGCCTTTATTTTGGAGAAATATACTAGAACTGTTTGGTTATTTTGAACTGTTTGGTCATTTTAAAACAGGTAAGGATACGCTCGATTTTTAGAGCGATCCATGCAGTTCGTTTTCTTGAGTTCTTCTCGAAAGTATAGGTTATATTAGTGTCGTGTTTTGATGATCGACGAATGAGTGTTTTGTTTTAATTGATATTACTTTAATTGTCAATTGGTTTAAGTTATTAATGGTTTTAGTCTAGTTTTAAATGTTTTAAAAGTCGAAATGTTTTACGCTCAAATGTTTAAGTCAAAGTTAGACCCTAAAGGTTGTTAGAGGTGGGTCAATTGTCTAAGTCCGTTTTCTTTTAAAGTGTTAAGTAAAAATGAAAAATTTTATTCGATAACACGAGGGCTTAGGTAAAGGTTATTTCAATATAAAGTCAAGTCCTTTGACGGCCCTACGGGGTTGGGGTCGTTACAAATACAACAATTAATCAATTACAACAAAATATTACCCATCAACAATTTCACCATTTAATTAACAATAACAAGCCATCTAATCCAACAAGAACATAAACATGTGTAGCACTTAAATGAAGCATTTCAAACCAGCACAAGTCAATCAATTGCCTTTAATCACAAAAACTCAGATTCTAGCTCAAAACATACCAATTTCGAAACGTTCTAACTTCCTCTACAAATGTCAAAACGGCTTGATTCCAAAGGCCACGGCTTTCTTAAAGTATCTAATTTAACCCACAAAAACAATTTTGCAAGATAAAATCAGAAAGATGGTCAAAATGCATCAGAACAGTGACCTGCCCGAAATTTCGCTTTACCATTTACTTAAACTTTGAAAATTCATAACTTTTCGTATACTCGCCCGAATTTGATGATTGAACATGCTATAGAATCCTTAAAATGTCTAGTTTAACATGGTGTAGTCTATTTGCCAAAAATCTAACTCAGTTAGCACTAGAAATCAAAAACTGATCTGTCCTATAAATTTCAGTTTTGCACATTACTATAGTTCATCAAATTCTCAATTTATCAAATATCTATCCATAATCATCATCAACCTTCAACATACCATTATAAGTTATAAATGAGCAAGAAATTAGAACAATAATCCACCATTTTTGTGCATTTCCTCAAACATTCAAGAATCACAAACTTCATAATTAATATTCCACAATTTAACACATCCCAGCCCTAGATTCATCAACCAATAAAAAGGGAAGTTGCCTTACCTCTAAATCGTTCAAGAAGATGATGGATTTCGTGGACCAATCTTCAAGGCGAGGAGGATTTTCGGAAACTCTAACACAACCACAAAACCCATGAAAACCCATCACCAAATCTTAGTACTAAACAAAAACCCACTCCATAAGTAACTTAAACTTACCTTGGATATTCAAATTGTTGACTTATAGAGTGTTTAAGTCATAATTTGTTTTTGATTATGTATTTGTGTATTAAGTATACAATTTGATAATGTGTATTTAAATAAGAATTATCAATACATGTTTGGTTGACAATACCCTGAACAAGGGTATTTTAGTTGTCTAATAAAATCGGTTTGAGTATACAGAGCAGAACAGAAAAACAGGGCTGTAAAACGCGTGCTTCTACCGATGACTATACATAAAAAAGTGGAAGCCTCTGCCGATTGCTAAACAGAAGAAGACGCCGTTTAGAAGTTGTCATCTGCCGAAAGCGTCTTTGAAGACATATGCCGATGACGTGTCAAGTCAGTACATGTTTTCTCTGCCGATAGCCGTTTCTGAAGACAGATGCCGATGACGTGTCAAAGTTCTCATATGCTACATCTGCCGATGATCTTTGAAGACATATTCCGATGACGTGTCAAGTACATGTTTTCTCTGCCGATAGCCGTTTCTGAAGACAGATCCCGATGACGTGTCAAGATGGATCTACCGATAGCATTTGACGCTACTCACACCGATGACGTTCAAGCTTGCTCATGCCGATCACTAGATGACAATTTTCATGAGTTCATCGGCCGATGGTTTTTAAAAAGACTTCTGCCGATGGCGCTTTTAAAGAAACATCTACCGATGGCTTTGAAGATTGACTGTGCCGGTGAAATTTAAGGATGCGTCTGCCGATGGAATTCAGCGCCTACACCTGCTGATAGCTTTTAAGCTGCACATGCCGATGGACTTCGATGCATCTGCCGACGGATTTTCACGTTGCGCCTGCCGATGAAGCTTCCAGACACTTATGCCGGTGACGTTTTGAAGCTTACTCATTCCGATGACGTGTCAAGTGTTTTGAAGCTACTTCTTCCGGTAATCTTCCGCCAGAATTCAAAGTTAGCCGCGAAGCTACAGTGACGTCGTTTTCAGCATTAACTCCAGACCTTTAATGGCGACGACGAACAACAATTTCAGACGCAACGGATAGCTGCTTCAGTACGGATGCTTCCCAACGGTAACTTTTCTCCATTTTGAAGAAAGAAGCATTCAATTTTATGAAGCAAATTCATACAGAGTATATAAGCAGAAGAAAAGGCTCGAAGACTAACTTTTGCCAATTTGAATTCTGAGCCCTAGCTGCGAAAGTTATTACTCTGTATTCTCAATCTACATCTCTCTACTCCAAAACTTGAGATTCTGTTTTGAGAGTTTGTAGATTATTGTAATCTGTTTTTCAAACCTGAATATCCTGTAAGGCAGTGGATTGACGCCCGCTAAGTTCAATCCAGGATTGTGAAAGGCTGTGGATCGAAGCCCGTAAGGTCGATCAGATTTTCTCGTTGAGGAGAAGTAAGGAATCTTCAAGGGAGAGCCTTGGAGCGTGGACGTAGGCAGTTTGGCCGAACCACGTAAAAATACTGGTGTCTAATCTCTCTTTCTCTCTCTTTACATTATTTGATTACTTGTGCTAAAACTAAGTTTAATCAAGAAGAGAAATTAGATTGAATTGAAATTAAAATTAAAAAGTCTAATTCACCCCCCTCTTAGACAATTGCGATCCTACACAAATTAGAGGAGGAATTTGAAGAGAAATAGGCGTGGGGAGGAGAAATAGAGAGGGCCGTGGTTGAGAGGGAAAAAGGGAAGGTGAGGTGCGTAGAGGGAGTGAATAAAATGCCCAACTCTTCTTCCCTCCTTTGATTAAAATATATATTTTGTTTAAATAGAAGTAGCTTCTCATGGAAGCTTTGCCACATGTCCAAAAATGATTGGGCAAAGCCAACTACCACACTTTACATGCCCAATTTGCCCTCCCACTTCTTTCCAACTATTAGTTACTTCTTAGTTAATTCAATCCATTTAATTTGCTTCCTATAAACATCATTTTTAAATCCTACTAATTAATTCTAATTTCCCAATTAACATTTTCGTCTTATGTAATTAAATAAAAATTTCTAAGGCTTTTGGTACGGAAATTTTAAGGCCATAACATAAAAGTCCCGGGTGTTACAACAAACTCCAAATCTCGCCTCCTTCGATCTGCGTAGCTCTTTTGGCGACTCTGTGCAGTTTCCATCATTTGTCTGATCAGAGAAACCTTCTCAGATAGTTGTTGTAAAATTTATGGTCCAATCAACTTAGCTTTGCGCAACTCATCCCAAAACAGTGGCGACTTACACTTTCTGTCATACAGCGCTTCGTGCGGAGCTATTCCAATCGTAGACTGATAACTGTTATTATACGCAAATTCAACCAACGGTAAATACCGGCTCCAAGATGCTTGAAACTCTAGCACGCACGCTCTAAACATATCCTCAAGTATCTGAGTCGTCCTCTCGGATTGTCCGTCAGTCTGTGGGGAAAGTTGTGCTAAAAGTTAACTTCGTACCCATAGGACCTTGTAAACTTTTCCAACATCTCGAAGTAAACCTGGGATCCCGGTCCGAAACAATTGACACTTAGAACCCCATGCAATCTTAAAATCTCCTGGACATACAGCTCGGCAAACTGATTCATCATGTAAGTCATCTTTACTGGAAGGAAATGAGCCGTCTTCGGCAATCTATCAACTATGACCCATATACTATCATGCCTTTTTATCGTCCTTGGTAATCCATCTACGAAGTCCATTGCAATATGATCCCACTTCCACTCAGGAATCAGTAGAGGTTGTAACATCCTGCCTAGCCTTTGGTGTTCCACCTTTACTTGTTGGCAAACTAGGCAGGACTGTACATAACCAGCCACATCACGCTTCATGTTCGGCCACCAATAATGCACTTTCAGATCTCGATACATCTTGGTGTTACCCGGATGCACTGAGAACGACGATGAATGTGCCTCTGCCATAATCAACTTTCTCAACTCTTCATCCTTCGGAATGTACCAACGGTCCCGAAACCTCAGAATGCCATCTTCCGAGTAACTGAATTCAGAAGATGAAACAGTCAACTTGGCTACAATAGCCTCCTTTTCTTCCATGTTTAACTGTTGAGCCTCCTTAATTTTGTCCAAAAGGGTCGGCCGTATCGTCAAGTCTGCAAGTAAGGCCGAAAGCTCAGAAACTACCTCTAATTCAAATCTCTGAATTTCCTTTCTCAACAAAGCTGGCATACAAAAAACAACTGATTCCTCGGTCTTAGGCATCCTACTCAATGCATCTGCCACCGTACTCGCCTTTCTAGGATGATACTTGATTTCAAAGTCGTAGTCTTTCACAAACTCCATTTATCTCCTTTGCCTCATGTTTAGATCTTTTTGCGTAAATAGGTACTTTAAACTTTTATAGTCCGAATACACTTCGTACTTTTGTCCGTAGAGGTAGTGTCTCCATATCTTCAATGCAAAAACCACTGCCGCCAATTCTAAGTCATGCGTTGGATAATTCTGCTCATAACTCTTCAGTTGTCTAGAGGCATAGACAATGACCTTTCCGTCCTGCATCAATACGCATCCTAGTCCTACTTTGGACGCGTCACAATATATACAGAATACTCCATTCTCCACGGGTAGAATCAACAATGGCGCTGTGGTCAACTTTTGCTTCAGGGTCTGAAAACTTTCTTCACAGGCCTTAGACCATTCATACTTCACTTCCTTCTTTGTTAAGTTCGTCAGAGGCTTGGCTATGATTGAAAACCCTTCAACAAACTTCTGATATTATCCAGCCAGGCCTACAAAACTTCTTACTTCACTTGCATTCTTCCTTCGGCTGAGGCCACTCCCTAACGACTTGAATCTTAGCCGGATCCACTGAAACACCTTCCTTCGAAATTACGTGGGCTAAGAAATTCACCTGATTCAGCCATAACTCGCACTTAGAAAGCTTAGCATATAATTGGTGTCGCTTCAGGGTAGTCAGAACGGCTTTCAAGTGCCTTGCGTGCTCTTCGTCATTTCGGGTATATATCAAAATGTCGTCTATAAACACTATCAGAAACTTATCCAAGAATTCCCGAAACACTCTGTTCATGAGATCCATAAATTCTGCCGGGGCATTAGTCAGACCAAAAGACATAACCATAAACTCATAGTGACCATAACGTGTTCTGAAGGTCGTCTTTGGTATATCGTCGGTTCTAACTTTCAACTATAGTACCCCGAACGTAGATCAATCTTAAAAAATATTGCGGCTCCTTGTAACTGGTCAAATAGATCATCAATCCTAGGCAATGGATACTTATTCTTTATAGTCAGCTATTCAACTCTCGGTAATCTACGCACATCCTTAAGGAGCCGTCTTTCTTCTTCACAAACAACACCGGAGTGCCCCAAGGAGAAACGCTCGGGCGTATAAAACCTTTATCTATTAGTTCTTTCAACTGGGCCTGTAATTCTCTCAACTCAACCGGTGCCATCCTATAAGGATTCTTAGACACTGGCGCTGAACCTGGAATAATATCAATGGTAAAGTTCATTTCTTTGTCAAGAGGCAAACTTGGTAATTCGTCTAAGAAAACTTTCGAAAACTCCACAGCTACAGGAATATCACATAGCTCCTTTTCATTCGATATTCGTGTGTCAAGAACACTCGCTATAAATCCCGAACATCCTGGCTTAATCTGGTGCTACGCATACAATGCTGACACCACAAGCATCTGACTCGAACGGAGGGTGGCTTGGAACGAGTAACCCTTACTATTTGGGGGTCTGAAATCCACGGCACCTGACCTACAATTGATCGTGACATGGTGCCTGTACAACCAATCCATACCCAAAATTACGTCGTACCCCTTCATGCTTATGATGACAAAATTCGCATATAGTTTCTGACCATTAATAGCTATTACCTCCCCCTGTATCGCCTGCTCAAAATGTAAGTACTCCCCGGAGGGCAACATGACACTATAACTACGATCAGCTGGGACAAAGTCTAGATTCCACTTAATTACATACTGCTGTGCTATGAAAGAATGGGTGGCCCGTGTCAATTAGAACATGAGCCGCATTTCCACATACCAAAATAGTACCTAAAACTACCGAAGGTTGAGCAGCTTCCTCTTCTTCAATAAGGGAAAAGATCCGGGAGGGACCACCCGGTGGCCTTCTGCTTGGCGCAAGACAATCAATGGCTTTGTGCCCCACCTTGTCGCACCGAAAACATCTACCGGAATGCAACTTACACTCCCCAAAGTTGTTCTTCTGGCAAGTAGGGCATAAAGGAGCCTGTGATGCCCCTTGCGGATGTTTACCCCTGTTCTGACCTCTAGGTGCCTCATTAGCTCGTTTGACACCACGTTGTGGTTGTGGCTGCCACGGTTTTGCTGTCGTTGCACATCTCTAGTAAATCTCCTTGACGCTTCTCTCTGCCGCTGATGCTTCATTCGATGTCATCAAGTTCAAGAGCTTTATACACGACCTTTTGAAAAGGCACGTCATCGATGCCTGCCGTCATTCCCTTTCTGAATTTCTAGTTTCAAACCTTGTACAAATTGGTAGATTTTGTCCTCCTTTTTGTAAATCATAAGTCCTGCATACCGAGATAACGACTCGAACCTTCGAACATACTCGGCCACCGTCCCCGTTTAGCGTAGTTTGGCAAACTCCGCCCTTTTATTGATCCGAAGAGTGCGATTGAAGTACTTGTTGTAGAATACTATCTTGAACCTCTCCCAATTCATAACCCACACATTTGTAGTAGCTTTAATTGTATCCCACTAGAAGATAGCATCTTTCTCCAAATTAAACACCGCACAAGTCACCTTATCCGTTTCCTCAACTTTTGCATAGGTAAACATGCTTTCAATTTTGCGAATCCACTCTTCAGCACTCGTGGGATCCGAAGACTGTCCGTCAAAGGTCAGAGGCCTAAGTCGCCTAAACCTCTCCCCACTTTGGTCCCGTGAGGAATTTCCTTGTCCATTTCTGTTCCTACTCCCTTCTCGATTTAATAAGATTCATATCTGTTCCGACTGTTGGTGCAATATGTCCATGAATTGGTCCATGGGATTCTCTAGAGGTGGTCTAGGTGCTCTTGGCATTTTCTTGCTCCTAGACACATTAGACAATACAAAACAACATAAATAAGAAGGAATCATACATAACTTAAACACTTACAGTCGATGGAGAGTCCTCGTGCGGCGGTTCGTGTTTGGCAGGCATTCCCGAAAATTACTTTTAAAACCTAGGGGCTCTGATACCATAGTTGTGACGACCCTAACCCAGTCAGGACCGCCACGGACTTGCCGTGACATAAACTTAACATAAGACCTCGTAAGTTCGTGTAAAATTTCCTATATATATATATATTATTTTTCACACTTTATACTTTAGCTTTAAATCAAAGTCTAAGTCGATCAAACCGTCATAAAATAAATTAAGAAAGACAATATATAAAGCAAACAATAAGGAGTTCACGAAGGAGGGGCAGAATCGTCCAATTCCCCCAGCCGATCGATCGGCCCCTTATTGGTCGATCAATCGCCCTTGCCTTAAAACAGCCGATCGATCGGCCCTTGTTGTCCGATTGATCGGCTAGCGCTCTGGAAAACCAGAGCGCCTAACAAAACCAATAACCGATCGATCGGCTAGCGCTCTGGAAAACCAGAGCGCTTAGCCTCAGTTGTCGATCGATCACCCCTTGCGGCGATGTATTGACAACCTCTCTGGAATTTGGATTCCAGAGAGTTGCCTCAATTCGATCTCACCTATATTTTTTTTCTTCAACACTTAACACAACACACAATACCATAACTTCCCCCCCCCCCCTTAACACCACAGATTGCGACGGGATCCGCGAACTGATCGTGCAGTACCAACCCGGGCCTCACCAGCAGGAGGATCTGTGAACCGTAATAAAATCTTGAGAACATAATCGTGGCCAATTCACCCCGTTCCGCACTTAATCATACTTACATATACATTTCATATTCTTATCTTGGTCATATAAAACATGCACATGATGCATGGACATGGATACATATAGGAATGACATACTATAAGAACGAACAATACATCGCATATCATAACATAGCACATGACAAGTCATAATTATCAAACAATCACCCAAACAAATCTCCTTAGTACCCTTGTGACATAGGGCCCTAGTGGCCGGAAATCCTAACACACTTACTTACCGGGGCTCCTTAGCAACGTCGTGTCTTCACCTTAAGTCTCTTTCACCTAAGACATTTCATATTTCGATGTTAAAAATCAACCCTAAATAATCTAAATTCAAAACTAGCAAAATCCTAGCTAAGGAAGGTTCCTAGAAATCCAACTTATTCTATTCAGGCATTTTCTCGAACACTTGGTGTGCATAACTAAACTAACCTACCATTAATAGCATTTACACCTCCCAACTACCAAAATTCTATGAATCAATCAACAATAACCAATACTACACTAGAAACAAACCATAAATTTGATAGTTAAATAGATTTCCAACAAAACCTACAACTCCCAACAACTCTAATCGAAATTATAACAAATAACAATTCCTAAAATTACAACTCAACAAATATATCATCTAAGACTTACGTAGGGTTTGAATCTTGAAGAAAACGGGGAAAGAAAATCAATCGTTGATGGAGGGAATCCGTTGTCTGAATCGGCGAGAGGAAATGGCCGAAAAGGAAATGGAGAGAAAAGGGGAAATGAAGGCTGCCGAGTGAAATCGTGAGGGAGGGGGAGAAATTTTAGGTTAAATTAAAAACTTCACTTGCACAATTACATAAATGCCCTTTCTATAATTCTTTACCTAATTTCATTATTTAACCTGTGATTTGGTTTTCCTGCAAAATAAATAAAACACACCAATATGTCTCATAGATCTTTGGGGCTCCAATAAAATTCCCGCTCGCAAAACGGGCCTAACTTACTATTTCTAGATTTAAAGACACTATACGGCAAAAATTGTTGATCTATAAATAAAATCCATAGCCTGAAAAATCAAAGTGTTACATCCTACCCTCCTTATTTAAAATTTTGTCCTCAAAATTTGCGTACCTGAACAACACAGGATACTTGTCCATCATGTCTTGCTGTCGCTCTCATGTGACTTCCTCAATATTGTGATTCCTCCACAACACTTTCACCAGTGGGATCTCTTTGTTACACAGGACTTTAACTGTAAACTCCAAAATCTGCACCGATTTCTCTTAGTACGTCAAGGTTGGCTGAATCTCGATGCTCATCGTGTCTATGGCATGCGTCGGGTCCCAAATGCACTTCCTTAGCATTGACACGTGAAAGACGTTGTGAACACCGTCCATAGATGCAGGAAATTGCAACCTATAAGCCGTACCTCCAATCCTTGCAAAGATAGGAAAAGGCCCAATGAACCGTGGGCTAAGTTTTCCTTTCTTACCGAACCTCATCACACCTCTGAGCGGTGAGATCTTTAGGAAAACTTCATCTCCGACAGAAAACTCAAGATCCCTTCTTCTTCAATCCACATAACTTTTCTGCCGGCTTTGTGCGGTTTCCATCCTCTGTTTAATAATAGCATCTTCTCAGACATCAGCTATAATATCTCAGGACCCACAAGTTTTGTTGACTTAAATAATGTTTAAGTCTTAATTTGTTTTTGATGATGAATTTGTCTGCTTAATATTGTAATTTGATTATGTTTATTAATTGAATTTAATGAAATGCATTTGAGTTAGATTTGTTGGAGATACCCTTAAAAAGGGTATTTTAGTTTTTAATGCATATGATTAAGTGTACAGGGCTGAAATGTGTTAAGCAAAAGAATCAGTCCACCGGTCACAAAACGACAAGAGCGGAGTCGTTTAAAATGGTCAGTCCACCGGTCACTAAACGACAAGGCAGATGACTAAATGGAATTAGTCCACCGCTCACTAAAAGACAAAGGCGGATGAGCGAAAAGAAATACTCCACCGCTCGCTAAAAGACAAAGGCGGATGAGCGAAAAGAAATACTCCACCGCTCGCTAAAAGACAAAGGCGGATGAGCGAAAAGAATCAGTCCACCGCTCGCTAGACGACAAAGGCGGATGAGTAAACCAAATTACTCTTCCGGCCACAAAACGACAAAGGCGGATGACTTCAATAAAATACTCTTCTGGTCACTAAACGACAAAGGCAGAAGACAACTATGAATCAATCATCCGATGCCGGTTCAAGCATTAAGAGCTTCATCATCCGACGCCGGTTCAAGGGTTTAAAGCTTCATCTTCCGTTGGCGGTTCAAGACTATAAGTCAGCTTTGTCTTCCGCCAGAATTCAAATTAGCCGCGAAGCTACAGTGACGTCGTTTTCAGCCATAACTCCAGAACATTAATGGCGACGACGATTTGCAACTAAAAACGGCAACGGCTACCTGAACTTGTACGGAAGCTGCTCCAACGATAACTAAACTTCTATGATTGGATAAGGAGCATTGAAGCCTAGCCGATTAGTAGACAGAGTATATAAGCTGAGCTCAGAGCACGAAGGAAGAACTTTTTGCCATTTTGAATTCTGAGCCCTAGGTGCGAAAATTATTAGTCTGAATTCTCAATCTACACCTCTCTACTCCAAAACTTGAGATTCTGTTTTGAGAGCTTGTAGATCATTGTATTCTGTATTTCAAACTTGAATATCCTGTAAGGCAGTGGATTGATGCCCGCTAAGTTCAATCCAGGATTGTGAAAGGCTGTGGATCGAAGCCCGTAAGGTCGATCAGATTTTCTCGTTGAGGAGAAGTAAGAAATCTTCAAGGGAGAGCCTTGGAGCGTGGACGTATGCAGTTTGGCCGAACCACGTAAAAATACTGGTGTCTAATTTCTCTTTCTCTCTCTTTACATTATTTGATTACTAGTGCTGTAACTAAGTTTAATCAAGAAGAGAAATTAGATTAAATTGAAATTAAAATTAAAAAAGTCTAATTCACCCCCCTCTTAGACAATTCCGATCCTACAAGTTTCGCTTCACCAACTTCGTCCCAGTACAAAGATGATCTACACTTCCTGCCATACAACGCCTCATAAGGTGTCATTCCGATGGTGGATTGATAACTATTGTTATATGAGAACTCAACTAATGGTAGATGTCGACTCCATGATGCCTAAAATTCAAGCACGCATGCCCTCAACTTGTCCTCAAGAATAAGGATAGTTCGCTCCGATTGTCCATCGGTTTAAGGGTGGAATGTCATGCTAAAGGTTAACTTCGTACCCATTACGCCTTGTAGACTTTTCCAAAATCTTAAGGTAAACCTGGGATCGCGATCTGAGACAATCGATACCAGGAATCCTGTACAATCTGATAATTTCCTAGACATACAAGTCTGCAAACTGATCCATTGTATAAGTCATCTTTACCGGTAGGAATTGGGATGATTTGGTCATTCAATCGATTGTGACCTAAATGCTATCATGGCCCTTGGTCGTCTTTGGTAAACCCACTATAAAGTCCATTCGGGAATCGGTAACGGCTGGAGAGTACCTCCCGGTCTTTGATGTTCTGCCTTAACTTGCTGGCACACCATATATGTCTCCACATACTTGGCAACATCTCTCTTCAAATTCGGCCACCAATAATGCAACTTCAAATCTTGGTACATCTTGGTGTTACTTGGATGCACAGAAAAAGGAGACGAGTGCACCTCAGCCAAAATCAACTTCTGTAACTCTCCATCATTAGGGACGTACCAGCGATCTCTGAATTTCAATATTCCATCCTCCGAATAGCCGAACTCAGGAGCATTATGTGACATCTTGCACACGATGTCTTTCTTCTCCTTCGAATCTAATAGTTGAGCCTCTTTGATCTTATCCAAAATAGTCGGCCGAATGGTTAATTCCGAAAGTAAAACCGATAATTCCAGAACTATCACCAACTTAAACTTCTAAACTTCAATTTTTAAGGGTAGATACATGACTGATAACGCGGGTTGCATCGTCGTTGGCATTTTGCTTAATGCATCAGCTTCTACATTGGCTTTACCAGGGTGGTACTTAATTTCAAAGTCATAGTCCTTAACGAATTCGAGCCACCGCCTTTGCCTCATGTTTAATTCCTTTTGAGTAAAAAGATATTTCAGACTTTTATGGTCTGAAAATACCTCGCACTACCGGCCGTACAAGTAGTGCCTCCAAATCTTTAGTGCAAAAGCCACGGCAGCTAACTCCAAGTCGTGAGTGGAATAATTTTGTTCATAAGTTTTTAGTTGTCTGGAAGCATACGCTACGACCTTGCCCTCTTGCATCAACACACAACCCAAACCAATCTTGGATGCATCACAATAAACACTGAAATTTCCCCCTTCCACTGGGAGCGTCAATAAGGGTGCTGTTGTTAACTTTTTCTTCAGCGCTTGGAAACTCTTCTCACAAGCTTCTGACAACAAGTATCTGATGTCTTTCTTTGTTAAACCAGTCAGAGGTTTGGCTATCATCGAAAATCCTTTGATGAACTTTCTGTAATAGCCTTCCAATCTAAGGAAACTACGAACTTCGCTGGCATTCCTATGTTGTGGCCAATCTTTTACCGCTTGTATTTTAATTGGATCAACAGAGATGCCTTCTGTAGTGTAACGACCCGAGGAGGACCGTCACGAAATTCTTGACCTTACTTAAACTTAAATTCATTTTTGTACTCTTTTTTTTTTTGAAAACGTAACTTTAATGAAGTGCATAGCATCTGCCGGCGAGCCATGCAAGCACTTCAGCCAATCGCTAAACGACAAGCTTAGAGTTCACATCTTCCGGTGAGCTGACTTTACACGTGACATTAATTT